>JBBMJZ010001347.1:0-12096 GCA_037833815.1 Zingiber zerumbet | reverse complement strand
CCTTGTGTTAGGGTTTGTGTTTGGTTTGTTGTCTTCTTCCTTCTTGTTTTAGGTTAACTTTCGTATTTGTTAGTTTGATTTTGTATTCCGCTGTGCACTAACATTATAGGAAGTGAAGTGACGTTTTGGGTGAGACGCTATTCACCCCCCCTCCCCCAAGTCAAGGTCCCAACAGAAACAACGAAAGCATATTTTACCAACAAATGGCCAAATGATTGGCTAGGTCATAATAAGTGCATGAAGGATAAAAGGTAGGGTCTCAACCTTCAAAACTACAAGATTCTCCAGCAGCTACAAAGCTAGAAGATTTGAATGTGCTGGAGAATGAGAACCTATTGGTAAACTCTCTACAACATAGACATCAAGATAAAACATTGTCTTAATATGGAACAGTAGAATCAATAGATTTGTGAGTGGGCTAAAAGAATCATCATGCTCGAAAGGAAATTTGATAATTACAAATTCTTTTTTTTTATTTCTCATGGTTTATTATTATTAGTGAAGGGATGAAAGAATATGATTCATCCCCATTTCCTCAAGCTTTAGAAAATATTATTAATGCCACATGAAAAACATCAATTATGCATAGAATAAACCGACGAAAAGAAATATCATTAAAATGTAAGAATCCCTCCCTGACTAGCAACGAGGGAGGTAACAGTAATAAGGAAAGAAAATCTAACTATCTTGCTTGCTTTGGAGGCAAGGAAGGCATATCTTTGGAATCATCCTAGTGGCCTCGGGAGGCACTTTCACATCTTAACTATCTGACCCTTAAGACCAAAGAGGGTTAAGATTAGTTTTTACCTTCGATACCCTCACTGAAGTGCCATCTTCCCCTCGATTAACAAATGAGAGATTGTGATCCCTTTTAAAGACTATAAGCCAAATACAATTGAAAATAAACCAAATATCCTCTGAAAAATAATTCTATGTTCAAAAGGACTCAATCAAACAAATAAATCTTCTAGCAAAAATCAACAGGATGTCCCATTTTACTGAATTATCAGAGCAGCTCCCTTATTGATTAATCATCAAAAGGGCATCTCACTTGATATATTCTACCAATTCACCCTTCTGATCCTCGTTTACCCTTATGCTACACGCTCACCCAGTCGCTCAAATTAAGCAGAAAAGCCACCGAATTGGTCTAACATGCATGCCTAAGCAAAATCATACATCACTTTTAGTTAAAATTCATACATGAATTATAAAATCATATATATATATATAACAAAAATCTATTAAAAAACTCTTTTGAAAGTAGAGAGAAAATCAGCAATTTTTTAAAAAATTTTACTGTGAGTTATAAATTTTTAAAAATATATCATAAAATATAAAATACAACAACAACAACCAAGCCTTATCTTGTTAGGTGAGGTCGGTTATATGGATTCTTTTACGCCATTGGGCTCTATCCTAGGGGTGCAAATGAATCGAATTGAACTGAATAATATAAAAATATTAATATTTGAATTCGAGCTTGAAAATATATATGATATTCGAAGCTCGAAAATATAAATACTTTTGGCTTGAGCTCGATTCGAAATAAAATTCGAGCTCGAGTTCGATTCGAATTATTCGAACCTTGATTTGAGCATATTCGAAATGTCTTAAATTTGAATTCGGTTCGAATTATTCGAACCTTAATTTAAATATATTTAAGTTAAAATTATGTAAAAATGATTAGAATTCAAGTTTGGCTCGCGAGCAGCTCGTGAACAATTGAACAAAATAGTATAGGTTTGAATTCACCTTGAAAAAATATTCAAACATATTCGAGTTCGGCTCAAATTTAATAATTTCGAATACGAATAGAATAATTTTCAAGCTGGCTAGAAAAGCTCGTGAACTGGCTCGATTTGTTTGCACCCCTACTCTATCCCCTACTATATCATCATCTATACTTAATAAATTTTATCTTATTTTATTATTGTTAACCAAGCCTTTTTTTGGTCTTCCGCTTCCTCGTTTGATGTGTGTGTTTGTCATAGTTTCACATCGCCTAACTGGAGCATTTATTGGTCGTTTAAGTTCATACTTATACCCATGGTTTAAAATCTCGACTCGTGCTGAGGTTTCGGTTCTGGACTGGAACGATACAGTTTCGGTATTGTATCGTGTTGTGCCGATATAGTTTCGATATTTTTTAAATATATAATATATTAATTAAAAATAAAATATAAAAATAATCTTGAAATAAATATGAAAATAGATAAATAAATAAATAAATAAATAATTTTATTATATTTTTTTAGAATTAAAATAAATTAATTGGATAATTTTGTTAGGGTTTCCTAAAGGCTCTTTATATTATCCCAATCATAGCTTGGGGTTGATTAAAGTAATTTACCTAAGTTTTAATTTAAAACACCTTGTCACTCCCCTGCGCGAGATGAGAAAATCACGCGACTACACGACCGTTGGGTTCGCGCGACTTTGGGACAATCACGGCGGTCTCGTGACCCCTCCGCCGCGGAGGCGGTGGTCGCGCGACCCCTCTGCCACGTTCGCGGGGTCGTGCGACCCTTCTACCAGGGACGCGTAGTCGCGCAACCCCTCTGCCGCGGATGTGGGGGTCACACGCCCCATCCATGGCGGACGCGGGGTTGCGCAACGCCTCTGCTGCAGATGTCAGGGTCGCATGACCCTTCCGCAGCAATCATAAGGTCGCGCGACCCTTCGCAACGGTTGTCGTGTCACGCGACACCTCTCTACTGCCGTGAGGCCTGGTACCGGGGCCGTGCCGGTGTCGGTCGATGGGCAGAATGAGATGTTTCGCCCGTTTTGACCGGTACGACACAATATTTTAATCCCTGCTCGTACCATCTTAAACGTGCCTCACAAAATTTTCCCTCAATAGATAAAACTTTGACTTTCTCTCTAATGTTTTCATTTCTTATTCTGTCCATCCTCGTATACCCACACATCTACCTTAACATTATAAAATGTAAAATAAGCTTCTAAAAAATAATAATTATCAAAATGATATAAATTTTTTAAGTTTATAAGCAAGTGAAGTATAAATTTGAAAATGTGATAATTTTTGTCAAAACTAGCCATGTAGCAATCTTGGTTAGAAATGCTAAAATCCTTGTAACAATTTTGAATAACCCTGACTATTTTTGAGTCGTTTGTTCACTTTGGAATCATGTGTAGTGTAGCAATTTTTGCAAAATAGACATGGATTTGGTCACTTTAAAAATATGTGTAGATTAATAGCATCCTATAATACATTTATCTATTCAGATTCAAAATTTAACTCAATAGCAATTTTGACCAAAACTATTTTTGATTCTTAAGGTAACTATGAGAGCATGGGTGAATTCCAATGAATATATTTATATATTTCAGATTCAAAATTTGATTTAAAAAAAATTGACATATAACAATTTTATTCAAAATTACTGCATGATCATTTTTGAGTCGTTTGATCATTTTAAAAACGTGTGGACTCCACCTCTAAGGGTGCATATAGTCGTTTGATCATGTAAGTAATTTTGGAAAAACTAAGTGACCATTTTTTGAATTGTTTGGTATCTTTAAAAGTAGATGGACTGCAATGACCACCTTAAAAGTGCATTTTAGATTAAAAAATAGATATTTAGTAAACTATTGTGAGTCATTTGATCACTTTGAAATCATAAGTGAACTCCAATGGCCATTAGAGTGGTTACATAGTCATATTTAAGGAGAAAATAACCGTGTATTAGCTTTGGACAAAATTGTTATATCGTCATTTTTAGATTTTTTTTTTTTACTTTAAAAGCATGGGCAGACTCGAATGGTCCTAAAATACATCTATCTATTCAAATTAAAATTTTAACTAAAATTGAAAATGTTATTATTTTTAGGTTATTTGGCTATTTTAAAAGCATGAGTGAACAGCAATAGTTCCCTAACATGGATATATCTATTTAGATTTAAAATTTAAGGAGAAAATGACCATGTAGCAGGTAAATGAAATTCAAAATTTGACTAAAAATAGTCATATAAAAGCTTTATCAAAATTGTTACATGGTTATTTTCTTTAAAGTTTGAATTTGAATAAGCTAAATGCCTTATAAGAAGTCATTGGAGTTTTCCCCACTTTCAAAATAACCAAACAATGTGAAAATAGTTATATAACACTTTTGGCCAAGAAGTTTTGATTAAGACAACTCCATCAAAATTGCTACATGTTTAATTTTGATAAATCTACTGCTATATAGCTAAATTGACTAAAATTATCTAATTTTTGAATTTATATTTCACTTGTTTTAAAAATAATTTGTTCAAAAATTTACATTTGATATTTCCTATTTAAAAAAATATTTTGTGATATTTTTAAATTTATGTTTAATTTTTTAATTTATAATTCATATAAAAAATTTTAAAATTATATTATAAAATTTATATCACTTTGCTCTCTATATATTTTTTAAAAATTTTATAATTAATGTAGCATGAGTTTACTTAGGCAAGCGGGTTAGAACAGTTGGGCCGATGGTTTAATTTTTTTGGGTGGGCAGGTGAGGGTGCAATGAGGTTAAAAGGGTAAATTTTGCATAATACACTTAGTGGGGCAACCTTTCAATGATCAATCAAAAAGGAGTGTCTATCAACAATTTCATAAGGCAGAGATGCTCTTTTGATTTTTGTCCAATATCTTCTTCTCTAAATAAGATAATGACTAAATAAAATCTACCAATATAAAGGATCTACCAAAATGAGCTTTTACAAAGTCTAGATCTCTTGAAATTAAATTCTTCATACGAATTATCATCTCCTCTGCCAAGTAGAACTTGACTCTAGGAGAGTTTTGTTTTTCGCTCTTGTTAATAATTGTTTCACCAACTATGTTTAGCATGGTTCCTTTATTAACTTTTTCCTTGGTCGTCATTTCCAATACTAAGGTGCTCAAGTATCTCCTCTTGGTTTCTGTTTTGGTTCTTGAGGAACTAAATATTGACTTTGTTGGCATCTTCTTCCTATTCATTTGTCTCTTTCAATGAATAAAAAAATGTCGCGACTAACACAGAGAAAAAATGGTGTTTGTATATCCACAATTCTCGAGGAGTTTGAAAATGATAAGAACATTAGCATAAAAGGGAAACCTATAACAAAGTCAACATGAAAAAAACAAAGACTCAATTTTCTCTCAATGAGATACTCTGAATAAAATGAAGATAAAGGTTTTAGAGTAGATGTTAGAAGTAAGTATGAATTCAAAGTTCATGAATCTAAAAAAAATAATATATCATAGCGCCATGGTTTAAAGTGTCGTGCCGAGACGGTCGAAATGGGCGAAACATCTCGTTCCATTAGGCGACCGACACCAGCATGGCCCCAGCACCGGCATGACCCTGGCATCAGACCCACGATAGCTGCGACGTGTTGCGCGAAGCCATAGCCGTAGCGGAGGGGTCGTTCGACCCCGCAACAGCAATGAAGGGATCGCATAACCCTTCCGCTCCTACTACAGAGACGTCACGTGACCCTGCAACCGCTGCAAAGGGGTCGCACGACCACCGCGGTCGCACCGGAGGAGTCATGCAATCCCCACGGCCATGGCTGAGGGGTCGCGCAACCCCGCGACAGCGCAAAAGTTGCACGATCTTGCGAGTGGCGTCAGATTTTGAATTTTTTTAATTAAACTTAGGTTAATTATTTTAATCAACTCCTAACTATGATGGAGATAATCTAAAGAGTCTTTATTGAACCCTAATAAAATTATCTAATTAATTTTATATTTTATTTATTTTAATTTAAAAATTATAATAAAATTTTTATTTATTTATTTATCTATTTTCATATATTTTTCCTTTTTTTAAAGATTATTTGTTATATTGTTTATTTTGTTTATTTTTTAAATATTTATGTTAAATATTTTATTTTTTTAATTAATATATTTTATATTTAAAAAATACTGAAACTATATCGGTACAGCACGGTACGATATCGAAACCGTATCGTTCCAGTCCATATTAGCTCAACATAAGTTTCAGGAAGGTGGTTGGTACACAAGAAAATCATCTCCCTAGGTATATGTGCTTAGATTTGTAATTAAACTAATATGTTAATTTTCAAATGGTTGTCCTGCATCTTTATTTCATTTTTTCAATTTCTTGTTTTGGTATCTTAGGATAAAATGAAGTTATGATATGTAAAATTAAGTCATGATCAGTAATATTAGATATTCTTTTATAAGGGTTAAGTTTAGAAGGAAATATTCTAAGGTAAAGTCATCAAGACAATCTTCTAAGGTCATCCCAGGCTAATTAAGTGTTTTTTTATTCCAGGAAAGATATCACTTGGTGAGATCAGGAGAGGTATCACATGGTGGGCATGTTCTTTAAAGGACCAACTTGTCACAAATTACATTTAGGGTTAAGTTACATGCTTTTTATATTTAAGCCAATAGGGCCTTTAGGTATTGTCTATAACGCAGGTGTTTGGGATATTCTACAGAGCAGTATACACTATAATTTTTTTTATGCTCGTGGTTGTATATAATAAGCTTCCTCTATTAAAGTAGACAAAAAATAAATTGTCTTCCCTTTGAATTTTATGCCCAAGTCCGCTCATAAACCATAAACAATTAAAGGTGCAATTTCCTAATATTATGTCTGCATAACTTTTCAAATTGTGTGTAACTTTTCAAATTGTCATCTATATTCTAGTATAATTAAAAATGATTATTATGAATTTTCATTTACCATGCAATTGATTCGTAAATATGATGGGACATCTTTTTCATCCAGTTTTTGTTTCATATCGAACCTATGTGAGATAGGTTCTAGTCATTGGTTTTCTAGTTTAACCTCAACAATTGTCCAACATTCAGTAGTTGGTTCAATAATTTTGATTTTGGCAAATTGTGTTTATTCAAAAAAGGTCATGTTTTGATCAAAATAGCCTTCACTTTAGCTAACAAACTAACAAATATATTAAGACATGATCATGCGTCAAAATTAGGGCAACTATCTTAACATGTACTGATCATTACTTGCATAAAAATGACTTAATTCTCCTCTAAGAAGAATGATATGGCTGTGGCGAGGGTACATGTTAGCCATGGAGTTATAATATAGTGATGCAAAAACGTGATAACGCTCAAGCTAAGCACCCTTCATCGCCGGCCCCACGGTGAGATTAAGGGAGGTAAATCAGGTATGACCCCCTAAGTGGGAAGGTTATTTGCCATAGCCGCAACTCGAGCCCTTCCATTGATGCAAATCTACTACTTGGATATCAACTCAGCTATGCCCTTGGGGCTAGTTATATGTATATAGTGATAGTATTATAGCACGATGAACAGTTTATAGATTGGCAGTAGTGTTATCTCCTCTAGGAGGATGAGTGATGGCAGTTTGAGCAGAGTATGCTACAATATTGAGTTGAAATGGAGAATAAGATTCATATTCAACTAATAAGAAGTGCTAACACCTAAAATGGTTTAAAGCACAATTACAAGGAGAAAAATAGTTTAAGAGGTACCATTCTAACATCTATAATACTAAAGATAAATGCGAAAAATAAAGTGAGGGGATTCATCAATTAGAAAAAAGTGTTTCTTTAAAAAATTACGATAATATTTTAAATCAGCTAATTGAGAACAGATGACAAAAAGAATGATGAGTATCAAAGAGGATGATAGCTTGTATACTCTTTCATTCCATTATGTTGGCATGCATTCTTACATATATCAGCAATTTATAATGTTATGAACAAACAACATAGAAAGATACACTAACCTCTACTGGTCTCTTGAGTTTGAGCAATTTCCCACTTATCTTTAAAACTTTCAAAGCAGAGATTGCAGATATAATGCCCAATGATCCATCAAACCTTCCAGCATCAACAACAGTGTCCTGTTTCAGCCAGGAAAACCTATAAAAATGATTATTATATTCACAAAACTCAAAAACACAAACGGATAAGAGATCTTCATGAAGGTTTACATAGTGAGATCCAATTAACAAGGTCTCTTCAGTTCTATTAACACTCTCAATTCGGCCATGTATGTTTCCCATTTGATCAACCCACCTAAATGCCAAAAACTATTAAGTCAGATGCTCATATCAAGAGATTATGATGTCAAGCTGAAAGGCCAGATAATACGTCCTCAACCCAGCATCTTGCATCCACTTGATTATTGGTTCTGCAGCTTTCCTCGAGGCTAGACTTAGGAATGTCCTCTCAAGATATCCATCAGCATCAGATATCTGTTCAAAAGAATCAACTTTTCAATATCAAATAGTTTCTTATGATGGATCTCATAACAACTAAAGTAACCATATGTCCACATCAACCATCAAACTCATACAACTACTGGCATCAATATGTGTAATCAGCCAGACAACAAGAGCACAACAAAATTGGCACAAGAACGGCCTATTTCAACACATCACACATGCGAACATATAATTATTTACTAGTAATCAAGAATATATCATTTTTTTGGTTTTATATCATACTTGTTTTTGAGAATGGTATTTCAAGAATACGTACAACACTTTGTTACCAGTATTGTGGATCAATTTTAAATACTAATATATGTAAAGAGCAAGGGACCAACGGCGAGGTATACACGTACAAAGCATTCGATGTTGACTTCACCAATAAATAATGAAAAATTCACTCAAGCAGAATATTCTTGACAACCTCTATTTATAAATATTTTTAAAGAATATTTTTGACGAATCTTCTATTACTGGCATCCAAATCCATCTAACGTTATTTCAGACTGTAATGTAAGAACACAAAAAACAAAGATAAAAAAATGAAACTTTCCGCACCTTCGCGAGCTGATTGATCCTTTCCACCGCTTCATCCCTAAGAATCTCTCTCAACAACTCACTCCCTGCGTCTCCAATGCTCTCCGCCTCTAAACCTTCCATTACCCAGATAAAAAAGGCGAGACTTTCAAAAAAAAAAAACGGAAATCGCAATAAAACAAATCGACGACAAAAAACAAACAAAAAAAATCGATTACCTGCAACAATAACAAGCATTAGGGCAATCAACAGCAATGAGATCAGCGCATTTTTCCGAAGAACGTAAGCCATTCGGCCTCCTCCCTCGCTCCGCCGATCCACAAGCTGTTGGCTCGCAATTGGCAAAGTGGCTCATCTCCTCCATACAGCAGGAATTGAAACGTCCGTTGCTCCCGTGGATCAACTCACTATCCGAAGCCACTTCGAGTATGGCAAACCCTAGCCGTCAGATCAAAGTCTCAGGAATCTCCTTTTTTGACTACATTGTTCTCGAAGTACAAGATAACGCTTCCGTGCACCATGTCCATGAGGTCCATGACTCTCCTCACCCGTGGTGTCCTGCGGTCTACGGAAACACTGCGTCTGAAAATTTATGCGGGCGTCGTTTCTTCCGTTGGATTAGGTAGATAATCTACGGCTGAGAATAAAAGTTGCGCTCGCAAGACGTGGACAGTAGTTTTCCGTTTCCTGCGTCAGAAAGGCAAAACAGCTTAGCAAGTGCTTTGTGTTAATTGGCTAATTAATTAGAGATAAGTATATAATTAAGTTGTTAATTAGCATGAGACTGATGAGCTCAGACGTGGATTAGATTACAAACTCCTTTAAAGATCATGTTAGTCGATAGATGTCAGCACTTAATTAGCTTAATACTGTAACAATATATTAATTAACCATGTAGAAGTTGTTGGTTGACAGAGCATCAACTCATTCTTTAAAGATTATTTATTGTAATATCTTCGATTGGTGGGCAAAAATGATGAGATTTAGCTATCGTCCTTGGCTAGAAGGAGTGTTGAGTGATATGTGAGGAAATAATATTCAAAATGTGTTCGATAGAATTACACTGACACTGAGATCGAAAGGAATTTCGAAAGTTTAAGAGTAGGAATGGAAGAGATTTTTATACACCTTAACAACATTAATTGTACGAATGTCTTCTTTAATACCCTGTATACTCTGAAGCATGGATTTGAAAACGGACGAATTAAATGATAGTTGAAACACTCGATCTCTATTTACATATAAAAAAAATAATTGATGGACGAATTTCAAATCGGACTATTTTTTATTTCTTTTTCCGTCAGCTCAAAATGGGAAGAAATAAACTTTTCATCCATCCTCCTAGCCGTCTACTAATAATTATCTTGAACAATCGGGTATAACTCAATGGTAATATACTTTAGCAGAAAAATAGGGGATCACGTGTCAATTCCCAACTGTGGATGATTTTCCAGCATCACTCGATGCAGAGAATGTCGGGCCACCGAACTGATGGTGCTTCCAAATAAAAGATCATCCACCTCCTAAACTAGTTAGACGCAATCCTAGACACCTCGATTATTAAAAAAAAATCAATGGCCAATGTGAGTTCGCCATGTGCGCGGTGGCCTTTGTGAGAGGCAAGGTGATCTGCTCCACGTTACCATGTGCGCATGCAGCCTCAAGATATTCCTCATCTTCTCCTTAGACTTCTCGCCAAACAACGTAACTCCGCCTACAACACCAAGCAGAGCATCCCCACCGCCCCCACCTGCATCATCTCTCCCACACCACACTCGGCGTGGTCGTGTGCTGCGCCATCGACCACACCACTCTCACCACCCTCTCGTTCGCCTTCTCCAACACTCGCGCATACAACATCCTCTTCGCCACCACGGCCACGCCCACAAACTTGCACTAGTAGCTCCAGGCGATCCTCAGCGCATCGGCATGCCCGGTCGATTACCACCAACGCCAACACGCACAATCCATGATCAACCTCTCCATGCCCATCGTGACCATCATAGCCTTGCCGTGAACTCGCGACAAGCTCCACAAGAAATACCAGAATTAACGACAAAATTAGTAAAGGACGTTCATTTACGTCGCTAATTAGCAACGGAAACATATAATCCATCTCTAATTAGAAACGGAAGTTTATTTCCGTCGCTAATTAGTGATAGACATTAAAATCTATCGTTAATTAGCGATGGAATATATTTTTCCGTCGCTAAATAAGCTTCTATTGATAAATAATAGCGATGGAAGTTATTTTTCGTCTCTAATTAGCGATAAAAATTAATTTTCGTGTCTAATTAGTGATGGAAAATAGCTTCCATCACCATTGTGGGGATTAAATTTAGGGCTACACCCTAATTTTGATTCTGTCCAATCTGCTCTTGCCCTTGTGATTCCTGACAGCTTCCCATCTTGGACATCTATCGTCCTCTCTTCGATCTCTAGCGAAATTAAACTCATCTCCGATGAATTCCTCCGTCGGTACGTTAGCTCCTCTCCCCTTCCCTCTCCTTTCGGCTTACGTCGTGAGCTCGTGGCCTCTCCTCTCTAATTAGCAATAGAAGTTAATATCCGTCGTTAAAATTAGCGACGGAATTAAAATTCCGTTGCAAGAGCTATGACAGATTAGTAGCGTTCCGTCTATGAATTTAGCAACTAAATTTTAATTTTATCATAAATTAGTGATGAAATTTAACTTTCCGTCGCTAATTTTAGCGAGAACATTAACTTTCTGTCTCGAAATTCTTATTCGTCGCTAGTCTAGTAATGAAAGTAATATTCTGTCGTTAAAATTAGCAATGAATATTAATTGTCGTCGCTAAAGATGTCAGCAACCCATTTTATAACGATGGAAATAATTGGTCGCTATGCCTAATTAATTAACAACCAATTAGCAATGAATATTTCCATAACTAATAGGATTTTTTTTTTTTTTTATTTTGTAGTAAGGCCATGATTGGCCTCTCTACGGTCATGAGGACTACAAGACCCCTCAAGTTCATGGTGACGCCGTGAACTCATGGTCTCTCTATTATCATGCATGAACTCACAGTGAATCACGGTCTCTCCGTGCAGGGTCGTCTCAAGGTTCCATGAGGCCCTAAGCTAAAAAAAAATTAGGCCTTTAATATTTTTTTTTAAAAAAAATCCTTTATTCTTTTTCATTCGGACTTGGGACCGACAATGGTGGGTTTAAATTTTTTTTAAAAAAAATAAAATATTAATTTAAAATAAATTTTTATGTAAAATTTAATTTTTTAACTTTTTGAGATGTAAAATTATTAATTAAATTTTTATATTAGAGTTTTGATAATATTTTTTTCAATTGATAAAATTGCTA
>JBBMJZ010001298.1:0-12098 GCA_037833815.1 Zingiber zerumbet | reverse complement strand
ATACCCATCGGATATTTAACTTTCATACCCATCCACATACCCGTAAGATTTTCGGTTATCCATATTCTACCCATCATCCTATTACTCCCTATCATTCTCATTTTTTTAAAAAAAAAATTATTTCAATGTACTTGTCATCTCTTCCTCGTCTCGCACTCCTTCGATTGGATGAACATTTTCCATGGAAAAGAAGATAAGATACATGTTAATGACAGATAAAGTGACAAACTAAATCTTTTTTCTAAGACGGAAAGAGAGTTAAAGTTTCTTCTTTCTAAATAAAAAATGAGGATATGTATACATATATCGGGTATCGGGTAGGGTATGGGTAGGATTTTACCACGTCCGCCTCCATACCCATACCTAAAATACCCATACCCGAATCCACATTTATTATAATCGGGTATAAAAATTCCCTCCATATCCTCCTCCATTCGGATCGGATGTCGGATTACCCATCGGATTCGGGTGAAATTGTCATCTCTAATATAGAGAGAGATTTGTTAGCCTGCCTATTCGGTGCATATTCCTAGACGTCCCTCATAAGTTCGGGCACTCGGAACCCCTCCCAGGTGCCCCGATTCCCTTTTGAGAATCGGGACGCCCGAACATGCGAGAGTCTCCCAGAAGTGTGCACCGAACGAGTGTCCAAGTTAACATCTCATTATACATAAAATGAGAGATTTGTTAGCATACGCACCCGT
Organism: Zingiber zerumbet; assembly: GCA_037833815.1. Lineage (NCBI taxonomy): Eukaryota > Viridiplantae > Streptophyta > Magnoliopsida > Zingiberales > Zingiberaceae > Zingiber > Zingiber zerumbet. The sequence goes on along the minus strand of JBBMJZ010001298.1, from coordinate 11,394 downwards.
TTGATCCAGACTCATAGACGACCCTCACAAGTACAGACGCTCAGAGCCCCTTCAAGGTGCCTTGATTCACTTTTGTAAATCAGGACACCCGAATATATGAGGGTCTCCTAGGAATGTGCACTAAACGAATATCTAAATTAATATTTTATTATATATAAAAGAAAGAGATTTATTAATCTATACATCCGTTCAGTCCACATTGTTAGACGATCCTCACAGCTCAAACCTCCCAATTCACTTTTGAAATTTGGGAGGTATGCCCAGATACGTGAGAATCATCTAAAAATATGTACCGAACACGTCTATAAATATATAGAACGTGTTAATCCGTGGGAGCGATTTTTCTAATTTAATTTTCTAACAAGAAAACAAAATTAGAGGAGGGAGGAGCAAAACAAATTTAGCACTGTTTCTTGGAATCACGCTCACAGGAGCGTTCCACTTGGCGAACGATCGAGTAAGTATTTTGTCAAAAGTTAAAAGCTCTGGTACGCTACGCTGTTTGCCTTCCATCAGAAGCCATCACTTTTGTCTTTAAACTCCCTTAATCTATTCTATACCCCGTTGCGGCTCCCCGCCCTTTTCATCACGTGTTTATTTGCCGCCTCCTGTCCTGTCACGTCTACAAAACCCCCCTTCGTCTCCTTCTCCGTCCCGATCCACCGCAACATCCAAAGAGGAAGCGGACAATGGAGGTCCAGGAGATGGAGCTGAGAAGAGGGCCTTGGACGACGGAGGAGGACCGCGCCTTGATGAACTACATCGCCGTCAATGGCGAGGGGAAGTGGAATTCGCTGGCTCGTCGCGCAGGTACTCTGTTTTCACTCACTGCACCGGAACAGAGTGCTCTGTTTTTCTTTCCGGGGAAGAGTAAAAAAATGGGATTTTTTTTTTAAACAGGGCTGAGGAGGACAGGGAAGAGCTGTCGCCTCCGGTGGCTGAACTATCTCCGGCCGGACGTACGGAGGGGCAACATCACGCCGGAGGAGCAGCTGCTCATCTTGGAACTCCACTCGCGGTGGGGAAACAGGTGGCTCGTCGAATTCTTGATCTCTTCGCGTGTTGTTTGGCGAAACTGATGGTTTGATTGTGTCTGCGTTCTTGCGAAGGTGGTCGAAGATAGCGCAGTATTTTCCGGGGAGAACGGACAACGAGATCAAGAACTACTGGAGGACGCGGGTGCAGAAGCACGCGAAGCAGCTGAAATGCGACGCCGGCAGCCAGCAGTTCAGGGACGTCGTGCGCTACCTGTGGATGCCCCGCCTCCTGGAGAGGATCGGCGGCGGAGGCTCCAGTACGTCCGCCGCTGCGGAGTTCGGGGTGGCGACTCCGGCGATCGTCGAGACCGAGGCAAAGCCCAGCCTGGAGAATTCGACCGCCGCGGTGTCGTCGTCGACGTCGGTGGATTCGCTCAGCGCGCAGTTCTCGCCGCAGCCGGTTTCCTGCGGCCTGATGCATCCGGACAGCGAGCCGTGGCCGGAGTCGCTGCCGACGGCCCTCGACTTCCCGGACTTGGAGCAGATGATGTGGCCGGCGGGGGAGGATCTGTGGAGCGCGGACGACATCTGGTTGCTTCAGCAACAATTTTAACCGGAATCAATGAACATAGAAGAAGAAAGAAGCATAAAAAATCTCTTATTTCTGGAGAACTGCACGCATCGATCATCTTCTTCAAATAATTTCCCTTTTTTTGTCTGTGACTGTGATTCTTTGGATCAACCTGTGCATGATTAATTGGATTCGATAACAAAGCAACTCGATGATTAATTAGTAGACTAAATGATGGGAATTTGTTATTAGATTATTGAGGGTGGATAATGATGATGAATGCTTATTTGGTTGGGGATGGAATACACTGATATAGTGGAAGAAGTCGCCGTCTCTATATTTGTTGCGTGCGATATATATAAAACAAATATTGTAAATACTTTTATTTAATTATAACGGATACATTTATTTATTCGTAACTTATTCAGAATTATTGTATCGGATGCATGACATGGGAACAATTTAGCAAATGTTTGCTTCGAAGGAAAGTTAAACAACAAATAGAATGAATCTTTTCGCTTTATATTTGAAGGTATTTTAGTCGGATATGGCAAAAAAAAATTGGAAGATAATTTTAGGATATATATTTTATTAACCTCGGAATTATATAAAATCTTACACTTCAAAAATAATCATAACCTTTAAAATAGGTCTACAGGGCTATGAAAATAGTATCATAGGAATGCTATCAAGAATATCATTTTGATGCTACTAAAATTCTTGTGTGAATAAATGAAGAGGCTTCCCATTGTATGGAGAGAGGCAAAGAATATGGTACGAGCCTAATTAATAAATTTACTAACCTTGTGAAACCACCACAATAATCTGATTTTAATGAAATTGATATGATTATTTTAGTGGTCTGACAAGTCAGAGCTCGTTTGGGTCTTTGGCTACGCCTCAGGACTGGTCAATGAGTGGAAAGAATTATAATACCATATCATTCCACGCGTGCTTATATTTGGTGGTAGCCATTAGCCATGAGCCTCCACCATTACACGCATAATTAGGCACTTAAGCTTCAAGCAATAGTGACAAAGACTAGTTAACTAAGAGTATTACATTAATATTAAATGCGATTTAAATCTATTGACAATGTGAAATGAGAAAAAAGTGAGAAATTTTTGTTTGGATAGTTTATCTAATATACTTACCATGCGATCATATGTTTCCTCTAATTACCTTGCTAAGATCTTGCAATTCATTATGGTTCATAAGACATCAATAGGTCTTGCAAAAGCTAAAATCACCTTACTAAGATCAGTCATACACGAACACAAATAAGCATAGCAATTCATTACGGAGTTGCCTAACAATGTCTTGCAATTGTGTCCTTCAGGGAATTAAAACATTTTTGAATCCTAGCGATATTATTCTCATAAGTGAAAGCTAGGTCCATCATTAGCACCAAAAAATGCAGGAAATATATATTGTCAAACCAAGCAAAAGAGTGAGCATTCAAGTTTTTAACTGGGGTGCAGTTTCATCCTTGGGAAGCGAATCTGTCGTGATGGCCTCCAACGTCTTAAAGAACTCATTGGGGAGAGGGGAAGGTCGGTGATGTGGAACATGTTTAGGAATTGGAGTGTTATCTTCGATAACCTCACATTCGTAGTCCTCAGGAACTCCCCATGGATCCCACTCTGCATTGCAATATGAAGACAACTAGCCTTGAGAAGTTGTGAGGAAGAAATATACAAAATAGTTAATGAAAGAGAATAATGCTATTGGAAACATCCATGAGCATAGTGAACAGATGCTTGACGAGATGTGTAGAGATCTAAATAAGGAATAAGTCTCCCTTCAGGTTTCATATTCTATGATGCAACTTCATATCCAAGGCTAACTAGAATTGTTAGCTATCAATTTTTTGAAACTAGCATAATGTTCACAAAAGTAAATTAGGAAGTACATGAAATATATTAGAACATATTAAGTTAGCCGAACTGTAAATATCAGGGCAAATAAGAATAGTTGGATCAAAAAATATCCATATCATTCAAATTTTAGGTATACTTGTCACCATCAAAGATCATTGTAGCGATTAGTTTCTTGAAATAAGAGAAGTTGAAGATAAATTGTTGGGAGTTGCTATTTCCATCTACTACTCTTACAATTGGTGCGTTTCTTCAGAAACGCACATACACACCTCTTGAAGGAAAGCAAGCTCGAGATTTCTTATAAAAATAGTGGATCCAATCAGTTTGAGAATGGTCAATTTTGAAATTTTCATGGATTATTTGCTTTAGTAATATGCACTGTATGAAATAAGAATTTCAGGTAGAGTTCTTGAATGAAAATTCTTTCAATAGAATGAATGACCATAACAACAAACGTTGGCTCAATCTTAAGGAAACTATGCAGAAACGTTACAAATTTGTGACAAAGATATACGACCAGAAATTGATTCCTAGGCCATACACACAAGCAATAGAGTATGTGAGGGAAGCACAAATAGCTGATAAGAAAGACCCACTTCATCCAAAAAAATGAGTACAATAGAAAATGTTTTTTTAAAGACTTCTCTATTAACCAGAATTGTGTGAGCTTTGAGTCTGCAGTAATCAGAGAGTATGGGACGAAACAAGTGGAAGAGGTTATCAACAGATGAAGATAAATGAACTAAGCAACAAACACAGTCATGCAACAAGGATGGCTAGAAGACTCAGAGTGAAAGGGACGTTGATTGGGATTGCCAATTGTCAATGCTGAACAGCATACAAAATGCAGACTTAGGATGCAAAGATTGGGTCTAATGCACAGATTAGGGATGCAAAGATTGGGTCGAATGCACTGTCTATTTTCCTATTATTGGAGCTTACTCCGCTAGCAAGGAAATCTCTAGATTAAGTGTGAGTATCCTTTTAGAGCTAACAAGGCAAAAAGGAAGGGCAGAGAACCTACTGGCTACTCTGATTTAACAGTTGGATAGATTGATCAAGATGGATAGCTTATAAGCATTTCCACTGTGTTGTTTACTTGGATGGACAGATTGGAAGATGCATAAGAACAAAAGTATTGGAAAGCATCAATCCCAACTTGATCCACCCAATTAGGGGAATCAAAATGAAGTAAGAAACCCCATTTCAGTTTTCCCACTATTCCATCCATTATAACCCATCTAGCAAAGTAAACAGCAGTATCATCCTCGTCACTCATTGTCAGCCAAAGTAAAGACCCTAACCATGACTAACTTGTAAAAACTGACGCCAAAGGAATGTCTAATCTGAATAGAACCCAAACCAAGATAACTCATGAATGGCCACTAACACATGCTCAAAGCATACCTTTAAATTCAAGGCTAAAAAATACAGAGCAGCAGTAATCAAGGAACTAAAAAGGTTCAAAGTTTAGGTCCTGAAAGTTGTGTAAATCAACAAGCAGCAGTGAATATGCTTCTTTCTGTTAACATTTTTAGAGAATACGTTCTTATAGTAAAATCGTAATCCAAAAGAATAGTATTATAGTATTATAGTATTAGTTAGTACTTAGCAAAGTTTTAAATCTCTCAGTACTAAGCATTTTTGTGGTAAACTAATAATTCAAACAAATAGCATCTGTTAGTATGTGATAACTTTTAATTCTTATGGTCTCTCTCTCCCTTTCTTCTAAGACACCGCTGATCCTTCGTCCTTTCATCTTCTTCTACCACATCAAACATAGGGAAGCCAAAGAACAAGACAGTTGAAAGTGATCTATGCTCTCAATCCCCAAATGAGACTAAGTTGTACAATTAAAGATTAAGCATTCAATTGATTTTAATTAAGACTAGGTTATACAATTGAGAGAATAAAATTTACTGCTTCATGATATAACTCTATAAATAGATATTAACAATAGATATAAGACATCCAGGTTTCAACAAAGGGATGCAGAAGAAGAAGACGGGCAATGATCCGTCCAATCAATCTCTTGAAGGTTCTTCCTCAGCTGTCACATAGTGCCTCAACGCACGGAGACACAATCCCAAAATCAAGATCGTAACAGAGTACTCTGCAATCGAACTCCACGAAATGGACAGGAAAGAAGAACAAAATTGGCACCCAGAACAGCCCAACAGTATTGAATCTCCATCAAAATATCATAGGACCCTAAAAGATCTCATTTTGAAGAAACTGTTAATACTATCTAATTTTTATTGTTAAATGCCGAAATGTTCCTTTAACTAATTGAAAATCAGTGAAGGAAAGCAAATAGAATCCACCACGCAGATCTACTGGAGAAATCGCCAAATCCAACGCCAAACCAACGCATAGATACAAACAAACATCAACAGAATTCAAAGTAACTAAAAATAAAGAGGTACGAACCGATCATCTTGGAGATAAGCGTGAGCTCGTCCTTCGCCTCCTCGATGAGCTCCTCGACCTGGCCGCACCCCAGGCGGTTCTCGATCTCCTCCCAGTCATCCTCCTCCAGGCAGACGTTGAGGCGTTGGCGGGTGAAGCTCTCGACGGCCTTACGGTAGCCCTCGTCCGGAGGCACGGCCTGGATCTCCCTGAGGGTGCGGGTGTAGAGGGAGATCAGCACCTCGCGGGCGTTGGGCACCACGTCGAGCCCCACAATCCCGGTCGTCTCCTTCACCTTCTTCCCTACCTGCGTCGACATAGCCCGCCATCCGCTGCCCAACAGCACTCGCCGCAGGAACATCTTCGCCTCAAAAGCGAACTCGATCACAATGGAAGAGCACATATAAACAGATAGAAAAGGGCAACTCCAGGATGGCTGCGGAATCCGATCCGACGGCTCCAAATCGTCTATCGATAGGTCCAGTAATTTGACGATACATGGGCTAAAAATTCTGGGTCCAGTAATTTGACGGCTCCAAATCGTCTTAGGGATATTGGAACTGCTAAAATATCCTCGATGATTTTAAAAACTTTAGAATTACCCTTTAATATTTAATAACATCAAAATAACACAACGCTTCCATTTTATTCTTTTGAAATTACCATTCAAATTATGATAAATGTCGTCTATGATAAAAGATAAATGCAAATCAATTCATATGATATAAACAAAAACAGATAAAAACATTATGTTCATTCTGGAAAGCATTCAGCAAGTATCAAAAACATTATCGTATGCACCTAAAAGACTAGGAAAAATAAACTACAAGATGAACACTTTACGAACAAGTGCAGAAGTTGAATAAAGACCTACTACCAGTTCGACAACATTCAGTGAGACACAAACTGTACTGGAAGTATCAAAAACCGAAGTGCGCAACCTCTTCATCTTCGCCTTCATCTTCCTCTGTCTCATCCTCAGAGAATCTAACATCCTCCAACTCCTCTTCCTCCTCATCCTCCTCATCCTCCATCTTAAGAGATCCTTTGTCTTTTAGACCAGTGTTAAGTACGACTGTTTGCCCTTTAGATTTCTCCATGTCTTTGCGAAGTCTCTCCATGTTTTCCTTCCTGCGGTCAGTTTCTAGACGCTGTTTCTCGGCCCTTCTCTTGTCGAGGTCAGCTCTGTATAGAAAATGGAATAAATTCCAATAATAATTGAAGTTGATTTTAGAACAAAATAAGTTCGGTGGTTGATTGTTACTTATAGCTCTCCATGTATTCTTTAACACTTGATTCAATTGTAGTGAAAAAGGCTTCCATTCCATCACCAGAAACTGCTGAAACTCCCACGGAGTGCATATTTTTGTAAAACTCTTCGAGCGCCAGAGCAAGACTTCTTGCTAAAGTTGATGTGTAGGATGAATCAGTGTCCAATGCTGCCTGAAATGCTTCAAAATCCTGCATCCACTGATACCAGAACAATGAACTGTAAATTGTGAAGAAGAAAAAGAAATTATGAGGTACATGCAAATTAATATGTAGCCTAGGTAAGTTTATTATGCAAAGGTTAAGTGAAAGGGAAATCAGTGATTTCCTCAATCTTATGAGTGATTTCAGCAAAAAAAAAAAAAAGCTTGACTATCGGCCTCTACCATGGAAGAACACAAACTATGAAGAAGGAAACGTCACAAATTTGGTGTCATCTTGTTTTTAAGTTGGAGCAAGGATTCCAATGAAACAAGAAAAGATAGACACGATCCTCTATAGTCTTAGAAAAGAGACATTAACCCTCTGTTTGGGAGGAGGTGAGGGAAGGGGAGGGAAGGGGAACTCCAAACCTTGTTTGGAAGGGAGTGAGCTAAGGAAAGAAAATATAAGGAAAGGGTAAGCTTTAATTACCCATGAAATGGAGGATTTTCTTGCACCCCAAGGAAGGGTAAGGGGAATAAAAAAAAATTATCTCAATTTTATCCCTGTTTCATAATATTAATTCCCTTCCTCTCGCCTTCCTTCTCTTCCTCCTCGCGTAGGCTCTCACTTCACCTTCTCCTCCGTCTCAATCTCCCCCAATCGACATGGCCTCAGCCATGCTCTTCTCCGCATGAGATCAATTTGATGACTCAGCAAAAGAGGGCCTTCTCCGGCAGGAGAAGCGGCGGCGGCGGCGGCGGAGGCTGAACCACTAGGAACAGCAGCCAAAGCACCGGAGCCTCCTGCAACGCCACTCCGGTTTCCCCAGACAACATTGCTTCATCCAATTAAAATATTACTTAGTTTATATTAGATTTTGATGTAAATTAAGTACTCTTGTTACTCAAATTTCTATCCAAACCAGTCCAGTGAAACAAGATGTCTAATTTTCATGCCGATAGTACAGGCACAAGGTCCTGAGGGCATTTACAAGGAGGGAATTTGAGAGGAGTTGGGGAAAGATCAGGGAGGAGAAGACAAGAGAAGAACTGGCAAATATAGCCTTACCTTGTCAATGAGAATACATTTGTAATTTTATATATTTAACCTTCATTACCATTCCTTTCCTCCCAAACAAGGTAATACATATTACATTAATGAACCTTTCCTCCCTCCCAAACAAACAAAGGGAAACATAGATACTTTATTTCCCCTCCCTTCCCCTTCCATTAATGAACCTTCCCTCACCCCATCCAAACAGAGGCTAACTGTGTTCAGTTTGAGAAAACTTAAAATGGCGAAATAGTTGGTTTGACTGAGTTGGAGGACTTGACTTAAGGCTTACCAGAAGTATCTTTAAATTGAAAGTACCATGTGGATTTAAAAGTTTGGTAAGATCAAGGATTTTTTTTTTATGGATTGTAAAGTTTAGAAAAGGCAAAAATATAGTTTAAATAACTTTTCTTACATGCCAAAAGAGAACAAACACCAAAGACAGTTATTAGTGAAGTAGGATGGCTATCTCAAAAATAAAATCGCAATGATTAAAGCTGAAACAACTAAACAATATTATCTATCCTCTCTCTCACACACACACACACACACACACACAGAGACAGAGACAGACAGAGCAGACTTCTCTCACTCTCTAAGATCTATTCAGACCTATTTGCTTGATGTTCTGATCTCCTTGTCTACCTTGTATTCGTTTCAAGCAACTTATCATAAACGGGTTGGTATGTAACGGGTGTTGCTGCAATCTTTACTTCGTCTCTTAATTTCATTAGACCTATATTTTATTCTTTGCCATGTCTAAAGAATATGAGACTCTAAATTTCAAAATTAGATGGATAATTTCAAAATTAGTAAATGACTATGAGATTCTTCACCATGTCTGTTTTTTACAGAATTAACTAATCCAATGGATAATTCCGACATGAATTTATAATATAGAAAATGTTCCCCTATGGACTTACAACACAAAGACAATAATTGATAAGCACATATACGAGCCAGTAACAAGGTTATGATTTATACAAATGTCTTGTCTATAATGTAAACACAAGAAGTAAGCACATCAGTATTTATTCAAAAAGGTTAAGACACTTGCTATTGTCAACATGAAGAAGCATGCATCATGTTAACAAAATCTAGAGGGCAGAATAATTCTGAGGAGACGAGTTAAGTTTGTTGTTTGATAGGTAGTGATCAGAGTAGCCGATATGCATTTGTGTTTTTGGTTCTCTACTAGTTAAGAATGCTAAATACATTCAAGAGCATGCCAGTCAAGCTAATATCTTCAGGATGACAAAAAAATAATATGAAAAACAAGGAAGAACAGAGTAGGAACTAGAATACCTCCAATGCAAATCCATGTTTAGCCACATCAATCTTGTTAAAAGTTAGTACTAAAGGCAGCCTTGTTTTGTAGAGTATGCTACAAGCATATAGCATATTGCTCATAAAAGTAACTGGATTTGAAGAGCGAGGTGTATCCATAACATAAGCAATTATCGTGGGAAATGTCGAAGCAAAGGCTTCAGTAATTATTGCTCCAGAAGCTGACCAAGTAAAAATTTCAATCTGGCCAGGTGTATCCACCAAAACATAGTCAAGTTGATCAGCCCGTCTTTCTATGACTGATATTACCTACAAAACACACAACGTGGAATGATTTAGACTAAACTATCTCATTGCCAAAAAGAAGCTATGATTTGTTAATCCATGAAACTAGAAACGTCTGAAGGAAAACTGAAACTTTTACAAAACTAGATGCTCATAACTTAGAAGAACAGAAAAATATTCAACCTCATCGAACTTTGTTGCAAAGAGATTCAGTGATGTCATAATTCCACCATTAGGGCCAAGATTGTACTCCTTCATTACTTCCTTGTAGCGAACAGTGTCCCTAATGTCAATATTTGCACCAAAAGGAAGGGTCATCACAGCCGGGTCAAGGTTCAACACATAGCCTCGAATGTTCGAAGCCTGAGTGTGGCAGACCAATCTGTGGAGAAATGTAGTCTTACCGCTCCCTACAAAAATGGGAAACCACTGCTGCAGTTACAAACTTGGAGGAAGAAAAAAAAGAAGATAACAATTCTATAACAAACCTGCCATTCCAACAAGGATGATGATAACAGGTTTCCTTTTGAACGTAATACTTGATGAATCAGATATCTGCAAGCCCTTGATCGAGTCTGAGAGATCATCCTTCGCCTTTCCCTTTTGAATTGACAAACAGGCGTGAGGGACAGGGAGTAAAAAAAACGATCACCAATAGAAAAAATAAGAGATAATTAACTGTTTCCAACCTTATCAGCAACTGGTTCTTTCGAATCTATGAGCATCTGTATGCTCGAATTGGGGTTCGGATCCACATCCATGATATGCCACCGGGGTACTAAACTGCCTCGAGCAAATAAGTCGGTAAAGGAGGTAAGAACGACGCCGATACGTTCTCCGGAGAACGACGGTTAAGGAAATGGGGACGGGCGCTCGCGATAGTGTGTTAGGAATAAAGACTTCGGGACTAGGGTTTTTGACAAGTACCTGTTCGCGATACGTTCGTCGTGCCTTTCGGGAGAGGAGAGGAAGCCGTGGTATGAGACGGCGGAGCTCGGCTATAACGGAAGGGCACTATGGATACGGCGACGGAGGGGGCGGCCGACCCGTCTGTAGCGGCGAAGCGGCGTAGTGGCGGAGCTCGACCAAGGCGGGTGCAGAGGTAGGGCAATAAGCTTCGGCGGCGTAGCTTTGATGGATCCGCTGCGCGGCAGTCGGGGCGGCGCGGTTGAGCTCCGGGTTATAGAAGAGGTCGGCGGTGGTGAGGAGAGAAGGAACTTTAGGGTTCAGGAAACTGTAGGGAAATGATTAAAAAGAAAAAAAAAAGTTTTTTTAGTCAAGATATATGCTCACAATTTGATAAATTTTGTCAGAATGTGCCGTCTTTAAAATAGTTATTCGGATTAAAACTTTAATAAATGTTGTTTGATTCACCCATTTAAGTAGCTTTTAAATAGCAAAATTCTCGAGTTAGATCTCCTGGACCAGTTTTTTATAGTCTAGGGATATGTCACTTTTATTTATGATCGGTTCGTAGTCGTGATCCGTCCGCAATTAATTGTAATCCCTTTTAGGATTC
>JBBMJZ010001289.1:0-12098 GCA_037833815.1 Zingiber zerumbet | reverse complement strand
CGGTTGGTTACGGTATGACCAGTAAAAAAGGAGTGAATTACCTGAAATTGAAAACATATCTTTCTCAAAGCTTTCGACTTACGTTAATACAAACACTTTAAGAAATGAAACTAAAATGCATAAGAAATAAGTATGAGATAAAAATGATTTACTTGGTTTACAACTAGAGAGGTTGCTAATCCAAGGAAAGTGAAGCTCAACTAGTTGACTCCTTCTTCGACACAAGTTGAAGGTGGAGAAGCCTCGTACAGAACATTGAAAGCACATAACAGAAATGGAAAACTTGAATACAAAAAGTGTTGTTCTTCAATAAAAAAGACCAAAGCTCTATTTTTATTCCACTGGTCCGCTTGCTGACATGGGGACTTCGGATACCTAGACCCACTTCGGGCGGCCTCAACTGTGTGCCTTATCTGCTCGCAACGACTATATAACAGTGCGATGATAAAGTTTTATCATGGTCCGGGTGCCAGGATCTAATCCAGGCGCTCGGAGTGTTGTTGACGTGGACCCAACGATGATTTATAGCAACGATCTGCGTCGGGGTGCCTATTTGGCACCAAATTGGTTCGGGCGCCTGGACTTGATCTAGGCACCCAGACAAGGTCAACTGAGAGTTGATTTTGCTCGGTCTTCTGCTCTGGTCACTTGGGTGATTTTCTGACCATCCAGAATTGAGCTCACCCGACCCAACTCCAGCCTTCTCCTCGAGCAGTCTTACGCTCTGGCTTCTCGTCCCTCGGAAATGTTGTCCGCTTTCTTCTCGTCCGCCAGCGTACTCTTCCGCACCACCTCGATCGTCCCTCGGACGTACCGAGTCCGCCGACTCCCTTCCCATGTCATCCTTCTGGCTAGCTGCGTTTTCTGCTTGACTTCTTGTGTTCCTAAGCTCCTGTACACTTAAATATAAGAATTAAATGGTTGACTATATCAAAAATAATCTGGGTGTTAAGCTTATATTTTTTTTAAATCCAATAAAATTATATTTTAATTAAAATATAATTATGCACCATATAAAAATGCTCGTAAATATATTTTTTAGGATTATCTTATAGTAAAAATATTAATTATCTTTTAAATTTTATGCAATATTACTATACTTATCTGACTATATTATATTATTATTATTTAAATATAATTTTAGTTACTACGATGAGTTTCTTTTGATAAAAGGGAATGGATGGGACATTTATGGAAAATGGAGATGTTTCAGGGCCGTTTTAAAAATGTGAAAAGTTTAGTTTTACTTTTTGGTAAACTGCCGTAACACCCACTCACACTCAAACTCAAACTCAATACAGTGATTAGTCTTGTAACATCCGCATGAATAATTAGACGCGCGTTCGAATAAAAAAATTTCAGGTCTAGAAGCAAGCGAGAGAGGTGGATTCGCCTCTAACTTCCCCTCGTCTTCTTCCTTCTCGCATCCGACTCCGCCAGTCTTCGCCGATCGCTGGTTTGGCCCCTTGCGATGCTCATAGCCACCCTCTTCGGCTTCTTCGCCGGCGTCGTCGCCCTCGTGGCCGCCGAGGTCGTCGCCTTTCTCTGGCTCCTCCGTCGCCTCATCCGGAAGCGGCCCGCCGCTGATGTGCCTCGGACGCAAGCGAAAGTGCGCGATCTTGGTGAGGATCGGCCACTCACTTATCCCGACGAGAAACAGGTCAATGCCTTTGATGGATTCGATTGATCTTTCTCTTTTATTCCAAGTGATGTGAAACTTGACTGATTTGAATAGTTTTCCTAGGGTTGTGTTTGGTTTATGCGTGTTTGAAGAATTTGATGAATAGATTCGCATTTTTCCGGAATCATTCACGCTGCCCAGTCCCTTAATTTCCAATATTTGGAAATTGATTACAATTTAGCAAGAGGTTTTTTATTATATGGCGAAGGAGACTGGCTTGGGAATCCCAGCGTTCTGTCTGTTTGGGGACGTTAGAAATTCACTCGATGACTTTTCCAGAAACAGCTATCAATAAATTGTTATTTATCTTGAAGTTCTTTTCGATTGGAAAGAAACACAGTTTTGTAATGGTATTTGATGGCGGAAGTATCAACTAAAAATTGAAAGATTACAAAGCATAACTAAACTTTACATGAAAGATATATGATCAAGGTGGAAACCCTAAACCTTATCATAGTGATATATACATGAAATCCATGAAACAAATAATGGTTTCCTGTTTCCAATAGAATAATTCTATGCAGATAAACAAATCACACCTCCGACTGTGATTGTCTAAGATCAAGTTGTGAAGACACAAACTAACCTTTAGTGCAAGATGTCAGGACCGTCGTGCTTTTAGAGGGGAGCGAATAGGTGAAATTTTGAAACTCTTTTCTTTTGTTCTTGCAAATGCAAGACTTGATTATCTCGTTAGCAAATATTTATCAGATGTACAGCAATGAAGATACTAAAAAACAATATGCACTTCTAACAAAAAATATTTAACGTGCTTTGGAACACCGGCTTGCTACTCCATGGCCATGGCTCGTTAGATGAATCACTCTATGAAACCACTAAACGTAAAAGTTTCTCTTTTTTAGAGGTAGAGAAACGTTGTATAAAATAGTTCTCTTTTCAAGATTAGAATGCAATGTAAAGAGAAACTAAATGTAAAATAGAAAATTGAACCTGATCGAAGTATCCCTTCCTTGAGGTCCTTTACAACACTTCAAAATAGTAGCTACACAAGAATGTACAATGATGCCGTTCGAAATGACTTAACTCCCTATTTATAGAGTTGGTATGCAAACAATCAGCGGACTCAAACCTCCTCGGTTACTTGACTGAACTATCCACAATGATTTTGTTTCATATCTAGTCGACTCAGAGCATTTAGTTGATGTGATTGTCATTAGTCTATTCCAATGCCTCTAATTGCTCCATCTGGATATAATTTCAACCTTGCCTTCTAACGAGTGTTTTTGATTGATTCCTTTGACCATTAGTTGACTCAGATAACTTTTTTGACTTGGTCTTCTGACGATTGTGTCTTCAGTGGACTCCTTCGATCACCAGTTGACTCTCTTGAATAAACCTTCAACTTTTTCACCATTAACGTAGTTTAATCGACTCCAGGTGTCTTTAGTTTACTGATATTCTTAGCCATAAACTTTATCCTGCACAAATAACCACTTGTGTCGATTCAAATTCAAACCACACAAACAATCAACTAGGGTAGTCAACTTAGGCAACTTCAATTAACTATTTTACCATTCAGTTGACTCAAGCCAGAATAGAAATCATTTGATCATGAGTAGCATTCCAACTTGGCTAAGCTGACTCAAAAACAGTCTAATTGGGTACTTTATTGACTTTGACCTCGAACACTTGTTCTCTGGTTGATTATACCGAATAGAAAGCTTTTACCCAAAATGCCCTAAATGGCATTGGCTACTATCTCTCATCTCATGTGTCTTTATGTTGATGATACTCTATCCCTTGGGTCCTACTTGACAAGCCTCCAGTTCTTAGAGTTTTTCCTTCAAGTTTGCTTGATTTAGGTCACTTGAGCCATCCATTCAACACCTCTTAAGACATGTAGATCACCTTTGACATTTGTCAAACCTACTATGAGTTCCCCCTCCAAGACTTCTCATCTTCCAAGTTCCAGTTGGACCTTTAGCTTGGAGTTCACTCTTTTAGAACTTCATCCACCAAGATCTGATTGAACTTTTGCCTACTAGGAATTTACTCCTAGACTTGTCTTCCTTCCTGATCCACTTGGACTATTGCTTGCCAAGAGTTCACTCAGGATCTTTGAGACTTATCATCTGCCAAGAACCACTTGAACTTATACCAATTTGGGATTGTCCTTGTCTGCTTGGAGTCCACTTCTCTGGACTTCTTCTGCCAATGCTTTTCGATTTTTTCTTTGCTAAGCCGCAACTTAGTTTGACTTTTTCTCAACTACAATTACCAGGATATACATTAAGCCTATTAAACCTTTTTCCAATCATTTTTCTAAACTATCCATGACTTAAATATGACTACCACAATTCTCTCCCCCTTATCTGATGGATTGATTGCATCAACACAAGAGTCTTCTAGTATATGCCTAATGGAGCATCCTGTGATAATTGATGGAGAGTCATGGTGTTTATATGGACTATAGACTCAACTAGGGACCCTTATCTCATGGATCAAGAAAGAAACTTTTATTTTTTCTACCATAAAAAGGCTACCTTGGAAATTGTAGAAGCTTCTCTACAATTGCCAGAAGACATTTAGAAAATCTAAAATTTAGTCATTTTCAAGACCTAGACTATTCGCGACTAATCTTATATCATACTTAGCCATGTAGATACTTTCTCCTTGCCACTATGTCTCAATTTGTGCTGCGTTGACTGACATAGTGACATTTGAAACCATGATCCATATATTATGAGTAAGCACATCACATACCTTTGGTTCCTTGCAAATACTATATATCTTCTATGCAGCTTGTTAATGATCCATTATAGGATTTTTTTTTTTACATCTACCTAGCATCCTTACCACACAAGCTATGCCAGGTTTTATATATGTCTAATGTCTATGCCTATATAAGATTTCAAGTGTGGGTGCATATGACTAATTTTTCATTTGCTCCATTTTTAAGTGGATATTGACTGATCATATCCTCTTTGATAATGAATAATACGAAGGATGCATTTTTTTTTCCATTTTGAACCTTTTAAAAATATTTTAATGAAAACCTTCTCTGATAATCCTAATAATAATAGTAGTTTAAGATCCATCTCTATGAATCTCTATGCCAAGGACATAAGAAGCTTAACTTCAGTCTTTTGTTTTGGAAATTTGAGAAAGATAACCCTTCCTTTCATGTAGCATACTGAAGTCATTCAAAGTAGAATATGATCCATATATTGGACTAAAATATTACCTTATGTCCTCTAACCTTTAGGTCCTCACATTGATCCAAAATATTTTTTTTGAAACCAAATGAGGCAAAAATATTATGATTTTTTTTATTTCATTGGCATGATGCTTGCTTAGTCTACACTTTTTAAAAAAAAAAAATTACAAACCAAATGTTTTTTATCATTAAAGGCTTCAATTTGATCCATACTACTTCCTCCATATTCCCATTTGAAAATGTTATTTTCATTTTTATCCTCCATTTCATGTAACTTAAAATTAAAATGAGGTGTCAAGGCCATGATTATCTTTAAAGAATCCTCTTTTGGAGAATCAGTTGCCACGTAGTTGTTGTGTTTAAAATGTTATAGGACTAGGCTTTCTGATATGTTTCTTTTTGTAGTTGTATATGTATCTTCTTCTTGGAAACTGGTAATAAACGGTAAAAACAGAATATCATTTAGTTTAAGAGCCATCTGTGTACTAATTAATTTTCCAACATAAAATTTCATGTACAAACCACTCCTAATTGAAGCACTTTGCTAAATAACATCGCTTTGACAACATGATGAAAAGTGGAACCTTTGAATCGAAAGTACAATAGATGGCTCTAAGAGTTTGAGTCTTTTTGGAAGTAATAGCTTGAGTTTGATTTTTTGCCTGACTCTATTGTTGGTTTTATCTTCAACTGCTAATTATTCCTCTCATAAAGCCTCTATCACCATTGGTGTCATTTCTCGATGTTGATTTCTCCTTTAGCAAAGTCTCCAACATCCACTACCTTTACTCGGTCCTACCATCTTAGTGTTGGTTGGCTAGTGCAATGGCATTTTAGCGGCAAATAATGAGATTTTTTATCATGATGGAAGGTCATGAGGGATAATTCAATGGAGTATATGGTAAGTCATATCCTTGCATTGGAAGTGTAACTAAGTGATAAGATCCATATAGCTAACTATTTTGAGACTAGTGACAATATTATTGTTATTATTTTTGTTGTTGCGCACTATCAATTATATCATTGTTGGAAATGGTAATAGATTGATTAGCCATTGGTGTTTAGTACTTATAATAATTCGTCCAATTTTTGTTGTTGCTTCTTTCTTATTATTTTATATATTTAATTGTTTCTTGGTTTGATGAAACATTTTTTTTGTAATTATATCTGTGAATTCGATCTTTATGAGGATATATGTAATTATCTTGCCATTGGCAACAAAAAATTTGGCTTTAGTTGTAGTTTGAAACCAAATATACCTGATACCTGTGAAGTTGTTGGTCATGCTAACAAGATTTTACATGTCAATAAGAATCAATCAACCGTTATATTTGTCATCCGTCTGCCAGAGCTATCTTCATGATTTCATTTTGCTTTTGGACTCTAAACGGTTATATCACTATTAATTTTCCAATTTCTAAATCATTCTTAATTATGCTATCTAGAAGTTTCTTTGGGTTGGCGCTCTTTTGCCTCACATTGGACTCTAATTAACTTAATTTGACTAACTGAGAAATCTGCTGGTGACACATGTGACTCTGATTGACTTTGTTTGACTAACTGAGAAATCTGCTTGTTAACTTTATAATTCCATCTCATTTTAGCATATTACTTTTGTATTTATTATCAGTTAGAGTTACACCTAACTGTTTTGGGATACCAATATTTTTTATTTTTTTTAATAATTCCTCACATGCATTTGAATTTACATATCTCAACTATGCTATTTTTTTTATGATTCCTACTTGCCCAACAATGACGCTTCTAAACTTTTGTTTGTTTTTCAAATAAATTTATGCACATGATAATTTGTATTATAATTATTTGTTTTCTATCTTTACCCTTTTGACTTTTGAAACACAGGGTTCAGTTTGGTTACTCGATCCAGATAAAGTTCCAAAAATCAACATTGATGAATCATCAACAAAAGTGCCAAAAGAAAAAAAGAATAAAAGCACTCTGGAGGTAGTTCCTGTCAGGAAATATGGTAAAATTAAAGATCATTTATTGATCTTGTCTGACTCAGATGGTTCACGAGCAATTATAAAACTCTTGGGCTGTACAGTGGTTGCTGTTTCTGCCTCAAATTTGTCTTCACGGAAGTGGTGAGTTGGATAAAATCCTCTGCTATAAAAAAGTTTTGGTGATGACACAACTCTTTAGTTGGAGGATTTTCAATAAGTGATTTATTCTTTTATTGAATACAAGATTAGTTCATTCTTTTATTGAATACTAGATTAGTAGATCAGTCCAGTGTTTTATTCAGTAATGAATCACTTTAAATGATATATATGTTCTTGCCACAATTCAAGTTTTTTGTTTAATCTTAGTTCACATTGACTTGAAGAACTAATTCTGTTCGTCGCTGAATTTTTGTCATTGAAGCATGTCATACTGATGAAGTAAGGACTAGGTAAAGGAAGTGGACCAATTCACTGCAATTGCTGATTGCTAAATGTCAGTTGTTTTCAATCGTAGATTACAAACCTCACAAGGATTCTGACCTCACGTCTGTTTATCCTTTTTGACTGTTTGGAAGTTAGAAACTGATTCAGGTTGTTAATGTTGGTTTCATAGTGATCTTTTTTATGAAAAAGAAATTAAGGTAGAAGAGAAGTGCATACAGAGATTTATGCATTTTACAATATGTATGTTTGTAAAAAACGTTGATATTAGTAAAATAAACAGATTGCTTATATCTATTGGCTGTAAGCCTCTAACAGTTCTTACACAGTTTGGTAATCTGTGTGTCAACTAATCATGGTGCTACAATCATCACCATTGTGGTGACATTGATCATACCGTCCGACAATTTTATTTATCTTCAATTAAGATAGAAAGCCATTAAACTGACGGTGCCAATATCCTCAATGAGGTTGACTTTGATCAGGTTCTTCTGATGTTTTAATGTGATTGAAAGTGCTTAAATTAGGTTCATCTTGTATTTCTGATATGTGTTGAATTTGTAGGATGCACAAGTTGATTGAAAGTCCAAGAGGAGAGTTTTAGAGCTTGAAAAGATGATTGAAAGTCCAAGAGGAGAGTTTTAGAGCTTGACAAGATGATTGAAAGTCCAAAAGATTAAACTTGATCTGGAAGGATGATTGAAAGTCTAATAGGTCACTAGGAGTTTGGTAGGTTTCTTGTGCAATAAGACTCACATGATCAAGTGGCGATGACTTGGAAGCCCAAAATGAGATGGGCTTAAGGGCGTAAAGCATTGACGACATTAAAAACTTAAAGACATGTGAGTTGTGAGAGATTATGAGGGGGTGTAATTTTAGGTAGACTCTACCTATTGGTTTGCTCGATGGAGGAACATGTGTTTTGTTCATAGTTGATGTTTCAGCTTGATGTTGAGCTATTTGCTATCCTCACGAACAGAATGGTTCTATTTCTATTTGTGAATGTACAAGCAAAGAGTTTAAGTTAAGTTTGTGTGTGGTTTTGATATGTGTATTTGAATCTTGCAAGACTTGGTAAAATACACATGGAGATGACTTGACATGACCAAGGTAGTTGGACATCCGATGATTCGAGATTCATGGAGATCAGTGAAGGATGATATGGAGCATCCGAGGGATCGTAGGACAAGGATCATCGGAGTGGAGCAAAGGGAAGTGGGCGTTGAAGGTAAAGGCGTGAAGGAGGACATGGAGAGTAGCAGTGGGCTAGGGTGCATCCAAAAGACGTGGGGCCTAAACAAGGATAACTTAAAGGCTAAGATAAACTCTGAGGGAGTTGAGTATTTAGAGAATGTATCTCAGGGCAAGGGTAGATCTCAATATAGGCATACTTGACCTTAAAAATGGTCAAGCAAGTTTACTGGTCAACTAACATACTTATTGACTGTTTTTTTTTTTACTTGTAGGTTGCATTCTTTTACCCTGGATTTGTCATATCACCTATTTATAAAGGTAAAATTCAGAATATATTGGTTGAAAAACAGTTTGTTGTCATCCCCAAGCTACCAGCCATAGTCTATATGTAGGTTTTCTTCTAGTATGATTTCTGGAACTGCACATTGATTAGAAATGCAAGATGGTTTTATGACTTTTTCTATATGTTTGATGCATAATTTATTGGAATGCCAAAATAATGCACAATCATTATTCTACAAATAAAATAATCATCCTTAAGCATTTTTGTTATATATAGATCTATTATCTTTTCCTGACGTGGCTTATATAGGGCTAAGAGGTATCCCATAAAAGTGGAGAGCAAAGACTCAGTAGTTTACAAGGGTAGTAAGACATGTTACTTATATTTTGACACTTCTTGGGAGAAAGAATCCTGGTGCAGAGCTCTCCGTCTTGCTTCTTCTCCTGATGAGGGAAAAAGGAACTGGTACACAAAGATTAGTGAAGATTTCCAAGATTATCTCTCATCCTTGAATAATGAATATCCTTCTTTTCTAAAACCATCAGTGGTTTTTTCTGAGACTACAGACAAATCAAATAAGGTCGATGGATCTTCAAGAGTTCGTCTATTTTGGAAAAAACTGGCAAAAAAGACTTCAAAGAATGGTATAGAGGGTAGAGTGAGCTCAGTTTCATCATTAAACTATGGTGAAAAGAAGGCTTTTGAGAAGGCACATTCGTCAGCTGATGTATCAATAAGTTCATCTGCGGACAGAAGTTTAGGTAGTTCCTCGTCAAATAATATAGGACAGCATGTACCACCAACTTCTACTTATTTGGGCAGCAAAAGTTTACGGCCTGGCAATTTAAATACAACCGTTGATGAAAAGATTGTTAACGATGAGGGTACACTTTGTTGTAATCTGTTGTTCTCACGGTTATTTTTTGATGCTAAAAGAAGTATCAACATTAATAGTATCATAAAAGCACGCATCCAGGTATTTTTTTTCTTTTTCTTTTCCTTTTATATTCAGTTTTTTAAATTTTGGTTTATATGGCCTCTAATCTTCTGATTATTTGAGCAGAAGAGTCTGTCAAATATGAGAAGACCAAGTTATATCGGTGAAATAATTTGTACTGGCTTAGATATTGGAAATCTTCCACCTTACATTCACAGAATGAGAGTTTTCCCAATGGACTTGAATGAGGTGTGGTCTATGGAAGTGGATATTGAATATTCAGGTGGTATATTGTTAGATATAGAGACAAGACTTGAAGTTTGTGAACCAGAGTTGCAAAAGAACATAATAGAACCAAGTTTAGAACCAAATTCTGCTGGCGAGGTAAACTCAGATTTACTTGATGGTATTGAATATTATGGAAACCAGTTGAAATATTCAAACTTAGCCACTGTAATGGATAACAGAAAGGAAGCAGAGAAAGCAGGTGAGTATAGGATTCTGGATATTGTTGTGTTTCGGCATACTGTTTATATATTGAAGTTTCTTTATATGCTATATTCTTGTGGGAGACCAAAAAATAAATTGACTATAACTCACTATTGTGAATATATACAATTACCCCTCATTTCCTGATTCTCTGATGAAGATTTGAGTCATATCCATATATCATCTTTCTTAGTCAAGATTCATGGTCCTTTTTTGCCCTTTTTAAGTGGATATTTGTTGCTTGCCCTATTATGTTTGAGATCAATTATCAAACAGAATTTTTTAAATTCTTTAATATAATCACTTATCAGATTCATTTGAATTGTTGATCAGAAATCTAAGCACATAATTGCACAACTAGTTGACTACAACTATCAAGCTATTTCCAAAAAACATTGTTCTCTTTAAGATCACTAATCGCAGTAGCTGATACTTTATGTGAGTGTTTGCAATATTTAGTTAATTATGTAATAAGCAGTGTGTCTATTCAAAATGAAATGAGGATTTGTAATCTTTGTTGGACATTATTTTACTTCTCATGTATATTCCATGAACTTTTGCTTTTTTTAACCAAATAGTGAGTTTGTACTTTACCCAGAAGTTGTTGTCAAGTGTAACTTTTTTTCATTGCCTTTGGATTTTTGTAGTTTTGTCTTTTCTATAGATTGTCTTTTCGTTGATATTTTTTTTAATAATAGCTGACCATGCCCCACCCACCCCACCCCACCCCCACCTCCATGTGCATTAGTTGTAATTTACTGCATGTCATCTGTTATTATTAACATCCTTAAATTTGTTTCTCTTAATTGTATGCTCTTCTTTTTGTTGTCTGGTATACCTTTTTTAGCTTAACCATTACCAAGCAAAGTTACTCGTGTAGAGATGCAGATGGTTGGAATACTCGTTCAGGTTATCCCATCACTAAATTTGCCAAGTATTGTTGTTGTTCAGATAGCCTGAGAAACACAAAGAGTGCTGGTTGGACTGCAAGCTATGTATCTAGATGGAAGACCATCCTCCACTCTGTTGCTGATCAAGTTTCACAGGTTAGTTTATATTCAAAGAACTTTAAGGATGTTGCATATAATTAATTTGAAGTACAGATGGCATGGGCGAATATATAACACCTAGGTATGAATATGGTGTTTTTTTGAAAAAATCATTATGCACTTTGTTTTCCACAAACACACGGGTATCTGCACAATGTTTTTTTTCTTGTAGCTGAAGAAAAGCAGAAAACCACTGTTTAGTGCCATTAAAAATAATCACTGTTTCTTTATTTTTATACTTCTACGCATGGTTTAAAGGTCACGGGTTGCTTTGTGACCAGAAGGTCAGGGGCTCAAATCCTGAAATAACCTCTTGCAAAAAGCAGGGTAAGGCTGCGTACAATGGATCCTTCCTCGGAACCCCGCATAGCGGTAGCTTCGTGCATCGGGCTGCCTTTTTTTTTTTACGCATGGTTTAAAGTGTCGTGTTGAGACGGTCGAAACAGGCGAAACATCTTGTTCCGCTCAGCAACCGGCACCGGCACGACCCCAGCACCAGACCCATGTCATCTACGATGTGCTGCGCAATCCTGTGGCCGCAGCAGAAGGATTGCTCGACCCCGCAATAGTAGCGAAGGGTTGCATAACCCTTCCGCTGTCACCACAGAGGTGTTGCGCGACCGCGGCCGCTGCAGAGGGGTTGCACGACCATCGCGGTTGTGCCGAAGGAGTCACGCGATCTCCGCGGCCATGGTTGAGGGGTCACACAACCCCGTGGCAACGCCGAAGTCACGCAAGCTTGTGAGTGGTGTCGGATTTTAGATTTTTTAAAATTAAACTTAGGTTAATTATTTTATTCAACTCGTAGCTATGATGGAGATAATCTAAAGAGGTTTTATTAAACCCTAATAAAATTATCTAATTAATTTTATATTTCATTTA
>JBBMJZ010001265.1:0-12102 GCA_037833815.1 Zingiber zerumbet | reverse complement strand
TACATACATTTATAGAGAAAGAGGAGCCAGAGAAGACTTGTTTAACAACGCTAAAATAATATAAAATTCATTTACATATATAGATGAAGGGGATCGAGCCCCATGACTTAGGAGGATCTATATATAATTGCCCACTTAGTGGGATACAAACTTGATTGTTGTTATAGGCTTTGATATGAAAGAGATATCATAAAAGTAAAACAATGATTAATAACGTAATTAATAAAGAGTGAGTGGTTGAAATGAAAGTAACTTTTGGAATCTTGTAATCATTGTTGCCTTTTATGGTAAACAGATTTTATAAGATTGGAGGTTTGCCCACCATATAAATATGAGAGCATATGACAATTAGGAAATAAGTAGAGGTGAAAAAACTCAATGTGTGAAATTACTAGAAATAAAAATCAATAGTATTGTTATTTAAGATTGAATAGGTGTAGCTTAAACGAATAATAAAATGTGAAAACAAGGTAAAAATTTTATGAGCATATTTAAATGACCAATATATTGTATAACTAGAAGAGCCAAATTGGTTAGTGTTTAACACAAGTATTGTTTTCAAAATTGGACAATATTGATTGGATTTGGCAAGTTCTAGATTGACACAGTCCAATGTAGTTTTACTTGAGAAATTGAGTATTAGCTTTTGTTGGTTCTGAACTTGCTAAATTTAAGAAGGTATTGAAGTAAATAGACATAGAACAAACTAAAATAAATTGCATTAAAAGGAGGATTATATAAGTGAAATGAAAGAGAGTGAGAAGAGATTCTTGCCAAGGACGACCAGCTATAGATTGGATTAGAAGAGAGGGAGAAGAGATTCTTGCAAAGGACCACTTTGGATTGGAAGAGAGAAACAGGAGAATCTTGCCAAGGACCACCATTTGTAGACCTTTGCCATCTCATTAGTCATTATTTCTAATGTGTGTGTTATTGTGCATTTTGTGTGATTTATAATGGGTCATTATGGTGGTGATAAAAAATAAATTGGTGTTCATTTCTATCGTGTGGGATAGAGAAATAAATGTATGGTGAGGAGGGGATATTGGCAATTGTCAAACAAAATGAACTATATTAACAACATAATAGATTATAGCGAAAATAATAAACAAATCTATGGCCAAAATTATATCAAATAACAAATAAAGAATATATTGTAGAATATTTATATCAAATATCATAAAAATTGTTTTTAATAATGTGGAGAATTTGTTTAATCCCTTGTACTTTTAAAAAATGACTAATAATATTTATTAACATATAAATATTTTATCACTAATTTATTATCAATATGAAATTGTAAAATTTACCAATTTTATATTTTAATAGTAATAATTTTTTAAAAAATAAACAATTATAATAAGTGATATTGTTGAGGACCTAATTGTAAAAGGACTAAGATTGCTTGTAAATGCACCAAACTTAGGGAGGTAAATATAAAGTGACAATAGTGTAATATACTAATATATATAGGTAGAGGGAACTCTTAGGACTCTTGAGTTAGGATATTTACTGTACCCCTTAGGCAATCCAACCGTTGCCATTCTATTTATCACATTAACACTACCTATATTAGTCGATTGAAATTTATTATTAGTTAATTAAATGTAGATTAGCCGGATGTCTAGCCGACTCAACTACAAACAAAAACATTTTGCTCTTTTCACATTTCATCCTCAAATGCACCGAGCCCTTAGCTAGTTGTCTAGTTACTTGTCGCTTAGATACACCGAGCCCTCAACTCACTTCACATGTCATTCTTCACTCTTCACCTATGTAGTTGACCTCATTATGTTAAGCCACACTTTAATACTTCTCATCCTGATATCCCTCATATGTCTTATACCATCCTCAAGGCAATCATCAATGTAAGCCATACCAAATCACTTGGAGCATGATTGCACTAGCAATATTCTCCTTTTAATGTTTGACAATTCGTTCAACTTAGGTAGAGCTACAAATAAAATTGAGACCCTACACCTAAGCTCCCCTATAGCTAGGAATTTTTCAATTTGTTCACTAGAGGAGAATATCAACTTAAAGCTTTCATTTTCTTTCTCTTTGACACACATCAAAAAGATTGCACTAAATGTTGGGACAAGATTGAGTAGATGATGGATACACTAGAGGAGGATGAATAACATATGTACCTGCAAACACAAATTTCTATCTACTCTTGCTAATCTTTAGCAAGGTTACACAAGTTAATATAATGGAATAAAAACAAGCACATACCATTCAACTCAACACGTGATTTTTACATGGTTCAACAGACCCTTGGATTCCTACTCTACTGCCTATGATTCATTGGCAGCTTAATTCTGAAAAACCACTATCTTTTTCCTTCTTGGTCCAACTATCAAAGGTGGAAAAATTTCTTACAACACAAGAATTATAGGAATTGATTACAAGTGAAAGTAAAGGCTTCGAATATGTTTTTTCAAACTCTATTTTACCAGCCTTGAAGCCTTCCCCAAGCCCTCCTTTTATAGCCTTTGAAACCTCTTATTATAATTTGATGTGTCGCCAATCAACCAATTGACTATATCATCAGTCAACTGTTTTAGCATTAAATTGAGCTTTAACTACTCTTTTTTGCTTTTCATCCTTACCATCAATTGATTGAAGTGTCACTATTTGACTGCTCACTTGATTAGTCATCCGAATAAAACTATTTGTTTGTTCCTCTTTGGCCTCAGACGATTGAACAATTGACTACTTCATAGTTACCTAGATTCCACACTAGTTGACTAGTCAATCTCTAGACCTTGAATGTTTGGGGTTTTGGATTTCCCTATTCCACCAATCCACTGTTGTGCGTTACTAGTTGACCGGGAACCCTACTAAGACTAATTCTAAGGTCGAGCTTGCCTATGTTAAATTGTATCCTCAACTTCTCTAATCTCTATGGATCTTCAAGCCACTGAGTGTGCCACCTTGGCCATGCTAAGTTACGAGCTCTCTAAGTTGTAAGTCCGTGCACACTCAAATTATAAGACAAAAAATAATTTAAACCCTTTGCTCAAATTTCAAAATGTATGGGCACATGGACTACATGGGACACGATTGCAGCAACACTAAATACAATCTAAACTCATGAAATATATCACCAACTTGTATTCCTAATCCCCATTATGAATCCAAATGGGATACACAAGTCATTATGATCAAAATAAGCTACAAGTTCCAATTCTAAACCTTTTGCCCTCATCCAGTCAACTCCCTTATGAAGTTTCATGCCTTTGTTTTGAAATCCATTTTTTTTAAAAAAAAAAAACAATCTTAAGTTTACAAACTATGAAATTGTATTTTCAAATATAAATTTTTTAACTATGATCGTTGAGCCAAATATACATTATGAATATTTAGTTTTTCCCATAGTTGGTCAATTATTACTATCAAGATATTTATGGTTCAACAAAATGTATCATAAACATTGTGAAGCATTTAGTGCATCTTATACATCTCACTTGATATCTATATTCCTCAATGCGAAATTTTAAGTTCTTCCTAGGTTTTGTGCTAGATGTAAATAAGGAATTCCTAACTTTGCAATGTGAATGTACCCAAAGTATCAAGTTAACCATACTAAGTAGATATTGAATTAAATTCAACGGCTGACTACCCTAAGATACTCTAAGAAGTAATAAATGATTTAGGCACATAAAATATATCCCTAATCAGATTTACTAGGTGCTCCTTAGGAATCCATTTCCTATGTCTTCTTTGTCTTCAATTTCCCCAAGTAATTAGACAATGATATGCTTTTTGATTTTAGAATTCCTTGTTTTCTTGCCCATTTTTGCTAAAGTTAACTTTTGACTCCCTATCATCATGCTCAATGATTTAAAGACAATGATTCATCCTTAAGATATCTAATTGTCCCCCTAACCCCTTGTTCTCTGCCTCTAAATCATGCAATTGATCACTAGGAATAGAGTCTTCTAATTTTATTTTTCTAAAATTCCTTCAAATTTCTTAAGATACACATTTTCTTCTTGTCTTTACTCAAAGATCTAGGTAAGCTAAAAATTACATCTAATAAATTATATATTTTTTTTAACTCACTGTATTATATTTAGTCATATAATTGAGCTTCCTCTTAAGCTCCCTTCTTCTTCGTTGAATGTTGAGATTACCCCATCATCAGCAATGGTGAAGGCTAGAATAATCTCTCCTTGACTTCTTCTTTAACCATTGGCTTCTGCTCTTTTCCTTTCTTCTATTTAGGGCATTGATCTCTTATGTGCCCTTCCTCTTGGTAATTGAAGCATCTTGCCTTTTTGTTCTTCTTTCTCCTTAGTATCATCCTCGCATCACGCCTGCTAAGATTCAATTTATGGAAAACTATGCCTACTTGTCTTATCATGTAGGCTTCTTCATGAGGATTTCAATGATAACTTCAATAGAGTAGAATGCTTTTTCTTCTTTCCCTTCCCCTCCTCGCTTGTCGTAATAGCTAATCTTCTTGTTCTAGGACGCCCTTCTTTAACTATTCTTGCAATCTTAAATTCATACAATTCTATAGTAGAAAATGTTTTACTTGACATATAAAAGGTGTTTATCGTGGGGACCCGTTGAGGTGTTTTATAGAAGCCTTTCATGGCACTTCATAGCATGTCTTGGTTTCACATTGTCTCTTCGATGTTGGTCAAGCTATTGATGAGCTCCTTGAACCTTGCATGTAATTTTGACATGGTTGTCTCCCCTTCTTGCATCTTGAAATTATTTATTTGGGCTCTCAAGAGGTCTTGTTTGGCCAACTTTGTCTTCGTTATCCTTTCATGCTGATGCTATTGCACTAGCTTCTCCCAAAGCTCCATAGTGGAGTTGCAAGCTCTAATGTGATTTATCTTATGTATGAGGAGCACATTAAGAAAATGATATTAGACTTTGCCGTTCATCTTCTACTCATGCTTTTACTTTTTTGTCCGTTGATTCTCAAACTTTATATTTTCATCAGTATCCCTGGACACTTCAAAACTATTTTGTAACAGTTATATTGAAGGTTCAAAAATACCTCCATTATAAGTATTTGTTATAACCTTGAGTCTAAAGGTGAAAAAATCTCTTACAATAATTTTTTTTACAAAATGGACAAATGAAACTAAGAAGACCAAGGCTAAGATTGCACAAGAGAGAAATTAGAATATAAATACAAATAAGTTTGCCAACCTTCAAATGCTCCTCATGGTCTTCCCTTTAGTCTTATATCATCTTTAGCTTCACTTGTTTATTATTTTGTCACAATCAATCAACTGGATGGACCATCAGTTGACTGCATTCCTAATCACAACAGCTCATAGTGTGTCAATGGCTACCCTGCTTTTCTGTAGTCCTTATGGAATCCAACTATTGTCATTCGACTATCGACTATCTTTAACATTTTGGTTATGCCATCAGTTGATTGGAATTTAGCATTAGTCGATTAATCCTTATTAGTCTATTGTCCACTTGATTTAACTATGAACTAAAATATTCTATTTGCTGGTTGATTAGCTTGAGTTGATTACTTGGTCGACTCAACTAAGTCGACTAAAATTCATCAGCAGTTGACTCAGATCAGTTGACTATCCAATCTACTTAGCCACGAATGAAAACATTCTATGTGTTAGCTGAATAGCTTGAGTCGAGTACTTGGTTGACTTAACAATTGACTGGAAATCACTTTCAGTCAATTGGATCATTGGCTATGACCATCCTAATCATGGAGTGCTTGCCTAGATGAAGACTACCCTCCCCCAGGTACAAGTTTTTTAACTCTCAACTCATTTAAGAGTCATCTTGTATCTCCTCATTGCTCACAAAGCCTTCCTTCGTTAGGTTATTTGTCGCTCAAATGCATTGAGTCCTCAACTCGCTTCAAGTTTCATTCTTCACTCTTCACCTATGTAGTTCCCCTCCTCTAGCTGAGTTGCACCTTAATACCTCTTGTCCTATGGTCCCTTAATGTCTCATACGATCCTCCAATCCTCTAACAGATCTTGAACCATCAAGCCAATTATTAAATTTGGCCATGCTAAGTCTCAATGTGCATTTCAACCAAGTCCCTGCACAAAGGTTTGTACTAATTTAAACTGTTTGCCCAAATATCAATACGCAAGCTCGAACCCAACCACTTAAGGCACAATTGCACTAACAAATTGACCTTCTTACCTTAGAGATAGAATCTCATAATAATTTTTCACTTTAACATGGTATCAAAGCACTTTAGACTCCCTCATCTCCTTCCTCAAAATGGCAATTCCTTCTCCAAGGAAGTCACTTGCTCAGATTCACAACTTATCTCATTTCATCTATCTCTATTTTTTGCTCATGCTCTTTGATTTTATTATTCTTTTTAGATGGACATCTTTTCCTCTAGAAGATCCTAAATCACTTGGTCCAAGCTTCATCTTTGCCATTGCTAGATGATTTGTCTTCATATAGTTCACCACACAAGTTGCCATGAAGTTTGGAATTTTGTGAATTTATGACTTTTTATGTTGACTACCTCTGAGATTGTAGCACACAGAGGTACAATCATACAATTTTATGAATCTCCTAGAATTGATATTTAGATTTTTTTTTTTTTTTGTGCGACTGATCCTGCTATCAATATATGAACTCTAGGTCAAGGGATGAAGTCCAAATAAAATTATGGGTAACATAATTAAAAATAGTATACTAGATTTGACTTTGAGTGTCATCAGCAATAGAATCTGTAGAATTCAATGGAGAGCTGAGTGTCTGTAGTTGACCATAAAATAGAAGCGACTGATGATGATGTTGTACCAAACATCAATACTAAAAGTCGCATGATAAGAATGATCATGACTGTATAATTAGCCAAATTAAATCTATTAAGAACTAATGGTATAAGGAAATCCAAACTTGAAGAGCTGGGAAATATGAGTTCTTGTTGTCTGGGAATAAAGGATGTCCAAAGAAACTTGGCAAAATTCACAAGTTTGTAACTGAGATTAATATGTTATGTGCACATTGGAAATTTGACTTGCTTTATAATTTTCAATGAAACTCTCTTGAACTTAGCCTGGGTTGTTTCTTTGAGGACTCTAAGATGCTCTGCAAAAGATGATGGTCATGCTCTAACAACTTGCTTTCCTTGAACCCTAATAAACACCAGGACGATACTGGGATTTTGGGCAGGTCATAGAAACTCAAAGATAAGAGTTATATTAGCTCGTGTATGGGAGAATGATACTGAGCTTGCCATTAGCAACAATCGTATAAGCAGGGCTATTGGGAGGTTGGTCTATCAGAAGACATTCTACAGGACTAAGTTCTGTATATGTCCAGGTGGTTCCCAAGTAAATAGTGCTCGTATAGCCGACTCAATTCACTATGGATGTGTTCCAGGTCAGTCACCATTTAATTACTGATATATCAACATTTATTATTTTAACATATTTCAATAATCCCAAGGTTGTAACTTTTGTTTTTTTCATCTTCATAATTGTCAGTTTGCTAATAGAATTTGTTTTTCTAATTTGCAGTTATTTTATCCAATTACTACGACCTGCCATTTAATGACATCCTTGACTGGCAAAAGTTCTCTCTTGTGCTCAAGGAGAGTGATGTCTATCGGTTGAAATCTATCTTGAAGTCTGTGCCGCATGAGAAGTTTGTTGATTTACACAACCATTTAGTTGAGGTATTTTCTAATCTTTATTTAATTAATGTAGAAAAGATACTTGCTTGCTGCCTAACCACTTTGGCATGCAAATTACGCTTATAATCTTATAAAGTCAGTGTGAATATTAATTATGACCATGCACTTTGATTTTGTCCATTTTATTCTGAACCTTGTTTAAGTTTCAAATATCCAGTTGTCAGATTCCTCCAATAAATCTTAATGGAAAATTAACAGATTACATGGTAGTTTTAATTTTGGAATATTGAACAAATGTACTCATACTAATTCATCAATCATGTAGATCGACAAAATACTACTGAAACATTGCTTCTTAATAACATTGTTTTACAGTTATGTTGTCTAAATGCTACTTGAATGTCAAAGCCCCTCTCTAAAAAGAAGAAAGACTGGTTATGGATAAGGGATAAATTGTTTTGTCAAAAGTAGACTTATCCGGTAGCATATCTGCTTTTGTTTTTCTTCTTGACACTTCACAACATTTATTAGGCCCAGAAGCACTTTGAATGGCATTCACCTCCAATACCTTATGATGCATTTCACACGGTGATGTACGAGCTTTGGCTCAGACACCATGTTATTAAATACTGAGTCAAAGGCTAATGGATGGACATTTTATCCAACTTTTGATGAAATTCTGAACTGGTCTGAGGCGGCCAAGCACAACTGCACATAGAGATGCAATATATTTATCGAATTCAACCACAGAAGTAGGAAAGGAGAAGTCTGAAATGAGTTTGGAATCTTTTACCCAAGCATCTTTGCAGTTGTGTACCAATCATTTTCATCTAGAGACAAAAGAGGTGGCAACAAGGTAGATAGCAGGCGGCAATATGCCATTTTGTTTCATTCTGGAATATTAATCCCTCTAAATTGCGGCTTCGTTGTGTTTTGTTCAGCAATTTGCTGTTGTAATCAAGGCACTTGGCACTTGAGCGATGGAGATGACATAACGACCTATGCTAACTTGCAGAGTTTCACTTGCCAGTTTGTAGTCTCTCGTGTACAGTCACTTTCTTTTATGATATTAGGTGTAGAAATTTTATTATAACATTTTTTAACAGATTATCTTCTGAAGCTATGGGTAATTGTTAGATACAAGAATATATAATGCCATGTCTGCTGCCAAAAATAAGTTGATACCGATTCCAATTTGAGAATCTCGTAAGATTCAGTCTTATGTATTACTTACCTGTTTGGTAACCAAACATGAGATTGAATATTTAGCTCTGCTGAAGAGAAACACAACTTAACTTGCTGGTTAGGGGAAAATGCAGACACCCTCTTAAGATTTTTTCTGAGAAGAGGAAGAAGAAGAAGATCAAGTTATATCAAAGTAGCTATAGAAAAGAACATTGGATCACAATGTGAGAAGAGGAGGAAGAAGAAAAACAAGTGATTGAGTAGAGCTTGGCAAAGGGATTAGACCAATTGGATGTAGAGATGTAATACAAGGTATTCGATGATAAGGCTAGAGAGCATTATGGAGTAAAGAAAGAAGATCAAATCGAATTGTTGTGGGTTATGATATGGTTATGATATGATGTCGATGGAAATTTTGCACTAGTGCGGCTATGTTTTGTGGAAGTGCCTTGAGATGGCGTGAAATGATTATGATTGATGAGACATGTCGACGAGCATCATGAGCAATAGCAACATTGCAAGGAAGAGGGAGACTAGGTATAGGGAACTAAGGACATCTCCAATGCAAGGTTTACGAGAGGTTTGTAAAATTCAAAAAGCTGAATAAAAAGTCTTAAATGATTATAGAGGTGAGGTTTGAGATTTGTAGTTTAAGAGTAGTAGTAAAACCATAAACCTATTTTTTCGTCTTGAATTTGATAAAATTTGTATGAAGTCATGCAACTTATACTATAAATGAGATTATAAAAAAACTCATTTAAAGCTTTAAATTTTTATATTATTGATGTGGTATATTGTAATCATGAAAAAAAAAAACTCATTTAGAGCTCACTTGAAGATGCCCTAAGCATTATCATCTTGTTCAAAAATTGCTTTGAGCTAAACGCCGCTTTGAAGACCATGAGAACTATAGTAGTGCCAAATTTTAAGAACTAAGAATGGGAGTCTATTCTAGCCATAGAGAACTTTGCAAAGACATTAAATATCACAAGGGAGATGAATCATTTATATATTCTTCTTCAACAAGGTAATTAATTATTCTCATGGAATGTTCAGTTGGTTAGATGATGATAGATTTATTACAATGAAGACAACAATTAATTTTTGATGGATGCATGTCCTTAGAAAAAAAAATTACTTCTACTCTTTAGTCACTTGACGGTAAGTTATAAATTGAATTTATAATTTACCTTCCTTCAAGATTGACTACCAGAGTGTCTAAAATGAGCGTACTTATCTATCACTATAATTTAATAAGATAATAAGTGAGAAAATTTTGACACGTACTCAAGTGGTTATTGTCAAATACATGTACCTTCAAATGTTAAACAATTGAAAAAAAAATTGATAACTTTTTTACTCCATAAATTTATTTTATCAAACAACTTGATAAATAATATTTCATACAAAATTATGTCAAAGGGACATAAATAATAAATCATACCCAAAGTGTGTATTGGTAAATTTAACGTAAATGAGATGAAAAATTATTTGATATTTTATTAGAAGACCTGCTATGCCTGGACCTCAATTTCATTGGGGCCTCAATCTTTTAAAATTTAATATTATTTATATTTACTTTAAAAATAATATTTACTTTTAATTTTATATTAATTAGAAAACATCGATTTTTAATTTTAGATTATTTTAACTTTATTTATTTATTATTATTTTTTAATGGTATATCTTATATTTTAAAATCTAATTGACTCTTCCTTAGCTTATAAAATAGTATACGATACCTATCAATATAGTTTCACAAGATTTTTTTTTTTAGAATTAAAATTAATAAAATTCAACAATATCTCAAGAAAAATTAATAATTTTATAATTTTATCAATTGAAAAAAATTATTATCAAAATTTAAAATATAAAAAATTTAATTAGTAATTTTACATTTACAAAAATTTAAAAATTAAATTTTATATAAAATTCTATTTTTAAAAAATTAATTATTATTTTTTTACCTAAAGGCCTAGTTAAAAGACACACCTAATATTTGGTATTTATCAAAGGGGTATCATAGCTTTAAATTTATCAAATGGTGCAGTAAAGGCATGAATGTACTTATAGAAGCATTGTTACCATAACTAAATTAGAAATCAAACTAAAAAAATTCTAGTTCACTGGTTGGTTCACTCAGTGGGTGAATTGGTTAAATTGCACATTGACCAAGTCAAGACAACTAAGAATTGAAATTTTTTAAAAAAATCTTATATAATTATATAACTAATTTGAACTTAAAAATGTGGTAATAATAGTTTTCAAATGATATATATCATATATTAAATCCTATATTATATAACATTTTCAAATATCAAACATTACAACTTCCATCAAAATATAGGCATCAAAATTCAAAATATATTTATAATACCTAATGAAAATATATACATAATGTGCTATGATAATTCTATAAATGAATACAATCTTGATTTAATTGGACTTAATGTCCAAGGGAGGATAGATTGCTATTGTGGTCTCCATAGAAGAATATTGTGGTATAGAGTAGATATTCATTGTTCTGATTATTACAAGTTACATGAACACTAATTCATTCTGAGGACTGTGTATGATCATAGATGGTCCGTCCGATCTGTAGCATTTTCTTGTGTCCCCGTGTCTCATTCACTGATCGGACGGACCATATCAGATCATGCATCCTTGAGATGTGACATGATCTGATGTGATCCGTTTGATCAATAAATGGAACACGGGGACACGGAAAAAGTGGGACAGAGGATCTCATCTCATATCATCAATAGTTGTCTATAATGAATAATGGTGCAGCGGTAAAGCGATTTCTTAAATTTTTAGGTAAAAAGATCGAATCCTAATTTTGATAAATTAATGGATAAAAATTTTTTAATACACAAGTTGACATAAGAAAACTTTTCAATTTATCATAGTAATTGGTTGAAAAATTGTGGGAAGTAAACTCTATTTTTTTTTATTTAAAAATAAAAATACAAGAAAGTGGTGAAGGTTAAAGTATGGTTAGGGGTGTAAATGAACCAAATCGCTCGTGAATTATTCGAAGCTCGATTCGATAAAAGCTCGTTTAATGAAGCTCGTTAAGATAAACAAACTAAGCTCAAACTTCACAATATTGAACTCGTTAGCTCGTGAACACGTTCGTTAAGTTCATGAATCAACTTTTAAATAAAAATAATAATAATTTTGATATTAAATTTATAGATTTTACACTCTACTTATGAAAAAATATAAATAAATATATTAAATTTATTTATTAGAATAAAATTATAAATTTTAATAATAATATTATAATTTTCTCTAAATATATA
>JBBMJZ010001256.1:0-12104 GCA_037833815.1 Zingiber zerumbet | reverse complement strand
GAAAGACATGGTGGGTCAGAGGTAAGTCAAGTGACTGCAAGTGGTAAGTAAAGGTAAGCAACTGGAGGAGAGATCCAGTGAGGACACGTTCCCCGTTAAGGGAACTGTAGGCGTCAATCCAACTTAGGTTCATTTAGGAAACCTAAGTTGAGATCTTGACTCGGTCATGGTCTCATGAAGACGGAATCTAATTAATATTCATATTTTATGATGTTGTGCTAACTCTATTTTGTAGGGTAAAATATATTTTTTGATTGTCTGGGTTAACCTTTTCTTGTAGAAGAATAAGCTGAAGAAAAGGGGTCCAAACACCCGAAAGGGATCTGGACGCCCGGGGTTCGGACGGCTGGAGCTAGTTCGGGCGCCCGGACCAGGCTCATCCGGGTGGGCAGTGGGCGCCTAGGCAGTCTAAGCGCCCGGACCCGAAAAAATATCCATAAGCTAATGTGGAGCGCCTCGATTGGTCAAGCCACATGGTCCAGGCCCCCAGAATGTTAAAGGCCTTCGACCAGGGTCTTCAAAACAACAACTGCTATGACTTTCTCTTCTACTCGATGCTCCGAAAAAGCTCCTGCAATGCTATGAAGCTCCTCCGACAACCGACATTCAAGTTTTTCTCTCTTTTTCTGTTGTCGGTAATATTGTTCTTAGTTCTTGTACTTAACCTGTGTAATTGTTCGAACTAAAAGTGGATTGCCCAACGAAAGTATTCGATGAGTGCGGACCTTGGAGTAGGAGTTGTTGAAAGCTCCCAACCAAGTAAAAAGAACTTATGTTAGCATTGTTTTTCTTGCTTCTATTTTCCGCTAAGTAACTTAATTTTTAAATCGAATTTTCGACGATCGCTATTCACCGCCCCTCCCCCTCTAGCGAATTTCCAATCCAACATAATGTATATAAATAAAGTTTAAATGTGAAATCGGTTAAAAAATAAATTTACTAGAAATGATTTTATTGCTGAAATTGAATAGTTTATAAATTTTATTCAGAGTCATCCAGAATGTATGAATGATGTCGAGTTACGAAGTTCGAGTAATCATTGCAAATATAGAAATAGAGTCATACATGATAAGGATAGCATGAAAGCATATATTATAAAAATAGTTTTGTGCCAAATTACTACAATTGGTAATGTCACGGAGAGCCTTATTTGTATGAACCAATTAGGCCTTCTGGTGGTTATGTTGTTAGGAAATCATCAACTAATGATATTGCAATACAATCAATGGTTCATGATGCGATGTATACAGTTAATTATTCCAATATAGATGAAATATCAACACCTGAATATTAGCAACTATATGAAATGTTAAAAGCTAGTGAAAGAAAAGTGTAGAAAGACATTCCTTCTGGTCATTGTCAACTATTAGCTACTGCAAGGTTATTGAATATGAAAGAAAAATATCATTTTTTAAAAAGATATTACAATGGCATATGTTAATTGATGTCAGAGTTACTCCTTGCTAATAACATAATGACTGATAACTTTTATGGTACAAAGAAATTAGTTAGAGGTTTATGTTTACCTGTAGAGAAGACAACATGATATTTTGGAATGAAGACAATGAACTTATTGAATGCAGAATTTGTATCCACCCTCATTATAAGCATCGTACTCACATACCAGGGAAGAAGAAGAAAAATATTGTTTGGAAAATGATGTATTATTTTCATTAGCTGCTAGACTTTAACGCTAATATGCATTTGCCACTACAGCTTGCCACATGATGTGGCATCATGAACATTAAGAAGGTATAATGTATCATCCTTGTGATTTTCCTGCATGGAACATCTTGATACTGTATTTTTCTCCTTTACAATGGAACCACGTAATATGAGATTGAAACTTTTCGCAGATAGATTTCAGTCATTTGGTCAGTTGGGACAATAATACTCATCTTGGCTAGTTATATTAACATCGTAAATTTTACAGCCATAGATGTGCATGAAAAATGAATTTATGTTTCTTACTATATTTATTCCTAGTCCAACAAATCCCAAAGAGATGATAAATATTTTCTTGCAACCTCTGATTTTTTTAGTTGAATGAATTATGGAACATAAGGTCGATGACTTATTATGTCACAAGTAAAACTAATTTTAGATTGCATACTGCATGATTATGGAGGATCAGTAATTTTTCAGCATACTCAATGTTGTTGGACTGGAGCACATCTGATAAATTAGTATACCCACACAGCATGACAAAGTCTAATGTATTTTCATTACCTTGCAATGGGAAAGTATCTTGGTTTGATAAACATCATAAATTTCTACTAGTTGATCATCCTTTTAGGAAAAATAAAAAGAATCCTAAAGAATATTGTAGTTAGAAAACTCCTCCCAACATTCCATACTTCAGGTGAAGAAATCATTGAACAAATAGATAATTCTAGATTTCTACCAGTATCTCAACCTAGTTCTGATGAGATAAATAAATATATTGTTAGAATGTGCAAGTGTGGTTGGAAGAAAATGAGTATTTTTTGGAAGATGTCATATTGGAAGTATCTACTCATTGACATTATTTAGGTGTGATGTATGTTGAAAAAAAATTCTTCGATAATATCTTTAACACTGTGATGAATGTGCCTGGAAGAACTAAAAACACTGCAAAATCACGTGAGGAATTAAAAGAACTAGTCGACATATTATAGTTTTATCAGAATGAACAACAAATAAATTTCCAAAGACTTGTTATATATTGGACTAAGATGGTAAACAAGTTTTATGTAGTTATTTGAAAGAAATTAAATTCTCAAATGGGTATACATCGAATATGGCTCAATACATGGATATGAACAAGTTAAAGAGGTTTGGAATGAAAAGTCATGACTGTCACGTGTTTATACAAAGACTTATTCCAATCATTTTTTAAGATTTACTTCCCAATAATATTTGACAAGCACTTACGGAACTAAGTCTGTTTTTTAGAGATTTGACAACGATGTGTATTATGACAGTCGATATGCTTCAGCTAGAAACATATATTTCTCTCATGCTATGTAAGCTGGAGCGCATATTTCCAT
Organism: Zingiber zerumbet; assembly: GCA_037833815.1. Lineage (NCBI taxonomy): Eukaryota > Viridiplantae > Streptophyta > Magnoliopsida > Zingiberales > Zingiberaceae > Zingiber > Zingiber zerumbet. The sequence continues at coordinate 9,075 of JBBMJZ010001256.1, read as the reverse complement.
CCAATTTTTTTGATTCAATGGAATATTTACAAGTACATTTACTATACAACGCACAAATAATTGGTCATGTACAGTACAGATGGATGTATCCATTCGAACAATTTATGAGAAAATTAAAGAATAATGTTTATAACAAAATAAGAGTTGAGAGATCAAAATGTAATGCTCATCTGGTTGAAGAAGCATATTCCTTCTATTCCTATTATTTTGTTAATAATGTAAAAATTAGACATCGCAAGTGTCATAAAAATTCGGATGATGCTCAGCTGATAGACCCATCGATGTTTTCTATTTTTAAATTTCCTAGTAAGCTAATGGGTGCATTTGTTTCTAGATGGTTAACTCAACAAGAATATCATGCTACAAGAATATATATACTCTTAAACTGTGATGAAGTCAAACCTTACATAAAGTAATTTGACTTCTCTAACAAACATTTATCCTGTTTAATTTATTTGCTTGATATCTCAATTATTTTAAAATTATCTTCTTTCCCAGCTTATACGAACAACAACTATATCTATAAAATCTATCAATGGGTGCAAGTGAAGTAGTTGAAAAATTAGAGACCAAATTTATATTATGGTTTCAAATATATATAAGTTAGAAAATTTTTAAAAAATTTTAGTTTGTGTGTATTAAGTTCGGTTCTAATTTATATCATAACTATTTCTATAGGTGAAAGACCATTTTTTTTAATGTGTAAGATGATAAGATAATGAATCTTGCATCAGAATTACTCAATAAAATAATAGTTTACTCTGTTTACTATGTTAATGACCTCAAATTGCATGTGACACAACGAAATTCACGGAGATTAACCTTTAATTCTGGTGTTTGCGTCCAATGATCTATGAATAATAGTAACATTGAGTTTGATGACTATAGTAGACTTGATGAAATCATAGATGTTGAATATCCTATATTACCTATAAAAAGGTGTGTGTTGTTCAAATATTTATGATATGATCTGACTCCAAGAACAGGTACCAGAATACATTCAAACTATAATTTAGTTGAGATTAATACAAATAAAAAGTTCAATAAGTTTGAACCTTTCATTTTCAAAGTACAAGTTGGTTAAATTTTCTATCTTGAATGTCCTACGAAAAGAAGAAGATTTAATGAATAGTTGTTTGTTTGTCGAATAAAGCCTCGCTCGACCATAGAAATATCGAACACTATCACTACTCAAAACCGTGATGCATTTCAAAATAATGAAGTGAAGAAACATTCGGTTGATTCACAACTTTAATGCACATCTCAATTACTTGTAAATGTTAATATCACTTACGAAGAGATAGATAATTGAGAAATGTCCAGAAATGAGGATCTTGTCGAACTATAATAAAGATTTAAAAACTATTAATATTAATTAGTTAGATGTTAATATTGGTTAGTCAGATATTAAACACCTTACTTTATATTTTGACCCGCCAATTTAGTAATATCAACAAAATTATTCATGCGCAAACAACTATTCTCTTGTAATACATAATTATCCCAGACAAGCAAGAAATTGATGAGCAATAAATAAAGTTTATGAATAAATTCAAAACAAACTATACATACACTCTTATAATTTATTATTAGTTTATCCATTCTCATTCTTTCAAAAATCCTAAACTAAATTCATCGTGATAAATATTGTTATTTTGTCTATTAATAAATAAATTTAATTTAAAAAATAACATATAAATTATCTTCTTCCCTTATAATTTTCCTTTATTTTTTCCCTTATAATTTTTCTCCTCCAAAGTATATTGTCTTCTACAAGAAGTCAAAACTTTGCAACCATGGACTTTCAAAGGCCTATTGGGCCGGCTCCATAATGAGCATCGCCTATTAATATATAAAAAAAATATCAATTAGACTTGATTGATCTTCATATGTCTCAAATTTAGCTTAAAAATGAAGATCTGTCTGCCTAAACCACTTTATAATCATGACCATCTATGTTGAAGAAAGTCATGATTTGTTGATGCCTTTGATTATTTTTCATGGATATTTTCCAAGTCAATTTAACCCTTTTGTTTAACTATCGATGTGCATGGAAGAAGTTTTCGACCACATCCACAACTAAATCAGTGCCCAGCTCGACCTAAGAACCACTGCACCCGAAGCCACCACGGCTACAACCATCGAAAAGGAAAGCCATTACCCAACACGGCTACAACCATCGAAGCCTAAGGACATGGAAGGAATGAGCTAGGCAAATCTCCTTTCAACATGACCCAACACTGCACAAAGACCATTACCACTTAATGATGAAGTCAGTTCAATCTTAACATACAACAAAGTGACAAGAGAGACAAGGAATTAATGTCCTATGACATGAAAAGTCCTATCGAATATAATTCATCAAATGACCTACACAAATATCAAATTGCAGTAACATTAGTTCCTCTCTGAAACATTCAAACATCTTCCTAAAAAGTAGCTGAAACTGCCTTTACCTGCATATGTTCGATGAATTCAGTGCATTGAGCTGCTGCTTTCAGTTCAGTGAATCATTCATGTATGGACATCAGCTACCTGTTTGGCTTTTAATACGGCCAATAACTCTCAGTTCAGACAAATTGTCTCCACATACACATTGTGTTTCTGTGTAGTTACTGAGACCATAAGCTGCATTCAGTAATGCTTGCAGCTTTGTTAATCAGGCGAGCAAGATACAGGAAGAATGGTGAGGTGGATTTTATTTACCTGCACCATAGAGAACAGATCAAAGTGTGCTTAATAGTTGAACTCCTCAATGAAGCTGCTGCAGCTGCTGCTGCTGCACTCAGTGGCATGCATCAGTGGTTGATGATGAACTCAGCTCAGTCAGATGTGGATCAGGGTTGGTAGGAAGTGAGCTTCAGTGAGGAGTGTGCATTCCAAACAGATCACCCTGCAAAATGCTCAGTCAGAATTGATTCTGTGAAGTTTTAGTAATTAGTAATCTTATAAGACTGATATTAGACATTAAAACAAGCGTTGTTATGTGTTTACTGATTGCTATCGAGTTTAAGTATTGTTCTCTGCATACAATTTGCATGAAGATTGTTACTAAATTCTCAAGAGATGCACTTAACTTAATATGTTACTAATTTTTTAAATAACACCAGAGTCTCTAGTCTTTGAATGAATTCTATAATTGTAGGCGGGTATCAATTACTAATCATTTTGACTAGAATGGTTAAAAATGTCCTCTGACTATTTTTTTTTTAATCAGAGTAATTGATGGCCTGATTTAATTTTTTTAAAAAGGGCAAAAAAAAAAAACTCTAGGTCAATGAATGCGTAACACGTGGAGGTGGCAGGTGAGTAGAAAAAACTCACAGCTCGCACGTGCCCGGGCCTAATTTCAAGCTGCCATCGCTGCATGCGCCACTAAATGCCCTCGGCGTTTGGCGTGCGACGAGATAATTAGGTAGCGCGAGATGCTCGCGCACGCAATTTAAGGCCACGGCAGCCCACGCCAGATGACGTCATGCCTGCCTCGGAAACCCCCCTCCCAACCCACCGCGCTTCCTCCGCGGCCTCGATCGAATACACGGTTCCATAATTAGGTTAATCCACTCCGATTTATCCAATTATTACCACAATCTAAAACCACATCTCCAAGATTCGAGCCGCCGCCTTAGATCCGGAATCAGCCAATGGCAGAGAAGCCCGCGCCGGCCCCCACCGCGGCATCATCATCACATGTCGCCGTTCCTGGCCATTTTATATGCCGTGCCTGGAGATCTAAGCCGCCGTCTTTCCTCTTCCGTCTCCGGCTCCTCCCCGGTGTGCCAAAGAATCGAGCAGCGAGGAAGAGGAGCTGAGGAGGGGTGGTCGCACTGGGACTGCACTCTGCCACATCCGACATCGCTGTAAGCATTGAGCTCAGTTTCATTACTACCTGTCGCTTATCTCTGCCATTGCCTGCGGAAAGATCCGAACTTTTTCGTTCTTTGAGGGATTTCTTCACACTTGCACTGTTCGGGCGCTGTGCTCTGTAGAGCGTCGAGTCAAAGATGAAGGCTACCGCCGCGAGGAAGGAGCAACCTACAGGTGGCAGAGGCAGAGGAGGGAATTAATTTTGCTTGTATTTTTCCTCCTTTCACTGCGGCAAAAAACCTCCCCGCTCTGTCGTTTGTGACGATAAATCTGAGTTGGTGGCGAATATTGGGAAACACGAGACGATCAGTGTAAGAGGAGTGCCTCTTTCTGCTGTCGAAGTGGATCAATCAAATATTTACCTCTTTCTTCCATTATTTTCTTGAGTTTTTTTCTGACCCTCTCTTATAATTGTAGTAGGCCTTCAGATCAAGTGTTGTGGTTTGTTTTGTAGCTTTTGATAAGCTGGAGATCCGGCGCCATGGGCCGAGCGACGAGGTGGCTGAGGAGTGTTCTTTGGGGAAAGAAGGAAGCGAAGGCGGCAGGAAAAGACAATGCCAGCATCAGCGGCTACGAAGCCAAGGAGAGGAATAGGTGGAGCTTCGCCATCGCCAACTCCAAGCTGCGCCAAGACGAGAGCATGGGGCACCAGAGTCCCCTGTCGGCGACGGACGTGGCCTGGCTGAGGTCCTTCTACGACGAGAGCGAGGAGGACGGGAAGCACGCCATCGCGGTGGCCGTCGCCACCGCGGCCGCGGCCAATGCCGCTGTGTCTGCTGCGCAGGCGGCAATGTGGCGGCTGCAGAGCCTGGGGAAGGAGACGAGGGCGGTGCTGCAGGGGAGCTACGCGTGGTGGGCCGCCGTCAAGATCCAAACCGCCTTCAGGCGCCACTTGGTGAGACAAACTAACAACGTCACTGTAGCTTCCATCCAATTTCCTCTGCTTAAATTAATGGCTAATGATGTGACACAGGCAAAGAAAGCTCTCCGGGCACTCAAAGCCCTGGTGAAGTTGCAGGCACTCGTTCGAGGCTACCTCGTGAGGAAGCAAGCAGCCGTCGCCCTCCGCAGACTGCAAGCTCTCATGAGAGCTCAGTCTCATGCATGGCCTCAACAAGCTCCTCTTACACTTCCCCAAAGGAGTCCAAGACTCACCACAGAATTCTGCCACAGAAAATCCTTTGTAAGACTGCTGTTAATTGAATTCATATACACAATTGTGGATTCATCTCATTCTCATTATGTTTTTTAGCAGGAAAGAATTAACACAAGGTGTAAGCAGACAGGAACAGAACAGAGATCTGGTTTCGATATGAGCCCAAAGATTGTGGAGATGGATACATACCAGCTCAAGTCCAAATCATTCAGGAGAGCAACTCCCAACTACAATGTATTTGAGGAGCCTATGATTCCAGTTTCCTCTCCACTTCCACACAAGGTTCCACCTATCGTCTGCTATCAGCACCCTGACAAATCACCCTTCTCTCAGGACAGTCATAGTCACCGGCCAACAACTCCGAGCCGTTCGAGCTGCCCGGGCTACATGGCGAAGACGTCGTCTTTTGCTGCCAAAGTAAGAACTCAGAGTGTGCCGAAGCAGCGGGCGGAGAAGGGCAGCCCGAGGAAGAAAGTTGTTGCGAAGGAGGTGGAGTACAATACTAGTGAGTCAGGCAGTTTGAAGCATAGAATGCAAGGGAGAGATGTGAGGACTGCTACGGCAGTGAGGGAAGTGGCAAGGGATTACTACTTGGATAGCATGTGGTGATTGTAGTGGTAGATTGAAACTAGAACAATGTGAGCGTTGTAGGAGAGGTTCTCTTAGGAATTGTAAGAATGGTTAATTCAGGCCATAGAGAATCTCAAATTTCTGTAAGAGGGTGAAGGAATGTGTAGATTCTCCTTGTCTGATTTCAATCTGTATGCAACTGTATTTTTCTTTAGCTTATTTCATCAGAAACTCAATTGGCGTGCTATGATTTCATCAACTATTCAAGAAGTTAAAGAAAAATACAGTTGCAAAGCTTTGGGTAGAAACTATGGGGAAAAGAGAGATTGGAGATTTAATAGAGTTATTACGTGTTCAGATAAAACTTACCCTACAATCTGTTGAGCTTTTTATAAAGTTTGTACTTTAACCCTTGATCTTGTAGTGAATGAATTCTACAATCTGTGAGCATGAACGTTTGCAGTGTTAACAATTGTTATGAATGGGCATAAGATAAGCCAAACAAAAAAATCCAAAATGCATAAACTAATATATTGTGCAAGGTCAGAGGCTAGACTTTGCACAAGCCTGCCTTCTGACCTACTGATATAGAAACCCAAATGCTAAGCCATGTGATTTCATAGAAGATGGATTATATAATTGCTGACCTACTTATATCAGAGACTAGACCTAGAGATTCAGGGCTAAGTCGAAGGAGTTCATGTGTATTTGACCAACTACGTCTTCTTACTCACCAGGTGAATTAGAAGCATGGGGAAAACAAAAGCGAACAAGGTAAAAGCAATCAATTACTGATTTATTCCACTAAACCGCATACTCATCAGACAGTCAGTGGTAGAAGTGACTAAATCGAGAAATGTGATTCTGATTTTATGTTTGGATTTAGTAATAATAATATGGATTAGAACTGCTTTCATGCTTAACAGATTCAAGTAGATATAGCACAATTATGTAGAAGGTATCATTCAATATAACTTTGTGGTTGAAGAATGTCCTTGTGGTATCAATCTACCCAAAGTTCACTTAGTTCTATTGCATAATGTATTCTGGAAAGCAAAGGTACAAGATTTACTCTACTCATTGCTTCTTAAAATAAATAAAAAAACAAAATGTTCTAAAAGGAGACTGAAGTTATCACATGAACATTAAATTAGCAGAAACTGAAGAATCTTAAGTGCGTAGAAGAAGAGATCATATGCTGTAAAAACCTACCTGCCTTTACTTAATACCAAACATGTCTGCGCCACCTGATCCCAAGCATCTTCATGATGTGAAATGCCACCTCACTTAAGTGTGACAACTCTGATCACATTGATTGTATGAGCAATGGTCATGAGGATGTTTTAGTGTTAGTAAACCTCACTGTCCCACTATGGTATAAGGGAGTCATGTTATATGAGGCATCAAGGAGTAGCATAGTTATGAGCTCATCTAAGAAGTAATGTTCAGGCAACAAGAGATAAATTTACTACTATTTCCTCTCCTTTTTCATCAAATCTTATCCAATTAAAGCAGGACAGCAAAGTCATCTTTACTTGAGGGTACCACAGGGACTTCCAATTGAATGAACTCACACCTTTGTGCCACAATGTAAGTGTTATAATGCCCCCTACTATAGAGGCCTTATGCATGAGACATTGTGCATATCCCCTTCTTGCATATACCCTTCTTTACAATAGCTTTCTTTTTTTTTTGTGGTTCGAAATAGTTTGCTTGCTGAGAGCAATTGTGAACATTTCTATTTTCCATAGATAAATTGAACACAAATATTTCTGTAGATAATGAAGCGGCCATTAACACCAAGATCAATCTGACAGTAATTAGATGGTTAGAAAGAGGTACTTCATAGGATTTCCTACGGATGATCAATAAATCTTCAACCTTCCTGCATGCAAAGAAAACTGAGTGCATCAAAGAAAACTGAGGTACTTCATAGGAAAGATAGTGTTGTTAAACTTCATCTAGTCCCATTTCATCTAAGAAAACTGAGTACAGGAACTTGTGAGTTTCTTAAACACTGATTTGTTCAATTTGAGAAATGTAACATTTCGTTCTGAGATTTTACAATTTCTAGAGCTGGAAGGTTTGCCATGAAGATATTTGAATTGGAGTGTTGCCTTTGGCCTTTTGACAACGTCTGTATCTTTCTCTTTAGCAAGCCTTCTATGTGCTCTATAGGTCTCTCAAGCACTAAAGATGAATGGTTCAAAGGAGGTACTCTTTTGTTCCTCCTGTACAAGGCCTTTCCTACTTGTAACACCCTGGCGGTTCGCATTTTATAAGCCAAGGTATCCTAAAGTCAGGATAACTTGTGCAGTCTCCCCCTCGCTGGATTTATTTTTTCCAATCTTTAAAGGAGGAATCGAGAGGAATTCTCTTGGTATTATAATTAAAACTAAGCAGAAAATGTACCTTTTCCACAAGGAATTCGTGAATGCCAATTTGCTACCAATATCTAACAAATCAACTGACAAGGCCACTGGGTACTCGTTCATGCATAGTTGGACAAGAATATTTAAACAGAAAAACATCTTGTTGAACCTAAATGGGTCAGGTTTGTACTATTTATTCAGGTACTATATCAAAAACCAATTACTAATAACGCCATTGAAGTCCTCCAAGAGACTTCTCAAAGATGACGAAGACAAGGCGAGTATGATTTTGAATGCACAAGCATTTCAGACACAGGTGGTTCATCGACACTCTTTTTCTTTGAATGAAATTAGCAACATGACAATGAAATTGGGCTTTGCTTTCTCCCTTAACAACAGCGGGAAAGCTTAAAATTGCAGTGATTCATGAGGCTGATCCAGATGTGAAACCACCATCAGATTGCAACTGTGTGGGCAGAACTTAGGGTCCGTTTAGTGTGTAGCATCAAAGTGAAAGCAGAAACATTTCTTATGCATTTTCAGCTACAACTTGTGATTTCTTCAATCCTAGCGCAGGCATCACAAAGTCCTTAGTGGATGATCACAACTACCTAAAAGATTCTCGTCCTTTGTTTGGTCAACTTGCCCGTTAGCAAGTCAAGGTCAACGACTCCAGTATGCTGTCGCTCACGGATAAAAAAATTGCCTTATAGTCCACATAAAAGTTTGACATTCACAAAGTTTCTATTCAAGTAATGAAGTCGAGCATCATCACCTTGAAGGAGAAGAAGAAGGCGACCACGTCCGTGGCGACGCTGCCGTCAAAAAAGACTGCGGAATGGTGCTCACTCCTCCTCAGCTTCGCCGCCATTGCCGTCGCTCGTGTTCACTGCCAGTCATCGGAAGGTAAGTACCAAATGTATCGACATCGCATCGACTCTCAAAAATATGAACTTGGAAGACGGGGAAGGAAAAAAAAAACCTTTTTTAGGGTTTATAAGCATCGACTGCGGGATCGAAGATGGATCTAGTTACGACGACCCGATCACCAACCTCAACTACGTCTCCGACAACCCCTATATTGACACCGGCATAAACGCGAACGTCTCG
>JBBMJZ010001200.1:0-12108 GCA_037833815.1 Zingiber zerumbet | reverse complement strand
AGATAATAACCAACAACTTGAATTCATCTAATACTACAAAATAAACACACATGTTATTAAATCAAACTTAATCATTAAAAACTATATATATATACACTCATTTAAAGTGTTTTAAATCATATAGCAATTATATCAAACCTACTCCATGAATCTAAATTGGTTTAAAATTAGAAATTAATTTTGAAATAGTACAGTTTGTGCACAAGCTTGAGTTTGCTTGGAACTCGCTCTTCATTAAACTAGTTCGAACTTAAGATTTTGAGTATTAATTCACTCAAGAATAAGAAACACATCCAGGATTTGTTTTAATGATCTTATTAGGCAGTTTTGTTTTGTATCAAATTCAGCTCCGTGCACTGTCCAAACAATGAAAGGCAACCATTGATCTTTTTCGATTTATCTGGAACTCCTTGTTTTACCTGTGACAAACAAGAAGTTGGCCAAGCTCAGTGTTTGATTACTTTGACAATGAAGTATGAAATATTTGCAGCTAAAAATACTAACTTGTACCTTTTTGCTGTTGTTTTTTCTTGTTTTCCAACATAGGAATCCATTGCATCCAGGTCCTGATTTGTAATCCCTGCAATGTAATCATGTAGTTTTTAGAGATACAGTTGATGAGTGCAGTATTAACTTGAGTTTCACTGTGTTGGATTGAATTGTTATATTCAAGGTATTCGAACTATCTTTTGAAAGTTAGGAACAACTGATAAGTAAATATTGATAAGATTACAACAAATACGTTGATTTAACATAATAGATTAACTTACTGGTTCCCTTGGTGCAATAGGCTTGGAGAAAAGGGATACTGATTGGCACCCTTTGTTTGTTCAATGTGGCAGTCCTCAGTTTCACATATTTTCAAAGCCTGGATTTCATGATTTAGTTCATCAATCCTATTTTTTGATGTGGCTTCAAGTGCGATAAGCGTCTGGATATCATTCTGATAAGTGACACTATTTTGCGGCGGCCAAACTTGGTTATTCTCTGGTTTCAAGTGACTTATATATTTAGGAGTGTACTTTTCTGCAGCTTGAAGCCAGGCACTTTCTAATCTTTGCTCATCCATGATTGCTTTCTGAGATCTCTGTGTCGATCCATATTTTCCTTCAGTTGGAACTAGGAAGCCCTCTGTGGTCTCCAGTTTTTCTGCTGCTTGCTGCATTACATCTGAGTGTTTCATAGTATTTGCTGACAAGTAAGATGTTCCTATGAGCCTACCTTTATTGGAAGGACCCCTTAAAGTACCTAATTCTACCTTATTGCTGCAAGCCTTTTGTGTTGAATTGCCTGTGGGAGATTCTGAAAAAGCATCGATAACATTTTTTGGTAGAAGACCCATCCTGACTTTGACATTTTCAGCCAAGACTATCTCGAATGAGTTTGTGATACTGCTCAAAAATCTCTCTGCTCTGGTCTTTATCTTATCATTCTCAAACAATATGAGGACAGCCAAGGTTCCTGAAGAAGCATCAAAGTTAGAACACTAAAAAAAACCAATTTCAATTAGGAACAAAATCAACTATTTATCTATCTCAAAGCAGATAGCTTTGAACTTGTTAAAGAAAGATGATAATGAATGCATCATTATAAAAAAGCATATTATTCTTGTCATTTGCACTAAATTGATTTGAATAAAATCTCTAGAAGAATAACAAAGGGAATGCAAATTGGCAAATCCACCTGAACATCACAGTTAAGCTAAGTCTTGTTTGTCCCAAATATTTGAGATAGCATGAGTTTTATCTCTCCATTGAAGTCTATACAAAAGTTATATGGATAATAATGGTCAAATTAATTAAATAATTTTTATTTTATTAATTTTAGGTAAAAAAACTAAAATTACATCAATTACATGAAATGAAATAGCAAATTCAAAGAGGTTCAAACAATGGATATTAGCCACAAATATGCAATGAAACTATTATCGACTTCTATGTACCTTATTTGTCCATACAACCTATTATAAGGTTCAAAATGTAAAGATATCATAACAAACATAAATCTAGATAGTGAGTATTACCTAGTGATAACAAGGAAGAAATTCTAACTTCTACATGACATTAGAGCTATTGTGACTGGGATACCATCTAACCCACAATTCTTACATTGCTTGTTTTCCAATATGCTGTTGACGCTCGCATGAGCTACTCCTTACAGGATTCCTGAGAACAACTGTCAAGAGCATCGCCAGTCTGTGGAGACATTATGAGCCTCAACCCATGTGGATCCCTCCTTTGTGTGAGATCCTACTGCACACACAAGTCAAGGGTGCATGAGCATCCTGCTCGAAATTCTTACTACACTGAAGTTTATCCCGTGTTGTGATCCCTGCACACAAGTCCTTTATGTGCTGCAACATCATCACACCTCTCATGTGAACACATGGTAGTGTCAGTTATACAATTTCGAGAATCATCCTCATTGGCCATCACTACCTATGTACAGTGTACCAACATCAACAACTTCCCTCTTTCCAGATTTGAAGCATAAGTCCTCCTGATTTACAGTGACAACTCAAATTTGGTGAATCCTTAGACTTGAAGCATTCAAGAAGATGCACCTTCAATTCAAAAGGTCAAATTCTTCGATTATCACCTCAATGCCCTGCACTACTTCATTAACATTTGGAACAAACCCTAACAAGATCATCAAGGCTTACTCATTTGGGCTTTACAAGAAAAATAAAGAAACAAAATGTAGTGTCAGTGGGGATCATGTCAGCAGCCTTTACTTACCATAAATAAGACAAACTAAAATAATAGTAAAGTAGATCAGAAAACTTACTAGCTCGGTAATTGTTATATTGTAAAGAATTCAAAATTTGATGCATCATTGTAGCAAAAAGGTGGAATTCACCACCCCAGCGACCCCACAACCATATGTGAGGAAATAAATCGGGAAGCTGTAGTTGGCTAGTACTAGGGAGGGCTCTTTTTCCTCGGCTTTGCCAAGATTCAAACCCTTGCCCTATTGTAACAACTCTACCCCGCACTAGCCAACTCAACATTTGATGCATCATGCACTTATTATCTATGGGGAAATCATTTTTCCTTGGTAGTCAGTGTTAATCATGATATTTTAATATTTGACAGCACATTTAAGCTAGAAGACCAAATGTTGTATCAATTTATTCCTAGAATTTCAGATGTTTCTCTTATCTATCATCAACTCCATAGGATTCTTGAAAAAACTTCAGTGATAGGAAGAATGGAACAACTGTGGAGTCATGTGAAACTTCAATCTTGAAGAAAGATGTCAAGCTTGGAGAAGAATCCTTGAGTTGATCAATGTTTAACTTAGGTCAACCTAAGATAGTTGAGGCAACCTAAGATGTTTATTGGTTGATCAAGATTTGAGCATTCATGTTCAATGGTTAGAATTCCTTGAGTTGAGTCGACCTAGACAATCTAAAAATGAACACCGAGGCCATGCCTTAAAGTTGTTTTTAGTGGTTTTTTGGCATCAAAGGTCACATAAAAATGCTCTCAATTCTCCTACATTACACTATAGCGCGAAAGACTGTCACAAGATTTGAAAAGTTGAATCCGAGATTTTTTCCTTACTACAAAAGGTCTCTTAATGTGATCTGAGTTCACGGTTTGAGTCGCGGAAATAGTCTTTTGCAAAATACAAAGTAAGACTGCATACAATAGACCCAATGTGGTCCGATTCTCCCTCGGGACCCCATATTGGTGGGAACTTCGTGCATCGAGCTGTATTTTTTTTTTTTTTTTACAAAAGGTCACCCAAGTAATATCTCTTCTCATCAGGGTTAGATGTTTATGTATAGGGTGAGTTAGAAACTTAGAATGGTTTTATTTCTTGTATTTATTGTATATCTTTGGGAGAGAAACGATTTTACTATTGTGTATCATTTGCTAGAAGATATCTAACAACAACAAGGATTTGACCAGATAGATCTAGGAGGTATCTAGGATCAAGGGTGAAGATAAGCCTAGGAGGTGCTTATGGTCAATAGAGGTAGTGGATTAGTGTTTGGATTGTTACAAAGAGAATTATAGTGACATTTTTTCAATTCATAGAGGCTTGCTCTATTATCTCATTTAAGAGAGTGAATTAGTTGATATGTTTGGAGGTGTCACATCAGATGGATATACTTGAGTAGGAAAGGGTTTCCAAAAACACATTAAATCTCTTTTGTTTATGTTTCTTACTCTTGTTTACTTGCTTCCATTTTCACACTTTTGATAAATTATCATGATTTGTACAAGTTTTGCATTTGCAAGAATGTAGGTCAGTTCCCTCTAGCAGACCCCCTCTAGCATGTTGTCCTTTTGATCCTCTATATTATCTAATACAAGCACAAGCTAACAGTACTAACCATCGTGAGACCTATTTGACATATATATCATACATTATTAGAACATTAACACAAAGTCTCAAGATTGCTAAATATAATAATATAGTGCAATATGGGAATTCTTGCAACACAATGAGAAAGTGTATGAGAAAATGACCTAGACGAATTCCTTAATTTTTGTTATGCATGATCTGACTTGACCTCACCTCACCTCGCCATTATGACACTGGAGTTTGGCTGACCTCTTGGGGGGCTCCCTCGGGTTTTGACATTGGTATTTGCCCTGACTTATCCTTGCCCTACTCTTCGCCACCTACACTGTTAATTACCTTCGAATTTTAAACTTCACCATAGTGAATTTTTTATTTAGCAGAGTAGGAAAGGGTAGTTCCAAAAACACATTGAATCACTTGTGTTTGTGTTTCTTACTATTGTTTACTTGCTTCCATTTTCACACTCTTGATAGATTATAATACTTTGCATTTCAATACTTTATATTATCTAATACTAGAACATGATAACAGTTCTAACCATAGGTAACAAGTTAGCCAATCTCATACATTATTAGAACATTAACACCAAATCTGAAGATTGCTAAATGCCATATCACAGTGCAAAATGGGAATGCCTGCAACACAATGATCATTAAAAAGTGTATAAGAAAATGAACAAGATGACTTTGTCAGATCTGCTAACTTATTTTCTGATCAGTGTAATTTGTCAAAATGATATACCTTCATTTTCAGTAATTGATACTAGCCTTCCATGGTTATGTAGCAATTGTCTCAATGTCCTAGAATGACAATGATCAATACATCTCCTCCATACCAGACCTAGCTCATCTTGGGTTGCACATGTGTATACCTTCGCAATTGTTGGGCTATTTGCTTGAAGGTTATCAATTAAGGAATTATCAATGGATCTCCTGTTCCAAGATAAGGAAACTATTTTTCATTCTCATTCTATATTTATAGAGCTTGCAGAATCTAATAAAAAGGTAAATTGATTCCATCATGATGAATAGAACAAGACCTGTCCTTGCAGAATCTGGAGTTATAGACAGTGCCAGACACCATGCCATCAGAACATCTTGTACTTTGTTTGCTGTTGTTGCACGATTGAGTGTTTTCTAAATACTGACTGGCTCCAAGCTGAAGCAGAGCTGCTGTGAACCAAGTTGAACGCTCACAAGAATGTCGTAGTTGCCTTTCAGCATCTGAAAGAATTTTCAAAGCCTGTTTTAATCTGTCTAACTCAGCTTCAGTCACTGCAGATTTGAAGGTTAAGTAATAAAAATCAAGTCTCAATGCCATAAATTCCATGTAAATATGTAAAATATAGAAATAAAGAAACATTGATGATAGAAATTATTGCACATGAATGCGTGAGGGTGGGGTTTATCCTCCCCTTTTCCAGTTGTCCTCAAAATTTAAGAATTTTGGCACAAATTATCATCTACTTGATTCAGGAATGCAGTTTATTCTCTTATACGATTTCTTAGACATAAAGAAACAAAATAGATTATAAAACAGAAATAAAACTTTCTTGGGTGGAAAAGAAAACACAATTTGCACAATCACAATAACGACGAAAGATAAAACCAATTGGCGCTGCCATTAGGAACAGTCCTTCCTTGAAAATCTGATAAATTGAACATTTTAAACGTGATGAGTTTCAAGGAAGAAAGCTAGCTAATTCTCAGTTTAATGAAATGTGTATAGATCAATTCCACTGCTGTGTGATCAAAACAAAACCATTGCTGGTGAACAACATATTTTCCAATTTGAACATCAAATTCTCTTGATTTTGAATTCTAGGTTATTATAGTTGTGTTGGTTATTATTTCAACAATTTTGCAGTATTTCATTTAATCAGTTTTATGACCTTCCCTAGAGTTCAGCCATTGAAGTTACTTAAGAAAATATGATTGCAAAATCTTAAAACTTAGACATTCGTGCCCAATTTTTCAAAACCCTAAGAGTAAATCAAATGAACCACAATTCAGAAAAGGATTGATCAAGATTATTTCAAAAAAGTCCAGAATTGAGCTAAAATTTAGTAAATAGAACAAAAGAGGAAAAATAATTGCAAAATGCAAAGAGAAAGACTAGTTTCAATTAGCTAACATTGAGAAATCAAATCATGGAATCAAGATTTTCTGTTCTATTTTCTTATGGCATAAGAGATCATTACTTGATGGATAAAACATAGAGGTAGAAGAAAATTTTGATCCATTGAATATCAGATTTAATTCAAAATTTTGGATTACTTTGATTTCAGATCAGTTCGCAGATCAAAAAGTATTATGTGTTTAGATCATGGGTTGGACATACATATCTATCTCAAAATACAGGTTAAGCCAACACAACCCATGTTTAATTAAATATAAAATTTATTCAATATTTAATAAAAACACATAATTAACCAATTTGCCATCCCTATCCCTAATTAACAGAACTAATTTACACCATAAAATTTGTATGTATCATGATCAACGACTACCATTAAATATAAAATAAACATCCTACAGGTTTAGTATTTGAAGATTATCACATTGTAAGAATATTGTTTTTTTCTGGATTTATAATTATATTACGTTAAGTAGGTCTTTTCATATCTCTAGTTAGGGATGGTTAACTTATAATATTAGAATTGCATTTTTGTTGCATTAAGCAAGTATTTTGTATTGACAACAATGATTGAAATGTAGTTCCGTGCCGCCCGGTACGAACGGTTTTTACCGGTCTGTTGGAGAAGCGAAATCGGCATGTCACGCGCGCGCGTCTTGAGCGGGATGTCTCGCCGGACGCTTTTGGTGACGCCACTTGTCGCCTCCGACGGCGCTGAGGCGTCCGCGGGGCGTTGGAGGTATCGCAAGCATGCCCGCGTCGCTTCTGGCAAAACCGAAAGCGTCGCAGGACCCTTCGACATTGCCAGAAGTGTCGCCGGACGTTTCCAGTGCTGCCGAAGGCGTCGCCGGACGTTTCTGGTGCCACTGAAGGTGTCGCCGAACATTTCCGGTGCCGCCGAAGGCGTCGCCGGGCGCCAAGTCCACGGGGCATCAGAGACTCGCGGACGTCACAGGCTTCGTGGGCAAGCGAGCGTCCGGGGGGAGCGTTACTATGCAAAATTAATATCATGATATAAATAAATCAAATACTTCCCACTTAAGTGATATTTGAATGTGACTTTCATATATCCTAATTAAATTATCCCAATAAAATATAAAAAATCTATTTAAAATTTTTAAAAAATGAATAAATTTTATTAAATAATATTCTGAAATTCTTTTTAATGTTTTAAATTTTATTTAAAAATTCTAAAAAAATTTAAAGAAATTCTTTAAAAAAATTAAAAAAAATTATAAAAAAATCTAATAAATAAAATTTATATTCTGATATATTTTTTAATTATTTTGTATTTTTTTACTATTTTAATGTGTAATTGATATTCTTATTTTTTTACTATTTTAAATATATATTATTTAAATTATTAATTAATTAAATAAATAAATAGTTAATTTATATAATTCTTATATATAAAATAGTATTTTGTATTAATTTATATAATTATAATTATTTAATCTGAACATTAAAGAACTATAAAGATTACCTAAGTAAAATATTACAAAAACCAATACTTCTATACGTCACTCCTTTTAGTATTAGTAAGGCAACATATTATAATGTACCCATTTTAATTCGAGTTATTAATAGATCAATTTTTAAAAAATATATATATATTTAATTATTTTTCTAACAATATTAAGTTGTTTAATAACGGAGAACTTATATAAAATTAATATACAACTTATTTTTAAATTATACACAATAAATATATTTATCTAATAATTACTATATATAAATAAAAAAATATCAAAACCTTATCGACACGGCACGATACGATACCAAACCGTATCATTCTGGTCCAGGACCGAAACTTTGGCACGGGTCGAGATTTTAAACCTTGATTAACAGGCTTTAATGGTGACCTAAAATCCCATAACTAGCTTGACTCGACCCAACTCAAGTTGGATCTAACCACACTAGGTTTGGGAAAAATTTCAAGATATTTTTATTGATTTGAAACATTTCAGTCAGAACAAATTTCAGTTAACCAACTCGATTTGTCTAAAACCACCCTTAATAAAATTCAACTTTATTTCAAGATAAGTAAATAACTTAGTGTGCACTGCCTGATTTAAAATTTTAATTATCGAATTGGCTTATGGTAGAGGATTACATAGAATAATCAAAATAGAACTTTCCACTATTGGATTTATCAACGGCAGAGATTGTGGGTCATCAATTGCTAAAATCATGGCAGCAATTATGGCTGAGATTTCAAGATCTAATTTACCATAATTTCTGTATTAGCTGTATATATTCTTACCTAAAACAGATTAGCAGTAATTACTGTATATATTCTTAACTAAAGTAGATTAGCAGTAATTAATATAATTGCTATAAATATTTTCTTGTCTAAAATAGGTTGTACATCAATTCTTATTTAAAGGAAAGATCATAAAAAAAAATGGCATTCGGCCATTTCATCAAATCTTGTCATGGTATCAAAGCAAGGTTCTGAAATTCATAACTGAATCTTCGAATCTTTGTCAGTTTCTTTTGCTTTTATTTTATAGAGTTTTCTGGTGTGCTTTCATTTTCTTGGGTTGATTAATTTATTATCAGCAACTTTGGCTTTGGGATTTTATTTTGTTTGGAAGAATGTCTGTTGAGAATTTTTTTGGAAGAATGTCTACAGAGACTTTGGCTATCAAATTTACATGAAAGAATTATGCAGCATTGGAATTTCAGTTCATAATGTTTCTAAAAGGGAAGGAGCTTTGGAATCACATTGGCAGGTCTGCTCCTGCTCCTAAAGAAGGTATAAAATTTAGTCAATGGGAGGCAAAGGATGCTTGAATCATCTCTTAGGTTTTAGGTTCTATTAAACCTCATATGGTGAACAATTTATGTTCCTTTATTACAGCTAAGGAGATGTGGGATTATCTGCAACGCATATATCATCAAGATAACACTGCAATACAATTTCAATTAGAACTTGAGATTGGTAACTTTAGTCAAGGTAATCTCCCTATTGAGCAGCATTATTCTGGATTTATTAATCCATGGAATGAATATTCTGGTCTTATCTATTCAATACCTAAAAAGGAATTAGCCAGCCTTCAAGAAATTCATGAAGATAGTAGATGCGATCAATTTTTGATGAAACTGAGGCCAGAATTTGAAGTTGCACGGGTTAGATTACTGAATAGAAATCCTATCCCTTCCTTGGATATATGTCTTGGAAAATTGTTGCGTGAAGAATAAAGAATGGCTACACAAACTGTTTTTAGGTTCGTCCAAGGAGATATCTGAGGTTGTTAATGTTGCTTATCCTGCTAAGGGAAGAACCGAGGAAAGGGACAAATGCAGTGCTATAGTTGCAAAGAGTTTGGGCATATTGCCCGCAATTGTGGAAAAAAAGTTTTGCAACTATTATAAACAAAATGGACACATTATCAAGCAATGTCCTACACATCTAGAAAATCGACGAGGCCAAATTTTTCAGGCTGCTATCTTAGACCCTACTACTATCAGTTCTACAGCCACAATTACGCACAAATAAGCCTTTTGTATGTTCCAAAAATGGTCCAACAGATGATCATTATAGGATTTTCTACTCTTGGACTTTATGGTCAAGGTAAGATTGTTTCTTCTCCTTGGTTTATTAATTATGGAGCATCAAATCATATAACGGGATCACCTGCTGCATAATCTTCAGAAGTATACTGGTAAATAAAATATTCAAATTGCTAATGGTAGTAATCTTCCAATTACAGCTATTGGTGATTTTGGATCTTCCTTTCATCATATATTTGTCTCTCCTAGATTGTCTACTAGTTTAATTTCTATTGGACAGTTGGTGGATAATAACTATGATGTAAATTTCTCTCGTCGAAGTTGTCTAGTGCAGGATCAGAGGTCAGGGAAGGTGATCGCGAGGAGGCCTAAAGTAGGTAGACTATTTCCATTGCAATTTACTATTCCTAGAACTTTGTCTTTGGCTACTATTATTATTGAAAATAAGGTTGATGTTTGGCATAAACGATTAGGCCATCCAAATAATGTGATATTGTCTCATTTAATGGAACATGGTTTTCTTGGCAACAAAATCAGTGTTCTTCTAATAGTTTATCTCTTGATTGCTCTGTTTGTAAACTAGGAAAAAGTAAAGTGTTACCTTTTCCTACCTATGGTATGCTAATACATGTTTTGAGATTATACATAGTGATGTTTGGGGTATTACTCCTATCATTTCACATGCGTAGTATAAACATTTCATGACATTCATTGATGACTATAATTGTTTCACATAGATATATTTTCTGCGTACCAAAGCTGAAGAGTTAACCGTTTTCCAAATTTTTGTGACTTATATTGATACTCAATTTTCCACCTCCGTTAAGATTTTACAATCTGATAATGGTGGTGAGTATATGTCACATCATTTCCAAGCTTTCATACAATAGAAAGGCATTATATCTCAACAATCATGCCCTTATACCCCTCAACAAAATGGGGTTGCTGAATGGAAAAACCGTCACTTGTTGGATATGGTTCGCACTTTACTCTTAGAGACATCAATTCTGCCTAGATTTTTAGGTGGAAGCTCTATCGACTGCAGTTTATCTAATTAATCGACTACCATCTCAACTATTGAATTTTGATTCTCCTTATTTTCGTCTTTTTGGTATGCAGCCTGATTATCATATGCTACACACTTTTGGATGTGTTCGCTTTGTTCACTTATCTTCACATGAACGCCACAAGCTTATAGTTCAATCATAAAGGTGTGCATTTATGGGATATAGCACTACTCACAAAGGATTTCTATGTTATGATGCTACCACTAATTGACTGTGTGTTTCTAGAAATATGGTTTTCTTTAAACATGAATACTATTTTCAGCAACAAGATCTCCCTTCAAATGGTGTTCTTCTTCCTAGCTTTGATGATATATCTCCATCCATTAAGCACTTTAAACTTGGTTTTGTCTATCAGCAATGACAGCCCCCATCATCGCAAATCCTTCCTTACCCTGATCCAGTGCCCATTTCAATGGCTCCTAGAAGATCTAATCCTATCAATCGTCCTCCTGATAGGTACGGTTTTTCTTCTATTTTAGCTGATATTACAATTCCTACCTCTTATTCTCAGACCACTAAACATGTATGTTGGGAGAAAGCTATGCAAAAGGAACTTCAAGCTCTTCAAGCGAATCATACTTGGGCTATTGTTCCTTGTCCCACTAGAATTAAACCCATTGATTGTAAATGGGTATATTCTATTAAGTTGAGATCTGATGGCTCACTTGATCACTACAAAGCAAGGTTGATGGCACTTGAAAATGGACAAGAGTATGGAGTTGATTATGAGGAGACATTTGCACCAGTAGCAAAAATGACGACAGTGCAACTTGTTCTAGCTATTGGTGCTTCTAAGGGCTGGTCATTACAATAGATAAATGTTAAGAATGCCTTTTTATATGGGGATCTTAAGGAAGCAATCTATATGACTCCACCACTAGGATTATTTTCTACACCCTCTTTTGATGTTTGTAAACTAAAAAAGTCACTCTATCGTTAACAGGCTCCACGTGCTTGGTTTGATAAGTTTCGATCCACGCTTGCTCGCTTCTCTTTTGTCCAGAGTTACTATGATTCCTCTTTGTTTCTTTGCAAGACTGCTAAAGGAATTGTTTTGCTCCTAGTATATGTT
>JBBMJZ010001186.1:0-12110 GCA_037833815.1 Zingiber zerumbet | reverse complement strand
TCCTCTTCCTCGTTTGATATGCATGTTTAGCATAGTTTCACATCGTCTAACTGGAGCATTTATTGGTCGTCTAAGTATATGTCCGTACCATCTTAAACGTGTCTCTCGGAGTTTTTCCTCAATAGATGCAACTCTGACTTTATCTCAAATGTACAATTTATTTAAATATAGATGATGATATAGTAGGATATAGAGCCTAATAACGTATAAGAATTATATAGTTGATCCATTTAGTGGAATAAGGTTGGGTTGTTATTATTATTAACAACATTCTATTTCCCTCTGTGATATGGGTGTTGATAAATAGAGAATCACTTGAATGAGTAATCGAAATCCTAGATGACTATACTTGCACTGTAGTTTTCCTTATCTCAGTGCTTTAGGTTCTGATTGCCTGTTACTTGGAGTTGGGTATCAGTAACTGACCTGGGTATTAATCAAAGTTTTTAGTTACACATTCTATTCCCTTCAAAATGAGGACACTAAGACTCGTTGATAAGAGTTCAAATTTAGAACACGGATATAGAGACACAACAAACCTTAAAAAACAATCTAATATCGGTTGTAATGTATATAATCTAAGTAACTGTTATTACCTAACTCTCCTTCCTTCCCCATTAATTTATATGAAATACAACCCTAACCAATATAAGCTAAGATAATGTATGTTATATAACTTGTAATATTAATACTAAACCTAACTTATATAATATTGTTGCCGATGAAATTTATATGACCCTAATAACTCATAATTTGTTATCCATCAATCCTAATCCCCTGACCCCCTCCCACTCGATGCGAGTTCTGCTATCGTTTTCCCCTCCCAGACTCTACAGAGCTGCTTAACTTTGAATTCATCTCCCTCGTACACCCACACCACAAACTCCCCTCCCTCATGCAGTGCGAGCGGTTTGTAACAAACTAACTTCATTTATTTCTTCTTCCTCTTATTCTCACATAAGCTTCAACTACTCGAGCTCAATTTTCATATTAGCACGTGTCCTGCCATTCCTCTTACTCTCACATAAGGCTCATTTTTCATACCCATACTTGTGTGGCTCCGTGTATGCATTGGTATATCTGATAAGTCCGAGTAACGAAGCTTATCCCTAATCTTATTTATTGTCCAACACGCAATCAACTCCAAGTGTTGCAGCATACTTATTCTTTTGATACTCTATGATACAGTATAATTAAATATAATACAGTAAAATTAAGTGTACTTTCTCTTCCTTTATTAGAACTTGGACCTTTCTATATGATTTCAGGAGTGAGTACTTATGGACGATATTGTGAATCAACCATGTCTTGGATCTCTTATCATTACCTAAGCTGTAGTAGAACTTGACCTGTTGGGGAATGTATAAAACTATGGAAGTAAATGGAAAAAGAACTTGGCCTCAACCTGCATGTACAGAAGGTCAGCTTCCCTCATTGACTACAACTTATGTTCGAAGATATCTGCATATTTAGCTGGTGTAAATAAGAGGTAGAGTCTTTCTTATACATGATGTAAATAATAACAGACTTCGGGTTTCTGTTCTTTTTGCTAGGGCCAAACGACTAGGTGCTGGGCATATTCATAACACTACAACTAGATGCTAAGACATGTCTTGATTTCTTTTAGAGTTAATTTAAGTACTTTGTGTCGAACCGTGGCAAAAGGGTAGATGGGGTAAAGAGACTTCATGTTTATGTTATGAAATTTTGATGAAACAAGCAGTTTCTAAACCGAAACGTGTTCAAATTCCTTCAACTGAAAGTTAATAAACAAGGGACAATGAGAAACATGGTCCCTTGTTGAGAACACAACCCTGAACCCTAAGTTCTATAAAAAGATGATGACTTTGAATATTATCTCTCTAATCTTTCTGAGCAGACAATTTTTTGAAGATTTTGTGCACCTATCTGGTGTCAGTAGAAGTGATTAAGTGAACTGTCTTTAAATTTTCATGCAACCAACCAGCCCCGGGAGGCCCGCCCCTGCGCCGAGCTCCAGGAGGGTGCCACCGGCGAGGTGGGCAGCGAAGTCCCAGAGCCAGGAGCCGGCGATGTCTGGCCGCCGGGGACCTGGGTATGGCGGGTGCCGCTCATGCCCATTGCCACTTCCCACCGCTCCACTGAATCTTTTAACTCTTTGACGGATTCGTCTGAGGATAATTTTTAATACATTTTTTTCACCCAGCTAAAATTATGTTTTGCTGTTCGAATATTAATTTAATAATATTTGATGTTAATCTTAATTAAATAAGTTAATAGGAGAATGTATATGGAAGAGCATTCCCATCAATTTTTTTTTACATAAATTTATTTTAAATTTTATGATTTTTTTATCAACTATTCTGTCTATTTTTTAAATTTAATTTTTATAAAATAAAATTTATTTGTTAAAATATTATTTAATTTATGAGAGAAAAAAATAAAATACATATTTTATAGAGAGAAAATAATAAAAATAAAGAAGAAAGAGAAGAAAATAGGATAGTTAAAAAATAATTAACTAAATTTAATAAATTGGATGATTTATCTAAAATTTTAGAGATATTATATAGAAATTGATATGAATGCTTTAAATAAAATTAAATATTTGTTGGGTATGTGTAGTTTATAATTTTCTATTTAAAATTTTAAATTATCTATAGTTTATCTATCTTTAATTTTTTATTAATTTCTCTCTCCTTATATAATATCTACTTTTTATTATTTAATTTATTTTTTATTTTTTTCTCTTTCTTAAATTAAAAATTTAAATTTAGGATAATATTATTTATGAAATATAAATTTAAAGAATAAATATGATAGTTGATGTAGAATTTTTTACATAAAATATAAAATTTAGAATAAATTTTATGTTTTGGAAAGATGGGATGCTCGAACCAATTAACCACAAAATTCAATTAGATTTTTTTCGACCTTTATGCCCATCAAAACTTTTTTTTTAATATGAAATATTTATAGACAATTGGATAAAATATTATAAGTAGAGGACGAACTTCTATAAAAAAAAATAGAAATTTGTTCATTTCGCTGAGCTATAAAATTATTGAAATATCATTTAAATTTAAATTTAAATTTTGGGAATGATAAGGTGTGTTTTGATTAAACCTTTGTAGTTGAAAATGAACGTAAATAAATCTTTCTGTTTTTGGTAAATTGCCCAAAAACTTTCTTCCGCCGCCGCATTTCTTTACTATTTCTGAATCCGCAGGGAGGAAGCGAGAGGTAAAGGAGCGACGAAGGCGAGGAGGCGGTGTCGGCCATGGTGACGGAAGTGCCGGATGGATCGGTGCGCAACATCTTGGAGCAGGAGACGCTTAAGTGGGTCTTCGTCGGGGGTAAGGGCGGCGTTGGCAAAACCACCTCCAGCTCCATTATTTCTGTCCTCCTCGCCCAGGTCCGCCAGTCCGTCCTCGTCATCTCCACCGACCCTGCCCATAACCTCAGCGACGCCTTCCAGCAGCGCTTCACCAAGGTCCCCACCCTCGTCAATGGCTTCTCCAACCTCTACGCCATGGTATAATCATTTCCACCGTTCCTCTATCCGTTCTCCACCCTCCTATCTCCGATCCGATCTATATCCGTGTGGTTACTACTTCCAATTTCTTCTCTACCTTGTGTTGTTAAAGAAATTTTGGTTCTCCCATCTTCCGTAGGAAGTGGATCCCAAGATGGAGGACGACGATTTATCTGACGAGGGCCTGGAAGGATTCCTTTCGGAGTTGACGAATGCGATTCCTGGAGTCGACGAGGCTATGAGCTTTGCTGAAATGCTCAAGTAAGATCTCACTTTATTTGATTTCTGCTGTTTATGGTTTGGGAGCATTGGAAGGATAATTCTTGCTGTGCAATCATGTAAAAGCCGGTTCTTTTTGCTCTCTTAATGATTTACCTGACGAATGTGTTCTCTGGATTGCTAGATACGTATGACTGTAAAGCTTTGCCAATTGCAGAATAGGCTTTGTTTTCATATAAATATAGATAGAGTGGAAAAGATAGATGACGAATCCTTCATTGTACAACATATACAGGGTTCAAATGCACTGATCTATGCTAATCCAATATTACATGGGTTTGTTGAAGTACAAAGTCAAATCTTTGGATGCAATATACTATGCATATTAGACAATTATTATGTTGTTTTATAGGTTTAGTTGTATTCAAATTAAGTAGTACAAGTTTAGTATCGAATGATACCAAATTCTTCAGCGTCATATTTTCTAAATTCAGTAACATTACCACTTATTGTTCAAACAATACCAGTGATATTTTAAGCTTGCTGGAATCAGGATCCAATAACCAAAAGTACGAGTCAAGCATGAAAACAACAATAATATATTAAAAAAAAGGGTAGCTCGGCGTATGAAGCTCCCGCCATGCGGGATCTCGGAGAAGGGTCCATTGTATGCAGCCTTACCTTGCTTTTTGCAAGAGGCTTTTTTCAGGATTCGAACCCGTGACCTTTTGGTCACATGACAACAACTTTACCGTTGCGCCAAGGATCCCCTTCAAAACAACAATAATATATTGACTGTGATAAATACTAATATGTTCCATTGGGTTAACTATATGTTACTTGTTCACCATAGCTCATGTGACACTAATGTTTACTATCATGTCTTCATCTCTCGTCTACCAGTAGCACCTTTTAACCTTAAGTTATTTGATTTGTTTAACTATAATATTCATCAGTGGTCTTCCAAATGAATATTGCCTTCTCAACCATTTTTCCACTTTTACTATATTCTATTTTGCATTGGGCATCTACCTGGTTTCTTGTAAATATTCTTTTTACGATACATGTCTATCTCTTAATCATTGAAGAAATACACTAACCAATAAAGCATAACTTATACACCAGTGTCTTATAAGTTTTTAAGCTAAGAGGCTTATGATGTTATAATTACAACTTCCCTTCTGTTGATTTTACGTTTTGATAACTCATCCAATATGTAAACTGTATACTTGTCCGCTTTCTTTTTTCATTCATTGTATATTTACATAAGGTTATACCTGCTACTGCGATTATTTGTAAGTGAACATAACTTCTTATGCAATAGTGCAATACACATGCGATTAATTACTTGACAAAGTGGTTGCCTATTGGCACCAAGGGATTGACAGTTTGTTACTATGTATCTGCAAGACTGAAACCATGCCAAATACTAGACAAACTCCAAGCGTTGCATCAAATGTTGGATTACTCCATATCATCCAAAGTTTATTTAATTTGTTTGAAAAACCATATTCCTGAATTATTTTGAATATAATCTCTGACGTTTATGGTGTTTCAGTCAGGGATTAAAATACCCTGCCGAACCGGTCGAAACGGGCGAAACATCTCATTTTGCCTGTCGAACGGCAACAGCAAGACCTAGATACCAGGCCCCATGGCAGCAGCGTGGCGTCGTATGACCCCGCAGCCACCGCGGAGGGGTCGCGTGACCTCAAAGCCATCGTGGAGGGGTTGCACGACCCTTGTGGCTAAGCCTGAGTCGCCCGAACCGCCGCGTTGTCACGCGACTTTTCACGCAACAAGTCTGGTGGGTGGGTGGGTGTTTTTTTAAATTAAAACTTAGGTAAATTATTTTAATCAACTCCTAGCTATGATAGGGATAATATAAAGAGGCTTTATTAAACCCTAATAAAATTATCTAATTAATTTATTTTAATTATAAAAAAATATAATAATTTTTTAATTTATTTGATCTATTTTCATATTTATTTCCCGATTTTTTATATTTTAAATATTTATGTTAAATATTTTATTTTTAATGAATATATTATATATTTAAAAAATACTGAAATTATATTGGCACGGTACGATATAATACTAAAACTATATCATTCCGGTCCCAGACCAAAAACTTAGCACGGGTCGAAATTTTAAACCATGGTTACCGTGTTTATTGCTTGTAATCTTTGTGGGGGAATTTGTTAAGTTGTTAAGTCTGATGCATGTCATATTAAGACAATCTTATTTTCTTGAATCACGTTCAAGTTCTGCCACAAACATTAAGAATCATTAATATTTCACCCGATTGACTGCAGATTAGTCCAGACAATGGATTACTCGGTAATAGTATTTGATACTGCTCCAACTGGTCATACTTTACGACTGTTGCAATTTCCGTCAACTTTAGAGAAGGGGCTTGAGAAAGTTATGTCTCTGAAGAATAAGTTTGGTGGCATGTTTACACAGGTAGTTGCACTATTCTTGTACCATGGAAGAGTTGATTGTATAATTTTGCAGGTTGTAATGGCTTCTTGTTAATCTATAGTTAGCTGATGTGATATTTTTGCCTATGTTTGTTCAGTAATATTGTTTGACTATCTTTGATTGTCTTGTTTGCTGGTTGGCAGTTTCAAATCAAGCATTTTTTGAATGTATGCTTTTTTATTAAATGGATGACACTCTTCCCAAGTGCGTTTGCTTATGACAATACCGTAAGATATAGTTTGGTCAAGGAAATAGGAATCATAAAATATAGAATTACAGATTGACATAGATAATTGTTCCTGAAGATTGTGTAATAAATGGACAGGAAGGTTGAACAAGATGACTAGTTATGAGATTGTTTAAAGAGGTAATCAAGCAAGATGCATACAGGCCGATAGCGTGGATTGTTATGATAGGTACATGGAGTTGAAGTAGTTAGACAAGATCAAGAAATATGAGAGAAAATTAGTAGGCTTACTATAATTCAAATTTCGAGGGGTTTACTGGATTTTTGTTGATTGTTAAATGTAGTGTGAAACTTAGGTTTCTTAATGGCTCTGTCTAGTAGTTCTATTTTTCAAAAAGGAAAAGGCTAGCATAACTCAAACTTTCAAATTTCTGACAAATTTTTTGTTGAGTTTCACCTTGAGGTTGCCTTGATGGCAGTGCTTTGTGTAACACTTCATAAATGTAAGATACCATTAGATTGATAAAGAAAGATCTTTTAGTGTTCGAATCGTCCAATTTTCTATTGAGGAACTCACTAGATTCACAATAACTCCTAGGTGACCTTTGCTAAGGGCCATCTTCTCTTGGTGGTGTCTGGCTAGTATTCACTCGCTAGAACCCCTCCTATACCAATGGTAGATTCTTCACTAGTTATAACGATGGGTACTTCATCCATTGAATGAAATTCTAATTGTATACATGAGATAGAAGCATTTCTCAAATTCCATAATATGCAAAAGATAATTTTCTTAGGGAACTTTCCATAAATAGTTAGCATATATATGTGGGTGTGTTTATGTATTCACAAAGTTTTGCCACTCTTTTCTCACCTACTTTTTTCTTGATATTTGTCACCATTGCATTTCTTCAGGCATTTGTTATCATCATCGATTCCCTTTTTATTGATATTGACAGGCTACTCGCCTTCTTGGCCTTGGTGATGAGTTCAGTGAGGATGCTATGCTAGGCAGGCTGGAAGGTATAAAGGATGTGATTGAGCAAGTAAACAGACAATTTAAGGATCCAGTAAGATCAATCCCTTCATGATATTGTGCACAAATTCAACTTTACTAAATTAACTCTGTACTTCCAATTCACATATGTTTTCAGTTGGCAATGTTGGTGTCTTTTACAAGTGCTTCTGGTAATCTATTCGCGTTAAGTTCAGTTATTGAGGATGGTTATGCATTTATGAGATATTGGTAGATCTCGAAGGCTAGTAATGATCAATTTATACAATAACCTGGAAGATCTAGTATTACTAGGTGGCTTCCATGGCAGAGAAAATTTATGTCTCAGCCCATAAATATTTCAGCTTGTATTTGTTGTGCTTCTGAACTTGCTGCTACGTATGTCTTTTTCGTACATCTCTGATTGTGTGATGATGTATTTTGTTGGTTCTAAATTTGATACATGCATTGCAAATCTATTTACTGATGAACTTGTTGCAACAGGATTTGACAACATTCGTCTGCGTGTGTATTCCTGAGTTTCTTTCTCTATATGAAACTGAAAGGTTGGTTCAAGAACTCGCGAAGTTTGAGATAGATGTCCATAACATCATTATTAACCAAGTTCTTTTTGAGGATGAAGGTGCGCGACTACACTATTGATGTGTGTATTCAAAAATCTGCTTTGAGTTTTCTTGCTTGCATCCTAGTTGATAAGGTCTATCTCAATTGTGTAGCCGTTGAATCCAAATTACTAAAAGCGCGAATAAAGATGCAACAGAAGTATATCGACCAGTTCTACATGCTTTATGACGACTTCAACATCACGAAATTGCCGCTGCTCCCGGAAGAGGTCGTATATCGCGGTGGTGAATGATGAATCATTAGTAATTCAGCTCATCTTTTGTGGTGACGATACTGTCGGTTTTGCAGGTTTGCGGAGTTCAAGCACTTAGGAAGTTCTGTCAACACTATGTTACACCGTATAAGCCTTCTCTCGTGCGGGGCACCATCGAAGAAGTTCAGCAGAGAATATCTACCTTGCGACTGCGGCTCCATGAAGCCGAGTCCGAGCTCGAGAGACTGCAAGAAGGGAAGTAGAATTCTTGCTGGCTATTGAAATTTTTCCTACAACATCAATCGAATTTATCGATAAATCTTTCGCGGCCGATTTCATCCAGGCTCGTTCCCTATCGGATTCAGGCACAACGAAACTACACCAGAGTTGTAGGCAATCGCTACCTTTAAATTCTGTCCTTTTATTTACTAATTTGTTTGAATAATTGTGAAAATGAGATACAGCAATTATTTTCACAATTTAGATTATTCTGAACAGCTCTTTATGATAATAAAAATTAGTGGGGCCTTTCTGATTTTTTTTTTAAAAGAGAAAATTTCAGTGGTTAAATGAAAATTCATATTTATTTATTTATTTTTAAAAAAATTGGATAACACATTTCCTTGACACCAACCTTATCGGAAATCTCTGTAATCCGATTGGGAACTGAAGAAGGCACGCCGCCGGAGATTGAATGGCGTTCACGGCGGTGCTCTTCCCCGCCATCACCACCGCCGGTCAGGCTCACCCGTGCCGCCACCGTATCCTCTCACCCAAACGAGGCAGCATTTCCCGCACCACGCGCACCCTCGCCCTCCCGCCCTCCGCGGACCTCCCCTCCCTCGACGCCCCCGTGGCCCTCGCCGCCGCCTCGTCCGTCGCCGCCCTCGCCGCGGCCCTCTCCTTCTCGGACCCCGAGCGCCGCCGCCGCCAGCAGGCCGAGGTGGTGGGCGGCGACGATAAGGATGTCGTCCGCGACTACTTCAACAAGACCGGATTCGAGCGGTGGAAGAAGATCTACGGCGACGCCACCGAGGGCGTCAACCGCGTCCAGCTCGACATCCGCCTCGGCCACTCCGAGACCGTCGAGAACACCCTCGCCATGCTCCGCGACGGCGGTCCGCTCGCCGGCATCTCCGTCTGCGACGCAGGGTGCGGCACCGGCAGCCTGACCATCCCGCTCGCCCGGGAGGGCGCGCTCGTCACCGCCAGCGACATCTCCGCCTCGATGGTCGCCGAGGCCGAGCGCCAGGCGCGGGACGCCCTGGTTGGCCATTCCGGCGCCCAGATGCCCAAATTCGAGGTCAAGGACCTCGAATCCCTGGAGGGAAAATTCCACACGGTGGTGTGCTTGGACGTGCTGATCCACTACCCTCAAGAGAAGGCCGAAGCCATGATCGCCCACTTGGCGTCGTTGGCCGAGAGCAGGTTAGTTCTCAGCTTCGCTCCCAAGACCTTGTACTACAACCTCCTGAAGCGGGTGGGCGAGTTGTTCCCCGGCCCGAGCAAGGCCACCAGGGCCTATCTGCACGCCGAGGGCGACGTCGAGCGGGCTCTGCGCAAGGTTGGGTGGAAGGTGAACAAGAGGGGCTTCATCACTACGCAGTTCTACTTCGCCAAGTTGTTCGAGGCAGTGCCTGTGAGCTCGGCCTGAGACGAGGTATGTGTTCTTGCATTCTACTATCCACTCAACCTTCTGATTTTGCCTTCTTCTTCTTCTCCTCCTCCTCGTTGAGTAATCTTTTGAATTCGGTTCATTAGCAGCAGTATCACCATGAAAATGCTCTTCTTGCAGCTGTACATGTAGCTAATTAATGGTTGAAACATCACAAATGTGTTTATGCTCAGTTTGTCACGCGAAATAATTGGATAAAATTAAAACATCAATCAAAATGTTGATGAACAACAAACAAGGTCGAGGATTACTCATGCTTAGTTCATTACCAGTTCTTCAAGGGGTGAGAACAAATGCAAACCCAAGTTCCTATGAATTTATATGGAAGAGTTATTATTATTTTTTAGTGAATTGTTTCTGAAAACTCAACTTAATGAAATTGTTTCTGAAGAAAATTGACACGAGAAAAATTTAAAAAAGACACCGTAACATTGGAGTCAAGGATCCAGCACCTGTCATAGTAGCAAGCACCATAAACGGGCAAACATGGGAGCAGAATGCTACTCCCCTGAAATATGGGGAATGTATGATTTGAAGCTACTATCTTCTCACTGGACTTGAGAAGCTTCTTCCGATGATGTGAGTGGTCGGGTCTGCGTGAATTAACATGCGTCAGACGGCATTGGAGATGTCCAGCAAAACCCCTCTGATCTGATGCTTAAGTTAAACTCAAGAGGAGTGTTCAGCAGAGGCTGCTGAGCATTGTACAACTTGAAGGAGGTGTAGGCCAAATCAATGTGGAGCTGAATCACTTAGGCTGGACTTGTCCGGAGTGGGCTGAACCAGGAGGTGTCCTAGGGCCATATGTATCAAGTCTAACGACATGTAGCTGAACGACGGCACTACGTAGACTGAATTTGTTGAGCTAGAATAGTATCGGATGGTTTGATCCATTTAGACCTTTATCGTCTTAGCCATATACTGCATATGCATGATTACTAAGCTGGAATCGACACCTTTATTCCTGCTCGAAAAACTGAAGGAAAACAAAAGCCTCTTTTAAGATGGATACTCTGAAGTTGTTTTGAATTTTAATAGCAAAACCAACAATGACAGGACCGGTCAGAACAAACCAAACCAGAGATGACTTGCCTCATTCCACGGAACAGATCATTCGTTGGCCTTTTTACAGAGTCCATTGCCAAACAGAGCAAACACGTCAATCTCCGCCGGCTCCAACAAGAATCCATCCCATAAATAAGATTCATCCCATAATTATCCAAAGATTCATCCCATAAATAAGATTCTATTCCATTCCATTCCTCATTCCCAATCAAACAATGATGTCAAGTTTCAGTTGTCTGTTCTTCTTCCTCCTCCTCCTCTGTTTCTTACACTGCGTGGCTTCCGGCACGGCGAGGCAGAGAGATGCGCTGAACAAGTTCTACTTTAACAACGGAGCAGGGAGGTCGTCGTCTTCTTCTTCATCTGCTTCTTCTTCTTCTTCTTGGGCGAGCAGTCTTCTTTCGGTATCAGGCGTGGAGTCGAAGGTCTACGACAATAGCGGGCTGAAGGAGGGGGACAAGGTTGTTCGGCTGCCTGGCCAGCCGGAAGGGGTGCATTTCGATCAGTACGCAGGGTATGTCACAGTCGACAGAGCCAACGGGCGGGCTCTGTTTTACTACTTTGCCGAGGCTGCCGAGAACAGTGGATCGAAGCCTATTGTGCTCTGGCTCAATGGAGGTATGGAATTAGTAGAAAATGATGTTGCTTTTCGATCGATAGAGTGGTGCAATGATTGCTGTGGCGTGGGTGGGTGCAGGGCCGGGGTGTTCGTCACTGGGGTACGGCGCCATGGAGGAACTCGGGCCGTTTCGGGTCATGAGCGACGGCAAGACTCTGTACAGGAATCCCTACGCTTGGAACGAAGGTTAGGATCATCTGTGTTTCATCATCATCATATCTATATAAATGTTATTTCTTAAAGTTTAGGGAGTAGAGTGAAAAAAGGATTCTGCTTTGCCATTACGGCCCCGAACGACTGACGTGCATCGTCCAATGCAGTGGCGAACGTCTTGTTCCTCGAGAGCCCCGCCGGCGTCGGCTTCTCCTACTCCAACACCACGTCGGACTACGCCAAGAGCGGCGACCGTAGGACGGCGACCGACGCGCTGGTTTTCCTCGTCAACTGGTTCGAGCGGTTCCCGGAGTATAAGGGGAGGGACTTCTTCATCACCGGCGAGAGCTACGCCGGGCACTACG
>JBBMJZ010001143.1:0-12112 GCA_037833815.1 Zingiber zerumbet | reverse complement strand
GCTTGAGCTTAGCCTGCTCCTGCTTGAGTATAGAATAAGGATCTTTGAAAACCCTGAGTTTTCCTATTGTTTCTTTCAGTTTATTTTGGCTTCCTAAGGAACGGTTCTGGAGTTTACAAATAATATCTTCTAGCAAAGGTTGATGTTTTTGTCGTGATTTATCAAAGTTAGATATGCTAACTTGGAGTTCCTCTAGTTTTTCAGAGATTTGAACCAGCAATTGTATTTGGGTATTATTTTGTTTGATAATTGTGGCTAATGAGGAATTTGCTCCTTGATAATCACTTGGTTTTGCGAACCCTACAGCAGGTGACTCTGTGGGGTCTGTTGCCTGAAAAGCCTCACAGTAAGGGGTTGTATTTTTGGTTATAACAAAGTTGTTCATAACAAGACTTAGAAGGGCAGTTCCTTGCTACCTTAGCTCACACAAGTGCTCTCCTGAATCGACAAGCCTCTCGTTGTGATTCTCAAGGTAAAACTTGTTCTTTTGCTAATTTAGCTTGCATAATACCAACTTCTTGGTACATAGTATCTAAACAGTGATAATATATTATGCATGCATATACATTAGGTTCAAAAGCCAAATATTCTTAAAAGCTGATATTGCCCCTTGAATTTTGAGATAAATTTGGCTAATTTGACAAGTATAGACAATAAATTACCTCAATTAGAGGAGATGAAGATTCCAATGAGGAATGGAGCAAAGGTAGATCTTTAGCATCAATGCAAGTTACTTCACCAGTGGAAAATTTAGATCCATACCTCCCGGCCCTTCCTAAAACAAGATCCTCAATATACTATAAGATGCAGAGGGTAAATTAAATAAAGGAGATGCAATAATGTAATATCAAATAACTCGAAAAATAGGAAACTGAATTTTTTTGGCATATTTGTCCAAGAGAACAATCGATTAGGAAGAGATTTGAAAGCACACAATCTAGCAAATTTCTATGTATATGGTAAGGAGGTCAACTTCAAGAGTGACTTGTCAAATTCATACATCTAGACCTATTTGAAATTTTGATCACATGGAATTGAATGTATGCATTCAAGTAACCTTGCTGGAATATTGGATCACCTGAATGCAGCAGATGCAAGTAAACAAGCTGGAGCCTGTTATATCACACAATTTCTGGATCTTCCAGTTAACTTGAGTAAGAAATAAAAATTCTTAAAGCACATATTTAACAAGGCTAGAAGTAAATGCACAATACTTTTAGCATACCATGTTTTTTTTTACATCAGTCAACTTTAGTGGCATCGACATTGGAATGTGTGCTTCCTTCCTCAAAGTTAAGATATTCATATGACTAGCCATTTTTAGAAGTTCATGTAGACATCTTTGTGAATTCTTGACCAAGCATAGACAGTTTCTACTATGTAGCAGCATTAATGAGGCCATTAATTGTCTTTGCCAAGTGTAGGGTTACTAAAAGAAATTTATACCAACAGTTCATACAAGTCAACTTATTCCCAAATAATCAAGATTCAACATAATAAAATGTTTAAGAATTATAGTTAGAATGGCCTGCTGCTGCTGCCACAACATGCTCTTGTTGGAGGCCATCAAACTCTCAGAAGCAAGACCACCTCCAAGGTAGGTGTGCAAACTATCCAGATGATGAAGGATTTCAAGAAAATTGAGGACCTAATCAACAATGATAAATTCCTTAAAAGCTAAATCCCTTTTTTTGTTTGCCACTTACCAACTTTCTTTCCGATTGTATGTGCCGCTCTAACTCCCTTGATTAGAATCTAGCTGATTCTTTGGTTAGATAAAATGAGATAAAGCATTTCAAGTGAATCTATTTTCTTTCATTTACTAAATCTACGAGAAGCTGTAGAAAAAATTAGGATGGTCAAAATATATCGCAAAACTTTTTCCTAGAATGGATGGTAGGGTTCCAAATGACTGCTACAAAGTATCTACTTAACTACAGTTCAAAATGATTCTGGACCTTCAATCATTAGTGAGTCACAATTCTTATCTTGATTTATTAGCAAGACAAAAGAATGATCATCATTCTCTCAGAAATAGAAATCAAGAGACCTAGAAACCAAGTGATACCTGCAATCTGCTTGATTTCCGACACTGTGAGATCTCTAGTGCGCACACCATCAAACTTTTCGAGCGTTGAAAATATTATTCTAGATATGTTGAGATTGAGGCCCATCCCAATTGCATCACTTGCTACAAGAACATCAAACTCACTGCTCTCATCATTAAACATTTTAGCCTGCAAGATTCAGAATTCCAATTGGCTAATAAACAGGAAAGTGGCCTGCAATATGTCAACACACTTTTCAGTGAAAATGGTCTATGCCTGCCATAGTTATACTAGAATTGCACAAGACTCCAACATTAATGGTCACCTGAATAAGTAAAAATTACTATAGCTTATGATGTTCACTCTTGAAAATTGATGTCGTTGCCACTTTCAAACATAGATACACACAATTTTCTGGTTTACTTGAAGAAAGCAAGTTCTGTTTTATATAGGAAATTTGTGTTGTATCATTTTGTATCAATATAAGATATCAAAGTATCAAACTAGTTAAGATGTTCGGGGAAAAACTATTTGATGTAAAGTTAGTTAATCTTTTTTAGGGAAATCCAATTTATATAATGAAAAAAACTAGCAGAAATCTTTTATGAATAATTTATTGACTATACAACCTAAAGTGTGTCATGTCCTCATATTTGTGAGTCGTTGTGAATTTCGTTGCTAGAACTTGTGTTCCATAGCATTGCTGTGCTTGTGTTGTTTATATGCATTCTTATGTATAATATTGCCGGACCTAATTCTACAGATTGTAATTCCTGAATGCTAAAAGACTTTGAATTTTCCTTTGCATATTAATGTTGCCATGGGATGGGAAACTTAAGTTATGGTATAAATTTTGTTACAGATACACACTGTAAGAACAAAACAACTTTTTGCTGTTGAGTAAATCATATCATACAGGCCATTATCAAACAGATTGATGTATCAAGTTACTGGTTCCAAATTTCCATCTTGTCATCCACTGATCTGCTCAACTGTGAGCTGAAAAGCATGTAAGCTAAGTAATGCATCTGCAGTTGCAACTGGCCTTATGAGTTATGAGCAGAGACACGGGGATATGAATCTCTGGTTCATGTTAATAAAATTTGCATAATTCACTTCCAGTTTCAAATACACAAGGTTAGACATTATAAAAAAAGGAAAGAAACTAAGAAGGTTAAGTCAACTTCTGATAAAACAATAACAAAACAAGTTGGAAAATTAGGTTTGACTTTAGACTATATGCACCATTGAATTCAGTATGGAATACTTTTTACATAAAATTGATCATTAGAGCTAACGAAAGTGCACCTGTTTTGTTCTAGTCTCTGGTGGCAATGAACCATAGACTACTGAGCAAAGATGTTTCCCTCCAGCCTCAACTCTCTTCTGCAGACCCATAAAAGAAGAAAGTTGAGAGAATGTGACGAGGATAAAATATACAACATGTTTATATAGATAGCTGTAAGATATATATCAGACTCTCAAAGAATGAAAGATGAAAAGGGAAATGATAAGCATGCTGCAGAGTGTTCCTCTAGTAGATCTCTCTACAATAAAGTACAAGTACTAAATAAAACAATAACAGTTCATCTTTCTATGCTTATGCATCTGAACTATTTAGAAGATGACCTATTAGAGAACGAGTTCCAATAACCCTTGTTGATAAGTGAAATTGCCCTGCATAGTTTAGAAACTCTACCATGTATTGGAGCTTATGCACCAGTTCAACTAGGGATTACCTGGTGTACCCTTATCTATGCCACACTACGCCCCGAAGCATCCCAGGGATATTTCACAGAGTGCCCACCTAGGCCAAGACAAGGTGGTAGACTGCCCGATGCAAAAGTTATAAGCTTGGCCTTGGTTCCATCAATCACAACAGTTATTTTTCTTGATTTTATATTTCATTGTGCTATAAAAATATGTTGCAACATATGATGACCCTCATACATGTCAATCCAACAATGTGCAAACTACATGAATCAAACTCCAAATTTTACAACTAGGTGGGAAGCAAAAAATCTACAGAGATAAAATTGAGAGTTACAAATGACATAGTTGACGAGAACCATAAAAGTTTCATGAGCAACAAAAGGAAAGTGTCTTGAAGTGATTAAAAGAGGTGAAAACATCAAATGTAATAAAGTAGAAAAATAAAAGAATGTACGTATTGCAACTCAGATTGAAAAAAGAAGGAAAACTACATGTTGATACGCAATGTGGTGTGACAATTGAAATAAGTTGAAATAGTAACATGTCATACTCTTGGTTGACTGACACAAGCGAATTAGATCCACGAAGCCAACTCTAAATCACTGGAACACATGGCTTCTTGTTGTAATAATTATTATTTCATATAAAACATGAAATTTGGAACATTTAACATTGGGTCGACTACAGTGGTTGAATACCAAGTGGCATCACAGTACATTGTAATTACCAGTTTGAGCATTGAACAATGTATGCCCAAAACCAGGATGTTGCTGTCATAGAATAAAATGGCTGTAAGGATCACTGGATTTTACCCAAGAACTATGGCTTTAGACTTCTGTGATTCAAAGATATTATGAAAGTGTAGAGAATAGATTAAAAGAAAGCATCAAAGTTGCATGTGAGGAAAATTATAAAGCAGTTGACAAATCAAAATAAATGGAATCTAGTTTTTCAAACTTATGAACTTGAAAAATGCATAAAGTAAAATCTAACCTTTAGTCGATATATCTCACGTCGTGAAAAAGTTATGACACAATCACCTTTTCTGATGTTAGAGAAAGATCCAAGAGGGACTTTGAGAGGAATTAACGGAGACAATCTCTCATAATGTTGTACCTGAGCACAGATACGTAGAAGAGGTGACACATTAATAAAAAAGGTTGAACGACCTCTAAGAAAACTGCACACCCCAGAAGAGTCAAATGACAGAGGTAGAGAAAATATTATAGTTCGACGAATATCATAAAACATATTTTTAAAGCCAGCTGCATATCTGACGAGAAAATAGAAATGTATATATAGTTTGAGTGGCCAATTATATTTGATAATTAACAAGCAACTATAACATTGAATATACATACATCTACTAAGGTTCCAGAAGAAGAAAGCAAAAGTAGCATATCTACTCTACTCAAGTGATCAAGTAGAATGATGACCTTGAAGCAACTGATGCATTTCTTCTCATTTCTAGACTAGAAAGCAGGTAAAGTTTAACTATATGGTAGGCCTTTGTCTTCAGCAGGCAAGCATTAATTTGCAACTAGGTGCCCGTTCTCAAACTCCAAAGACAAAATCTTCACATATAGGGGTACAGTTCAGGCATGTGACCATGCCTAGCACCATTGCCATGCATTAAAATTACACTTACTCTCTTGAATGATTATTTCATTGAGTCACATCTTATATGTCATAAAGCATAAATGAGGGAAATAAGTAGGAACTAACTAAAGTCTAAATTATTAACTAGTTTCAAAATACCTTAAAAAATACATGTAAATAAAAGTAATTAGTTATTAGTTTAGTGTTCTGTAATAATAAAAACCTTAAGTACCTTAATCACGTCACCAGTCACTTCAAGTATTCTTTTTATAAGAGGAACTGTTGCTGGATCTCCACAGAGATGGACTTCATCAGAAGAAATTCCCAATAGTGCTCGTGTGAATGAAAATCCCCTTGTCCTACATCCCACCATCTACCAAACCAAAATAAGAACAAATATAAATGCAAATATGACATTTAGAGTAACATCACTGTATGTTCATATAATGCTACCAATCAAATCAAACTGCAGGACTGGTTAATACTATGACTTTGTTGTCAGCCCAATAATGTTGAAGATTCAATAAGGAGAAAATACTAGATGATATAAGTTTTTATACCAGGAAAAGCATTTCATCTAAAAAGTAAAATCTTCTTGCATGTTAGCATAAGCCGTCAAGAAAGAAGCACCAGAACTGTTAAAGACGATTCAACTAACCACTTATCTCAAAAAGTTTTGCTATAAAGGCAAGCGACAGAGTCATTAGCTCTTCAAAAATCGAGGCATAAAAGAACAAGCCAGGATCTCAACTCATAATTTGTGCTTAGATGTCATATAGAAATATGATTGAAGAACCACCTAACCCTAGAGATTAAGCTATTGACAAGGGATCCACTCTATGGTTTAACAAAAATCATTAACAGAAAATGAGGTTTAACCCAGTGAAATATCTATAGATTAAATATCCCAAGTGAGACTAAACTATAAATTCTAACATAATGAGCATCTAGGAGAAGGTAACTTTGTTGAAATTGTAACAGGACTTGTTAGTCTCTTCTTAGAACACCTTCAAAGCGAAGGGATCCTTGAATGCGGCTATATCTTCTCTAATAAGACTAAACTTTCTTTAACTTTGTGTAAGACATCATATTTATTTTTTAAACTTGTGTAGCAAGTTTTGATTTAAAAACACATCATTTTTTTTATAGATTCTGATAATCATTAAGTAGTAAGTAATAATAAGATCAATGTCACACCTGAATTTCATCTATAACCGCACATTGGTAATCACTAGTGATGTCAGCCATTTCAACAGTAAGAGAGCTGTGTCGGGCACCCTCAATCTCCTTCTTTTCTTGCCCAGTTATCAGGTTACAGGGAACATTTGCTTTGTTTAATCTTTGAGCTATCTCCCAAGCCAACAATCTTAGAGGTCCACAATATACACCTTCGACAAATTAAACCTCTTTATATGTGGTTGCATCATGAAAATATACTCAAATAGTTGGAGGTTATAACTTGTTATCGCTGTTGCCCTATGAACAAAAGTCTAAATATTAAAAATTACTACTGTACCTGAGGAGCTTCTTTCTAAACTCTCTAGGGCAGTATATGTTTTCCCACTGTTTGTCGGTCCAACATGCAAAAAAATATTCCGCTTCTTTCTACGAGCAACAGGGTACCATGTATGAGGATGTCTGCAGCCAAAAACAGAATCTGCAATAATCATTCCTCAATTGAAAATTTGATAACATAGTAAGTGGCACAGACACAGAAGATCATATCATTGCAAGGTTGTTTTGTTAAAAAAAAAACTAATTATTGTATCCGATAAAACAACAAAAGAAAAGTAATCATGTTAAGTTTTTTCTCTTCTTTATCTCCCTCTTGTATAGCATTTTTGTTTGAAACAGGCTCTGTATTTATTTTCAGTCTTGTGTTGAATCAGACTTGAGGGAGAACAAGGACCTGAGCTTGATTTGAATAAAACAAACAAAAAATTACTTGAAAATTTACCAATTAAAATAATTGGCATAACTGGATGCTCTCCACTTACGTCAAGTCTGTCAAGTCAAACTTCCCAGAGCTCCGACAAGTGCTCAAATGCCTCAAGCCAGCAAATGAATATAAATAAAAATAGGTGTCAAATTTCTGGACAGATAAAAACCTGCTACCTGCAATGAATAGAATTTATTCAACTTAGTACCATCCATAAACTTCATGTGAGCTACAAACAAAACATGAAGTGCTTTTTGTTCTTAAGGAAATAAATATCTTCACTATTTTCTCAAAGACCTGAAACCAAAATCAGAAACGTTCCTGGTTAAAATTGAAGACCAAGAAAAGAAAGTGAAAACATTAGGATATAGAAAAATTGTATAAAATTAAGATCATAAGCTGGATTGAATTTTAGATTTAAAACTTGTCAATAATGACTATTTATTTGAACTAGATATATCAACAAGTTAACATGCTTTCACTACATAAAAGAAAAATCAATGAAATACACCACATGTATAAGATAATTGTAGTTGTTCATTACTAGGGACAATTATTATTATTTCCACTGACATTATTCTACCCTCCTTTGGCAATGCTTCAGTTGGCAGAGATGTAAGATGCAATTGCCTGCAGAAGCATCACAGGATCTAATTCAATCTTCAGATCTCACCAAATGAAAAATGATGGCTACATCAGAATGCTAGAGCACTACATGGTTGTCACAAACATCTTTACCAGCTTTACCGATTACACTATCATTCAAAATTAGCATTGTTAACCAAATCCATTTTACTATTACTTCATTTAGCGCACCCCAAGCGGTCTCCAATAGCGCTGGCATGTCATGGAACCGACAAAGGCAGGGCACCAGTTTCTGCATCAGCTGCTAAACCGGACTCAACTATACCACAAAAGTATCATTTACAAGAAATACATAATGAATTTTTCCAAAATTGTCACTTTAAAAAACTATTTGAGCTATAAACAATTCATAGAGAAAAGGAAACAAATTTCCCAATAGATCATAAACAAAGTCATACACCACTAACAACAAAATTAAAAGAGACACAAACAAGAAACTATATAAAAGCCTAATTATATAGACAAAACTAAATAGTAAGATCCCAAAATTCTCAAAAGTAGAAGCACATAAAGAAATAATTGAGGGGAATATAATGGCAAGCAGACAAAGATTAATGTGTCGTTAACCCCATAGACTCTCCCATTCTCTAAATAGAGAGTGGTGCAATATATGTAAGACTACCAAAGGTGGCTAACACATCACACAATGGACAACTACTAAAATGGTCTAGAAGTCATCCTAATAGACCAAAGCCTTTATCTAAATATAATCATCATTCGCAAAAAAGGCATACAATGCGACATTATGTTATATCTAATGTCCCAATGTCTTAGCCAATGGTAATAATCTAGCAGCATGCATCACATGGTAGAAACTGCAACAGATAAATAACAAGAATAAAAATGCATGTAGATCAACCTAAATTACCATATACAAATCAGCATGTAAGGATAATTGTAGAGAATAACAAGACATAATTAGCATGCAAGTAAATTCGTAAATAAGCAATAAGATTAACAACATACAAAACCATCTAGCATGAAGCACATCTCCAACAAAAGCAACCCAAGAGCAAAAGAATAATACAAGTAATACAAGCAAACAATGAAACAAGATAGCATTAGGATTTTCTATAAGAATCAGTATACCAAACTATGACCTATCTCCTCACAGATTGCTCCTAGTCTAAACCAACCTCCCAATTCCACCCCAAAGATACAAACATCAGACTAAACAACTGTATTGTATTGCCCTTATCTGCAATACCAAACCACCATGGCACCATCCTTTATTCTCACCACCAGCTTACCAACCAACAACTAAACCACCATTTATTGGCCCAACTAACACAGGCAACCAAATTAAGCCCTCGATGCAACATAACCCTTCTCTAAACTGTTAATTGTCATAAACCGTTTAACTTGGCAACCAATAAATAACATCAAGACTACAAAATCAACCTTGATTGTGAAACATCATCCAAACTAACATCCCTTAATTGGATAGATTGCTTGTCTATCTTGCTCATGACAACTTGCAATATCAACTCTCGCCAACTCTTCCATCACCCTTTCTTACAATTTCACATGATTCAAAGGAAAGAGAAGAGAAACATGTTTGAATCACACTACAATTACTCAAAACATTGCTAAATATATTGTTGTAGGTCGGAGAAGAAGCTTCCTCACTGCTACAGAATGCCCTCACTCACTGAGTTGCTGAGGGTGAAAAAAGACAGCAAGGAAACGACGTGTTACAATGTCAACAGAACAAAAATTCCATGCAAGAAACAAGATCTTACATATGGGAGCACAAGCTTTTAGCCTTTTACCATCATGAACATAAACTCACTACTTCCAGAAGAAGGAAAACAATAGAACTTCCTGCTGGGCAGGAAAAGGGCATGTTGCCAGAATTGAGACCCATGAATACGGACTGCTGCTATCAGGACTATGAAGGGGGAAAGAGGGAGTCACTGTTGTTCCTCTTGTCAGTGGAGTATGCTGGGCAAGCCAATCCTCAAACAACTTATCTAGCCTCAAAGTAATCCCAAATTGAATCCAATGACCCCTAAAATAGCACTTGAAGTCTCTGATTCAGCAATAAGAACCAGACTTGCAATGATGCATCCTTAATTAACTCCTCTAAATCCTAGTCAACTCCTAAATAACCCTCCCAAGCAAACTTCATTAGCACAAGTATTCTCTGGTAAAGTAGCTGTTCCTTTCACTTGTTGTTTATAAAGAAGAACCAAAAAGCGGAAAAGGGGAAAACAAACAGATATCCAGTTCCTAACTCCTTGTCTCCAACTTTTTGTAGCCACCACGAACCGTCTACAAACAAAGAAACAACTGTGTTCTAGATTCCATCATGAAGTACAATAAAAATTGTACATTTACATACTGAACCTTGCGTGCACAAGAAGTACTCTAGAAATTAGCGATTTCAATCCTTCTCGGGCTACTTATCAAACAGGCATTCACATGAACTAAAAAAGCCAAAATAAAATAAAACAACAACATTATCATTCCTTCCCTAAAATTGCACAGGCTCCAGTCTCAGTAGCCATACTTCAATCTATGCAGAATCATGAAATCAAAAAAGAACAACAGCGCCAACAGAGACAGCTCAATGTGAATGACGAAGTAGCACAGCGGACCGATAAAATAGTAATAATAACCTCTTAATTTGGGCACGGGCGCAGCAGAGTAGAAGAAAAATCTCGAGCGAAAAAGGAAGCGAGACATCTCCGCCCAGTAATTCGTCTGGAATCCGTCCGCGGTCGAGAAGGAGCGGCGACGACGAAGGAATAGCCAGGAAGTCGGAGCGAGAATTAATCACGGCCGTCAATATCATGGATCAACTCGATTGACCTAAAAAAACATTTACGAGGAGAAATCACTTTTTCCATTTTTTTTTTTTTTTTTTCCACACGAGGCAAACGAGACCGGTCGAAATCTTAACCGTTTTTTACCCAATCGTAGATAAATTTTCAAAATATCAAAATTATATATCATAATTTTAAAATTATCAAATCACCTACTTATTTTTTATTTTACCCTCATCCTTAAATCAATTCAATTATAAAAATTTTCCAATTCAATAATTTCCTTAGATACGTTTGAAAAAATTCATCAACTAATTTCGGTCAAAACTGACTGATAGAATTAGAGACCTCAAAATGATATAAAATCAGTGTCTATATATTCGTCTAGTTCTCCTGATTATAAAAATACTATCAAACATTAATTTGACCGAATATATTGAGAACAGTGATTTTTTTAAATACAAATGTGTTTGAAAAATTAATTCATATTTAAAAAATTATTGTTCTCAATATACTTGGTCAAATTGTTGTTTGATACATTTTTATAATCGGTAGAACTAGACGAACATATAAGAACTGGTTTCATATCATTTCAAGATCTCTATGTCCATCAGCCGATTTTAACTGAAATCGGTTGATGGACTTAGAGACCTCGAAATGACATGAAATCAGTTCCTATGTGTTTATCTAGTCTAGTTCTCCTGATTGTAAAAATGTTATCAAACATTTATTTGATTCAATATATTAAGAGCAGTGATTTTTTAAATACGAATGTATCTAAAAAATTAATT
The DNA here is from genome assembly GCA_037833815.1 of Zingiber zerumbet. Lineage (NCBI taxonomy): Eukaryota > Viridiplantae > Streptophyta > Magnoliopsida > Zingiberales > Zingiberaceae > Zingiber > Zingiber zerumbet. The sequence continues at coordinate 609 of JBBMJZ010001143.1, read as the reverse complement.
CATGTTCAAAAAATCACTACTCTTAATATATTGGGTCAAATTGATGTTTGATAGAATTGATATAATCATCAAAACTAGAAGAACTCATAGGATCTGGTTTCACTTCATTCCGTGCTCTCTAGATCCATCAACTGATTTTGGCTGAATGAACCTACATGGATTTTATTTAGGTTCATTCGACCATTTTTTTTAAAAAAAATCACTACTCTCAATATATTACGTCAAATTAATATTTAATAGTATTTTTACAATCAGGAGAATTAGATAAACACATAAAAATTGGTTTCATATCAATTCAAGTTCTCTAGGTCCATCAGCCGATTTCGACCTTGAAACCGGCTGATGTATCTAGAGACTTTGAAGTAACATGAAATCAGTTTCTATATGTTCGTCTAGTTTAAACCCTGTTAGAATCGTCGGTTGCCGGCTAGAGAGGGGGGGTGTGAATAGCCGCCCCAAATCTTCACGTTTCTTTCTACAAGCTAGGTTAGCGCAACGGAAAATAAACAATAGAAACGAAACGGGAGAAGATCAAACCTCAAACAAACCGATGTAACGAGGTTCGGAGATAAACTCCTACTCCTCGGCGTGTCCGTAAGGTGGACGAAG
>JBBMJZ010001121.1:0-28176 GCA_037833815.1 Zingiber zerumbet | reverse complement strand
CTCTTTTGCTCAACTTCCTGTGCTCCTAAGCTCCTGCACACTTAGACACAAGGTTAAACACAACAGAACTTAACCTAACTTGGTTGATCACATCAAAACCACCTTGGGGTTCCACACATTAATATATTATATATTATAAAAATATATATTATCACTTGCTCATTTGGCTCGGTGAACCACCAAGCCAGTAATAATTAGGCTTGAGCTCAGTCAACTTTGAGCTGGAGTTAAGTTTTAGCTGAACCGCTCGTGAGTGACTCATGAGCGGTTTGGCTCATTTGCACCCCTAGTCGTGGAGGCCGCTGCGATCCAGTGGCAATCTCCGCAGGTCGAGGTGTCTCAGAGGGGTCCCAAAGGTTGCCATGATCTTGTATCTACCTCCGCGGGTCAGGGCGTCTCTGCGAGGTTGCAAAGGCCCGCAGGCGGCAGGTGTGATGATGCAGAGAAGGAAGGAAGAAACTTATGTTAATTAATATTTAACCTTAGCTTAATAATTTCAATCAACTCTTAAATATAATATGATAGCTTAATCAAAGCCTAAAAACATTGTCCCATTATATATATATAATAAATTTTAAAATTTTTAATTTATCATATGGAGATATCATTGTCTCATATTTTTTTTTTATAATTTTAATTAATATATTTTATATTTAAAAATATCGAAATCATATCAGCACGATTCAATACCGAAACAGTATCGTTTTGGCCATAAACCAAACTATGATATGGTTCGAGATTTTAAACCATGTTTTAAATCAAATGAACAATATATTAAAAGGCAAATGAAGTATGAAAGATGATGGTGAAATTATGAATCTTTTTGTAGCCAGGTTAACACAGAGAAAGGGAGGGTCGAGAGGGGTGGATAGATAGAAAATTAATGTGGTCAGGGGCGATAGGAGGGAATCCTGTCAGCTAAGATGTGTAGAGGAGGCTGTGATATAGAAAGAAGAGGATATATGGGTTGGAGGGGAGGTGGCGTCGACATATCAAATCTACACTTTTCTTTTGAGATGATTTGAAAAAAAAGTCCTAACTCATGACTTGTCTTGCTCTGGTACCAAGTTTAGTGGGATTAAATTATATTATTTTTGTTAAAATAAAACCTCGTGTTATGGGTACCACGAGTAAGGCCCTTTATATAGGAAAGAAGATAACACAACACAAATTGCAAAAATACCCCTATATATTTACATATTCTAACAATTTTGATAGAAGAACATTATATTAAATACACCCCATGATCATAAGAAATCAATACTTGGATGTGAGACTAAACCTAGATATCCAAATGCCTATTAATTTCAACATCCTTCATTGTTATGGTGGATGTAAACAGATATCATTGTTGCAGTCAAGACATGAGATAAGGCCATAAGACCACAGTATCTTCTCTATTTCATATAGTAGTATGTTTTCTTTTTAACCATTTTCTTCTATTCCCATTTCTTTCTTCTTTTCTTTCACTTCTTTACTCTTTCACCTCCTACTTTTAAGGTCAAGAGATTGCTAAGAATTAGTTAATTATACTTGAGTCTTATTATGCTAGTGAAATTTGGTCAGATTTTAGTTGTGTGGAAAAGCAACAAACGGAATTTCTGATCTTAATAGCTGATACTTTGCAGTCATTGTAGTGTTGTTGACATAGAAATTGTATGAAACATCGTAATCTAGTTGATGAAATTTTACATATTGTCATTTGACTCATATCAATATAGTCTTATACCCTTATAGTTGTCTCTTGTTTTCATTGATCATTGTTTAAAACTTTTGCACTGATTTAGTATAACTTAGAAAGAAATAAAGGTTTGACATGGATTGTAGTCTAATACAATGTTTTTATTTGTTAAACTCAAATGGATTCTTTTGTTACTCTTGCTCTGACATTTTTTAATCTGGTGCCACTTTGGAATTTGACAAACTTGAATACATATCAGATTCTGCACCTGCGTCGGCAGTTCTATTTTCTGAGAAGGTGTGCAGATGAGGAAACAAGTGATGATCTAAAGTTCCCACTTTGAAGGAGTGCTTTCAATCTGAGTTTATTCCATAGAGAATATCAAGCATGATACTTAATCTTTTTGATATTTAAAGTTCAGTTATTTGACTAGACATATTTTCATTTTTTCAGCTCTAGTATATTTGTTGATGGCAAAATGTTAATCAGAAAAAAGTACACACAACTAGGAACTATTATGCCTTTTGTTTAATGAAGTTGTACTCTAATTAAGTTTTTTACTCCACTTCAGCTATCCATTATTTATGTAAACGATCATTTAGAGAAAGGCCTTTAACTAGCTTTTCCTTAAATTCTTCATAGCTTGCTTCCATCGCTTATTATTTAGAATAGTTTCCATCTATTAATTATTAAAGTGAATTTTGGGTAGACATTTAAATTTTGTAGACAATTTTCAGGCAAAGGTTAGTGAAAGTTTTGTTTTTTTTTTCTCACTTGTTCTTTTGATTGTCATTCTTCTATGCAAAAGTTAGAGATCTTGGTCTAGTGGTATTTTAGTCGACTCTTTGAAAAAACAAATGGCACATTAAGGTGTTACTCTCTTTTTTTCACATGGCATCAAAGCCACAAGGGCAATGAAGGTTTTCTTTCAAGATCCTTTTGAGAAGAAAACAATTGGCAATCACTATGGATTTCAATAGCCAGTGGTGATTTTTAATCACTCCAACCAATTACAAGATTTGAAATAGTTGTAGGAAGTAATATCTTGTAGGTGAAGACTGATGAGATATGATTGGTGGAGATGCAACCAAGACATCTGAAGGCGATGGCCCAAATGCTCTAAAGAGGTGGGAGACATTAAATGCAAATATGGAATTTGAGTTAAGGAGATTATCTCTCATGATGTCTTTGAGCAAATAATTAGGTGCAAATTAACTTTTGAGATTTGGATAGTCTTGATGGATTGCTCAACTATAGGAACTTGGCTCATCTTCAATATTTAAAAATCCAATTATCTAATACAACACAAGATGATCTTTAGATTTCCCAATATTTGTTGAAGGTTGAAATTTATGCTTGTAGATATCACTTTCAGATCTGGAAGAGGCTATAACAGAAGCACGAATGAAGAAGTATATTATTCCTGCTCTTCAACAAGAGTATATTCTTTTCATCACATTTGTTCAAGGGTGGAAAAATGAACCTTCTTTGGTGGAGTTGTAGAATCTTCTTGCATCTAGAGTCGTTAGCTCATCAAATGGTGGACAATTTTCTTAGGGTAGGTGAGTGAGAAGCATTAAAGTAAGAGCCTTACTCAGAAGAATGACGAGAAGAAGGTTGCTTTCAAAAGGGGAATTGTCTTCCAATGAAAGTGGCAACAAGAAGATTAGTGCTATTGTTGCGGTAAACTTTAAACTTGGTAAACCATGAGAGATTGTAGAGTCAAGCTCAAGGAAATGTTGCAAACTATAAGATGGTCCCAAAGAAGAATATGCCAAATGTTTGATGATAGAGAATACAATAAAGGAAATGCTATGAACAATGAAGTTGATTCCAATGAAAAATATGGCCAATGTTTCATGACAGAGACTACAATGCTGGGAGAATTATCATCTATAAATTGTGATTTTAAAGATGATTGAATTATTCATTTTGGTTACAAACAATATCTCATTGGCGATGATTCTAAAATTCACAACTCTTTATCATTATGAAGGAAATGTTGCAGTGGTCATGCCAAACAACACAATCCATCAAGTGGAAAAAGAAGTGTTCTGATTCAATCTTGATTGCTACCATGTCACTCTTAGGAGTTAGGTCTATTATCACGTGTTAGAAGAAAACTTTTTTTCCGTGGTTAAAGCACTAGATGTAATGTATGTTGAATATTGTGTTCTTTTGGCCTAAAGGATATGAAATTTCGTGGAATATCAAAGAGGTGAAGGTGGACATTATTCACATGTGCACGCAGGTCAAGGACACATGTTCTTTCAACATCCACTATACATGTTGAGAAGATAAGCAAAAATGACACAATAAATATTTGGCAGCAACAATTGGTCATATTAATATGAACTAGTTGAAGAAATGGTGGACAAGAATCTACCCAAAGACTTGTAAATAAGGTATGCTATATGCAACTCTTGTTATTAATCTGATTGTCCAAGGTAAATATGAAGTCGCCTTATGAACTTATGGTTGGAGAGAAGCTAAGTGGCAACTATTTCAAGGTCTTTGGTTCTCCATGCCAAGATTTTAACTTTTATTCTGAGCTAGGGTTGTAGTTCCCTTCCACCAGAATGATTTGGTGTCGGTCCTGTGTTGGGCACGCTGATCTGGGGTGTTGGAGGCACTGAGGAAAGGAAGGAATAAAGTAGGATCAAGAACGTGCCATAGACCTCTCACAAAACTCTTGGGACCTTGCCAGAGCCTTGTGCACTTCATATGAAGTTGTTGCTGTCATTGTGCAAAGCCATCCCCTTTAAGATCTCATAGAAGCCTCTGGTAAAGTCATTGACGTTGTCATGGTGCCATCTCAAGCTTGTTTTGTGTGTTGCTCTGCAGGCAAAATAATATGTTTCCCCGGACTGAAATGCACAAAACGAATTTTGTGTCAAACTTCTAGGTGAAGCAAGTTACTTCATTGATTATGATGAAAGGAAGAAAGAATTGAAGTGCATGGATAGAAAACATATAATTGTTGATCCTTGAGATGTCTTCCGTGAGGCTACTTATTTCTATCCACCAAGGTTTATTTTGAAGGATAAATAATGGAGGGAATAAAAGTGATGACCTCATGTGTGATTTTGGAATCATCCTCACTCGGTACTTCCTTTGATGTGATTGGAGCATTTTAAACTTTGATGTGGTGTTGTTCTTTTATTGAAAAAGGATGAAAGTGCCTTAGAACATTTAAAAGGAAATGGGCTAAACTAAGTTGTTATTGAGCTGTTGACTTGTTATGTATTTATTTATTCCTTTCTTTCTCTGGTCATTTAGTAGATGTTCATGAGCCTTCTTATTTTGAAGAAGCAAAAAGTGTTAAAAGAATGGATGGAGACTATAGATGAGAAAATGATCTTATACCAAAGCCTAAGGGTGCAGATTCCGTCACTTTCAAGTTGGTCTATAAGCTAGAGTAAAAGGCGAATAAAATATAGACCACTACAAAGTAAGACTTGTCAGATGGTGAAAACTATAAGGAAACTTTTAGTCCTGTTGTCAAGATGACATCAATAAGGACGTTGAGAATTCCTTCATATGCCATGAGATATAAAAGGACAGTCACAGAGTAATCTCCTGGCTATATCTCGAATTTTCATCAAATTATGTTCTTTTGAACTTGGAGTTGCAAAGAGAATACTCGACTATAATATCTCAAAGCCTTAGTTTAGCTTGTTATATCCTGAAGTTGCAAAGAGGATACTTGACCATGTAAAGAGGCTAGAATTTGCAGAGACGATACTTAACTATGTAAATTCAACTCTTTATTTTAGCTTGTTTAGAAGGGCGGTCAACTTCTTTTGCACATATTAGTGCAAAAGACATATAAGTGCTTGTAAATGTTTTTCCCCTCTTGTTCTTGTCAAAAAATCAGCTGTCATTTTGTTGCATCTAGTTATAGCTGTTGTGTAGGATATTTTTGACAAACTTGTGCACAAATTGCAGGTGGTACGCTTGCATCAATAACTTGATTCCTGAGATACCTATCAATGCAGATGCAGTTACTTCAAATCTAACCTTTGGGAAAGAGGATTTTGGACATTATTTAGAAACAATCTGCTGTGACTAATAATTCTTCTGGAAGAGAGGAATCATAGGAGAGAAAAATGACTCAGTATTGGAAACAAATCTGCTATGACAACTTGTGTTGATAGCAAACTGTTGGCCATTTTGATTGCCTTCAATCTGTTTTCTCTCTTATGAAGAGAACTGAATACTAATTGAACGATTAACGATTTGTAATTCGAATGTCATATTAACTTAAACTTGCATAATATTATCTATTTGGGAAATTAGATTAGATTTACAGTTAAGTTTCTTTGATTCTTTATTTTAATCAGACTACATGAAATGCAGTTTAATATCCTATGCATGGTTATTAGACTAAATGATCGAGCATTTCCAACTAAGATGGTAAGCATATCAAATTTTACGCTGTTAAAGTTTGTTTGATAAAGTAATTGAGCAAAATTGTTGAAATAGTTGTTTAAGCTCGGTTTGGTATTTTTTGTTTTATAAATTTGATTTTAGTTAAGCTTGGCTAAATTTGTCCAGCTGTGTTGTTTAAGCTTAATGGATACGTAATCTAATCAAATCAAATTGAGTTTAAAATGGATTAAGTCAGTTTTTTTTTAAAAAAAATTGATTTTAGTTAAGTTTGGCTAAATTTGTCCAGCTTTGGATTGTTTAAGCTTAATCGATACGTAATCGAATCAAATTAAATTGAGTTTAAAGTGAATTAAGTTGTTAAAATGATTGTTTAAGTTTGGTTGGATTTTTTTTATTATAGACTTGATTTTAGTTTAAGATTGAGTTTAGTTTTATTTAGATATTATCGAATTCTTAATTTCTTTTTGTTTGATTATTTAAATTTTTTATATTTTAAATTTGTTTAGTTGGTTAGTGAGTTTGATATTATATATATTTTTAAGTATTTTTTGTTTATTACAAAGTTTAATAAGAGTTTTGACAATTATAGCATTGTAGTAAAAAGATGATTATATTCATCTCAGGTATCACTCACAGTCTGTTTCTAGGTTATATGAAGAAAAATAAATTACTAGATTAATTTATAACCAACAGTTAGAAAGTAGGAAGAGTATTTTTTTCAAAAGATATATCGGTTAAGAATTGATATCTATCCTATCATAATAAAATAAGTGTTTTGATAATCAACCTAGTTTATAAATTTTATTAGCAACATTTACAGATAAATATTAACAAATTAAATTTATGTGTTTATATTTATTTATTTAATTTAATGAATTATTAAAATTTATTTATTTAATTAATTGTATTGAATTAATATGAATAAATTTTTGTTAAGTCAAACATCAAGTTCAAATACCTCTGACCGTTGGGTCCATAGTAAGATGAAAGAAGTAATCATCTCTTCGTGTGGGAGAGATTTTATTCCGAGATTGCTCTAAGAATTTTTTTAATCTTAAATGTATTTTTTGATAATTCAGGTATCTAGACCTTCGGCTCAACTAATTTTTTGGGATCCAATTCATCCGGTAAATCCAGAAGCCTAGCAACTAATGTCTCAATTTTTTTTCATCTTATCAAAGAAAAATATCTTATAATACATCATAATTATAATTCAAATCGTGAGTACTTAAGGTCTTGCGCACTGTACACTTAAATGTATTATTAAGAGTAAGATTTGAAATTGATATATATATATATTTAATAAAATATTCATTTTATTTAAAATCTTGGAAGTAGATTTGTGTAGGTTTCTTTTCTAATTCCTTTATCACTGCATTATACAAATGTATTTATTTAACTTTTCAAATTGATTAATTTTGAAAATGATATCTTATAAAATTTTACTATCTACTAGGTTAATTAGAAAATCGTCTCAAAGATTCATTCAAATACTGAACGTTCTAAAAATTATCATTCTACTTAAGAAAAATCCTTATAGTGTGTAAGATTCTAATCGTTTAAAAGACCTAACGATGTACCTTTATTGAGAGGTCAATTGAAATGTACCGTTTAAAAGACCTAATCGCTTTATTTTATTTTATAGTCTAAAACTTTTGTATATAAAAATAACAACAAATTTCAACTCAATTTCTTTTTAGATAATTCTACTTAAATTAACGGAATAATATCTTTATTTTATTCGTTTATATATAGTAAACATTTAATCCTACAAAATTTAGTTTAAAAATAGGGAAATTTTTTGAGCATATTGTCAAATATTTTGGGGGTAATATGTCAAAAAGGTAAATTGAGAGAGCAAAATGAAATTGCGATTTAATAAACCCTAACTTCGACCCGATCGATCCCCCGGCCCCTAACCCTCGTATCGGCGCTCGGAAGCCCGTCACTTCTCCCCTAATCTTCCCACTGCAGGTGGCGGCGCCCCTCTCTCTCTCAGCGAAGGCGATGGATTCGGACGAGGGGAAGCTCTTCGTTGGGGGTATCTCGTGGGAGACCTCGGAGGAAAAGCTCAAGGAGCACTTCAGTGACTACGGTGAGGTCCTCGACGCCGTCATCATGCGGGACAAGGCCTCGGGACGCCCCAGGGGTTTTGGGTTTGTCGTCTTTGGCGACCCCGCTATTCTTGATCGCGTCCTCCAGGACAAACACGTCATTGATGACCGCACCGTGAGTTGTGTTTCTCTCTATTTTTGGAGGCGATTCTTGTATCCTGTTTTCCTTGATTTCTGCGTCTAGTTTATCTGATTCTAGATTTGACTCGTTTAGATGCAATGTAAATTTGTGATGGTTTAGGAGTGTTTTCCTCGTTTGTTACATCTATGAAACCCTTGAAAATTTGTGATGGTCTTAGGTTTACTCAAATGATTGGAAAACGTCGTCCATGCATTCTCTAGCCATCGCATGCTCTACTAGTCTAGTTGATGCTTAGTTGGTTTTTTTTTTGGTAGAATTTGGGGATCTACTTTGTCTATGCTTTCTTTTGAAAATTAAACTTCTTTTTTTCTTTTTATTGGCAAACTTATCTGTTTTCCAAATCTTTGTTTCATATATTTAGTTGGTTGAACTATTTATTTATGTAGATATATTTTCCATTTATGTTTGTTTGCTTATTTTGTTGAATGGTGAATATTTTAGCGGATACTTATGGGTCAATAACTTGAGCGGCATGTCCTATGTTTTGTGTGGAAAGACTAGAAGGGTAGGATTTGTCCTCATAATTATAATTAAGTGAAATATGTTGGAATTTTTTTTTGGCTTAATGGCATACCAAGGGAAAAATAAATATCCGGTAGAAAATTGCTCAGTTAATTCAATACAATAATAAATAAATAAATGAGAGTTTGCACTTGATCTAAAATAAATTACTACAAGCAAATGAGATATACAATTTAAATAATGAAAAATCTGTCCTTGGGGCTACGGTGCAACAGAAGGGTGTCAAGTTGTCACTCAGGCACCTGCAGTTTGATCCCCAGTTACAACGCATTTGTTGATATTTTTCCTTCAAATGGGGTGCGCAACCACAGGATGCTGGGGTCGTGAGCGGTTCCCGATTTACCCTAGCGGACGGTGGCAAACTTTCATGGGGCTAGGTCAATCGCCCCAAGTTCAGGGTTACCTGGTTTATCATTTTTTTTAAAAAATAATGAAAAATCTAAAGGTGCGTTTGGTTTACGTGTTTTCCATTTTCATTTTATGGAAAACCCGCGTTTTCTAGAAAATAGAAAATAACTTTTAGATATTCTCTATTTTTTCAGAAAATTCTATCTAATTTTTTAGAAAATGGACATAGAAAATGCAAACCAAACACAATTTTTCAGAAACGCGCATTTTTCAGAAAATGAAAATAGAAAATACACAAACCAAACGCACCCTACTTTTTCACAATTCCATCCAAAATATCTTGAAAAAAATTAAAACAAGACCAGTTTGTTGCTATCCAATCCAAAATGATTGTAAATTGAACCTATTTCCCAACCAGATTTGTTTCTGCCCATGATAGCTTGTTTTCTTTGTAATTTCATGTTACGACATTTTTATGTGTTAAACAATTGCTTGTTTACTTTTAAAAGTGTATGGTTCATTTCTTATCCTATGCCCTATGATATTGTGGGCTTCTTGCTCTATCACATTATTGTGTAACCATTAATTGGAAGGAAGGGAACTAATCTTGAGAAATGTAGTATTTTAATTATTATTTGTGCCTATTTTTGTTGTTCCTATCTTGATAGCATCTGAACTTGTATCAGTAGGTTCTTGCTACATAGTATAGATATGTGATATCAGATACAAGCTATTAAGAAATTCACAGTTTGGTTCGTTTAGCACAGATTGGATAGACAACTACAGGACTATTTTCCACAAGTTAGCGATTTGTATTTCTACCCTTGTATCATTGTTCATTCTTACAATAATTTAATCAGTTAATTCTTAATATCAAGCTGATTGATTTATAACCTTGTTATTCAGGGGAGATCAGGTTACCTATTTGGACTTTGTCACTTATTGCTTATAAGTTACTATTTAATCATTTCTTGTTTATCTATTTCTTTAGATCTTTATGTATCACACTGAATTGTGTTTTAGGACTTTAGAAATTGTGTTTGGGTGGTTTGTTGTCCTGCCCACTCGATTTTTTCTCTCTTTTTTGGGTTGAACCAGTCAATGATCTAGAAAAATACACAAAATGAATGGACCAAACTGACCTCCAAGTCCTAGTTCAACTGACCATTCTTATTTAATTTTGAAAATATTACACTTATATTGATAATTATTATAAATCATATTGTTGTAATCAAGGGGGTTTGTTGGCTTCAAACAACACGTCTAGAGTGTGTATCTGCTGAGATGTTTTTTTTTGGAAACAAGATTTATAATGAATACTAATAACAAGAATGAACATAATTGCAGAAAATAAAATTCACTTGGGCTGAAAGATACATTTTCCATGCAGAATTAGAAGTAATTTAATACATATAGAAAGTATATAGCTTATCTAGTTGTGACTTTGAAGTCAAACTTCTACTCCCCATTAGGATTAATTATTAAATTAATATTCACAAATGTGCTAAAAATTATGGCTAAGGTACTTAGGAAATTGGATGATATTATCATCTAGTATATAGCCTATTTCCTTAAGATATATTCTCCATTGCTTTTCTTGGCATTCATTGCTTTTGTTGCTCATTTTAAAGAAGATGGATTCATGGAATTGCAACAATGATGTTGGATTACAAACCTGAGGTTCCTTTAATGAGAATTTTACTATTACCAACATTTCTCATTAGGTTATGATTATTGAGATTTATGTTATTATATATATCTTGGTTTCAGAAAATTTGAAATGTAGTTTCAAAAGAATGGAAGGGTTGATTAAGATGGATGAATATGAGATTTTGTTAGTAATTTTTTTTTTGATATGTTGAATCTATTATTCAGACATCATTTATAGGATAACGGTGATTTGTTGAAATGAAGAGAAGCTTCCTGAGTCTTGTGTGACTGTCATGTAGTCCTTACATTAAAAAATATTATTACACTATTGCTCCACCATATAGTATTTATGAATCTAAGTGTTGGGTTGTTTGGAAACATGTAGAAAAAAAATATATAGCATAGATGAGAATGCTAAAATAGAGCAATTTGATGGAGCTACGATATGGGATAAAATAAGAGAAAATAGGTTAAGAAGATACAAACAACTTCAAAACAATTCATAAATTTTTATGCATTTTAATCTTATACCAGTTGAATCAATTAGAGTGCAAGAGGCAATGGGTAGTGAGAACAAAAGAAAATTCTTGCTAACGTTATAAGAAAACTAATTTAATTGATTTTGAGCATTACATAGAGCTCAATGGAGAGATTAGATTCATATTTTGGCCCCAAATAGTTGGGCTGAATACAGCTTGATGATGCTAATTCTGATTCTGATGATGATATCTTGGATTCCTTCTGCACCTCTTCTCTCTGCTTCTCTTTCTCCATTTTTTTTCTTTCCTTTTTTTTCCATCAGTATCAACCTACTCTAGTTGAGGTTATTTTATGATGCAACTTCCCACAAGAACCAACACTTAACTATCATTTTAGGAATGATCACAACGTTTTATGGTACATTTGAGTTATTCTTACTGGGTTTGCTCAAATGATGAAAGGTAACTATAACCTGTTTCTAACTGTCTTTAAGCTTCCCCATTGATTCTGTTTTAGCTTATGTATGATTTTGAATGTAACTTGATTGTTTGGCAGTTAAAGTTTCAATTGAGTTATAATTATGTTGATGCATGATCATATAAACTTATCTGGTTATCAGAATCCAATTTTCTGACATATTGTTTGATAGTTATAATGGTGACCACTTCTTAAATGTGAGAATACATGCTTGGACTTCCATGCATTCCATGAGTTATCAATTAAAAATCAATTTAGTATTTTATCAAATGTGGAGAAGCAACATGTTTTACTCTGGTAAACACTGGTATAACTTTTGCTTAAATGCATTTGATGTTGCTAGGTACTAAAAAGTAATGGAGTTTTTAGTTCTTTTTAAGCTTTTTTGAATAAGTAGGTGAATTTTAGTCTGGAGTGTCACATTTTGGATGTGTCATGTGTCTACTCTCCCTCCTTTATCAAGGTGAGCACAATCACCAAAGTTGTGCTACTTATTTTCTCTGGCCTAATGTTGTGTTTTACTCGGTGTTCTAAAATGCAGCTGCTTAGGCGGGAGGCAGGCATCGCACTGCCTTTGCCTTAAGCGGTGCTTTAGGCGATCAAAGCTGAGGCGAGACGGTGGGCGCGCGAGATAGCCAATGAGGTGGGACAACAAAATTTAAAAAAACCTACTCCCTTTCAAAACATAAATAACTCCACAACTCAAGTCATCTACAACTCATCTCTTTCTGTCTGGAACTGCCGCCACTGCGCTTGGAGCCGCTTTTCCTCCGCCATTAGGTTAGCTTTCTTTCATATATTTCTAGTCATGAAGTCTCAAGTCGTAGCCGTTTCACCACTCGTAGTTGTTTTGCCACTGCAATGCGTCCGGGTGCGTCACCTGGCCCAACGACGAGACCGGATGCGTCACCCAAGCTCGATGACGCGTCCAAACGTGTCGCGCGAGCCAAAATAGGGGTAAGAGGGCCAAAGTTAGATTTTTAACTTAGGATTTAATTAAATCATTTTAGGTTAATAATTTTAATCAACCCCTAGCTATGATTGGGATAATTTAAATTAACTTAATTAAATCCTAATAAAATTCCATTATATATATATATATATATATATATATATTAAAGATTAATGACGGAAAATGAGAAATAACTGGTTGTGAAATTGAAGTAAAAGTCTAGTAATATTGTTTGGGATTATGGGGTGTTGTATTGCAAAGAAAAATGAGATTGGATTTATATGTAGATTGTGTAAGAGACTTGTTGTGGGAGGAGTTTATTGGATGAAGCATCATACTGCGAGTATTGTAGGATAAGTTAAAGCATGTCCTAAAGTATCCGATGAAGACAAAAAAAAAGAGCTTATCTTTAAAATTGCAAGAATAAGAAGCGAGGAAGGGTGGAAGAACTAAAAGAAGAGAGGGCAGAAGTAAATATAGACTTTGTAGAGAATGATGATTATCAAGTGGAGGAAGATTCTTCTAAAAAGAAGTCAAAGCATCTTGGGCCTATTAGTAAGTGGACATCTACAATCGATCCAACAAAGGCAAGACAATAAAACATAAATGATTCATTGAAGTTAAATTTTACAAATGATGTGTATGAGTACCTTGTAAGATGGATTTATGGCGGGAATTCTTTTTCATGCTCAATCAAAGCTTTAGACAATTTGTGGAGGCGGTAGGCCAATTCAGCTCGGGTTAGAAACCGCCAAGTTAATATTTTTCTGAGAGAGCCACTTTTGAAACAAGAAGTCGTGAGGACTAAATTATCTCTAAAAACATGAAGAAGAGTGGATGAAAAATGGATGTTCAATTATAACCAATGCATGGACGAATTACAAGATGAGAAGCATTATGAATTTGTGTTAATTGCAAAGTAGACACTTTATTCCTTGGTTCTATTGCAGAATCTGAGGCACACATCGGGGCTTACATATTCGAGTTTGTGTAAAAATATATCAATAAGCCCTCATATTGTTCAAGAAGTGATGGATAATGCGACATTAATATGGTGGCGGCAAAGTTGTTGAAGGTTACACAACCTCAATTTTTTTGGGCTTCTTGTGCGACTCATACAATAACTTCATGCTTGAAGCCATTGAAAAGCTACCCAAATTTAGTGGAATGCTTGCGAAAGCAAAGGCCTTGACAATATTCATCTATGCACATCATAGAATTTTGGCTATTATGAAGAATATACCAAGAAGAGGGATACTGTGAGGTTGGGGTGACTAGATTTGCTACTTCATTTTTGATCTTAGAAAGTCTCAAAGGAAGAAACATCAATTGAGACTTATGTTTACATCCGTGAAGTGTAGCAAAACAAAATTAAGGAGTATTGTGAAGGGGAAAGCGGCGAAGGCAATGGTAACAAATCTCTCTCTTTGGAATGATGTTTCTTTGGCTTTGAATGTTTTCACCCCTTTGGTGAAAGCTTTATGCCTTGTTGATGGTGACAAAAAGTCCTCAATGACCTTTTTATTAGCCAAGGAAGAGATTAGAAATTCACCCCTTTAGTGAAAGCTTTACGCCTTGTTGAAGGTGACAAAAAACCCTCAATGACCTTTTTATTGAGTGCACTTAAACAAGCGAAGGAAGAGATTAGAATCGCTTTCAAAAAGGAAGTAATGTCACCCCTATTTTGAAAATTATTGATGAGAAGTCTAAGAGTAGACTTATAGTCCTTTGCATTATACCACTTACTTATTGAATTTGGTTTTTTACATCAACAAGCATACAAAATGACACCAATGTTATGAATGAATTCTTGAATAGTGTTGAGAGAATTTTTTCCACCGGCGAGGAGATGCAGTCCATCATTTCTATTGATGAAATATAGAAGTATAAGAGTAAATCCGCAAACTTCGGAAGAAAAATGGCGGTCGTGGAATATGAGAAGGTAGATGTGTATCATGACTTTGATCTGGTACATCTCTGTCCTTCATTTCTATTCACTAACATATATGTCTCTTTTATCTAGTTTTGATTTATTATTTTTTTGCCTCTTTACTTTTTTAAGTTGGATGGTGGTCTAATTATGGTGGATACACCCAAACTTACAAAAATGACAATGAGATTTATATCTTTCACAAGTAGTTCATCAATCATAGTGTGAAAGAAACTGAAGTCAATTTGAAGAGATAAATAGTAATTCATAAATCATATTATCTATCCTTCTTTTTATTAGTTTTTAATACTTTTATAATTATTTAGATACTTTTTAAGACTTCAAGATTGAATGATTTGGTATATGTCAAATTCAACGCCAACCAATCTTACAAAGAAGAAGAGTAAAAGAGAAATGAGCTGAGATTTGCTTCTATCATCTCAAGCTAAGCTAGTGAAACTCAAGGTTGGCTTGTTGATGGTGGTGATGAAGATGAGGTCGAGCCAAGTTCGACACTTGGAGAATGATGGCGGAGGCCTCAAGAGCGAATGAAGTGTTACATCCAAGGAGGAATGCAAGGAACATCCCCATTAGAGAACTTGATGAGGATTTAGATACAACAAAGGAGGAGAATGAAGAAGATGTTGCTTTTGAGTCCGATGATGAGAGGATTATGCATGTAGTTGATGGTACATGTATAGATGATTTAGAAGATTAGTTATGTTTAATCTAGTTCTTGTTGTCTTGTTGCTATGTTGGATTAAAACTTTGAATTTTAAACTTAGTCTTTTGTAAAAGTAATGAATTATTTTTTTAGTATTAATATGATGATGATGTTTTATTAATTATCTTGTTAGTTGTATTTATATATTTATTTGTAGTTTATATAAATTGTATTGTTTTGTATGAAGCTTATTTATGTATAAACATCATAAAGAATAATGACTATTTATAATATTATATATAAAAAATAGTAAAAAAATTCAACCACCTAGGCACCTGACTGCCTGTCACCGCCTACCGTCATTTACTTTACTCCCTTGGAAAGGAACTAATTGGAGGGAAGGGAAAGAGAAAAAAGTCTTATTACAATTTTGCTTGTGTAAGGACACATGGAAGGGAGTCCAGGAAAGGGTTCTGCGGATCCTTTTTCCCACCAAGAACAGATTACAATCTAAAAATGGGTGGTATAGGAGAGAGAAGGAAGGTGATGTGGCTTCATCTCCTTCACACACTACTTCTCCCCTTATTCTTTTTTTATACACTTTCAAGTAAACATCACGAAGTATTTCTCTTCTTCCCTTCCCTCCTACTCCCACTTCTTGCCTCTGCCTTCTGCCATAATTCCTTCCTTGCAAGTGAACAGAACTTAATCTCGTAATTCTCATTCCACAGTCTACAAACAAGATGAAATCATTAAGCCTTTGTCTTGTTTCTCAGATAATAATTCTCCTTCCTATCATTTCTTCTTAAATTCTCTATTTTTCACTTTTATCTCCTTTCTATTATGACATTTCATGGACGATGCTTTATCCCTTTAGGAAAGGAAGTCCTTGATTGACATCGAATATCTATCAGGATGATAGTTATAAATTCTGTCTTGTTTTGGTTGTAAGGATGATAAAATTTAACAAAACAATTAATCAACGTTAATGTGGTTATAATTATGATTTCTCCTGTAGTCGGTGTTTTTTCTTTTAGAAATAATTCACCACCAAAAATTACTAATTCAGCATAGATAAATGCAATTTGCTATTTTTCTGTCTGCACAATTCCCTATTTCAGGTAAAATTGTGATGTTATGTTTTGAAGATTTATGTTCTGTTGTAATTTTGAACCTTTGCTTTGCACTACATTAATATGAATCATATATATCACTTTTTGATGTGTGTGAATGAACTGCACTTTCATTTTTGTTTTCTGTTAATGTTATATTTGTCTGCTGGACTTTCTGATTTAATGAATAGGTGGAAGCCAAAAGGGCTCTGTCAAGGGAAGAACAACAAACATCTCAAAGATCTGGAAATCCCAATTCTGGAAATTCTAATGCTGGTAGGTCAGCTGGAGCAGGTTTTGGTGCAAACATAAGGACCAAAAAGATATTTGTTGGAGGCTTGCCTCCAACTCTAACCGAGGATGGGTTTCGTCAATACTTTGAGGCGTATGGTATGGTGACTGATGCAGTTGTGATGTATGATCAAAACACTCATCGCCCTCGAGGCTTTGGCTTCATTTCTTTTGAATCAGAGGATACTGTAGATAAAGTTCTTCAGAAGACTTATCATGATCTGAATGGAAAGGCTGTGGAAGTTAAGCGTGCCCTTCCAAAGGATGCAAATCTAAATTCTGGCAGTGGCCGACCTATGGGAAGTGTATCTCATCATTCATATGGTGGTTCAAGTGGCAATGCTAGCTCTTATGATGGTAGGACAGATGCTAATAGGTACATGCAACCCCAAGGAGCTGTTGGTGGCCTTCAGGCGTATGGTTCCTCTGGCTATGGTGCACCTAGTTATGGGTATGGAGCAACAAACAATGGGGTTGGCTATGCAGGTTATGGTGTGGGGGGTTATGGCACCGGTGCCACTGGGTACACTGGACCTGCTGGTGCCTACGGAAATCCTAATGCTCCAATGGCTGGTTATGTAGGTGGGCCTCCAGGAGCTCAAAGAAATCTCTGGAATAATCAGGTTCCTGGTTATGGTTCTGCAGGATATGGTGGAGCTGCATCTTATGGTCCAGGTGGTGGGTCTGGTGCAACACCAACTGGTCAAAGTGGAACCTCTGGGTACATGGGTCAAGGTTATGGATACGGTGGATATGGAGGGTCAGAAGGGCCTTATGGTAATCAAGGTGGATACGGGTCCTATGGTACTCGTGGTAGTGGTGGCCCTGTTAATAATTCTGCAGGCAATGCAGGAGAACAAGGAGGTTCTGCTTACACAGGTGGAGGTTATGGTAACGCAAGCTCAGGTTATCCCAATGCTTGGAAGTCAGACCCTTCACAAACTGGGTCATATGGATCTTCTCAGGTGAATGGCCCGCCTGGTGGTTCGGCTAGTTATGGAGGTGGTTATGCTGGTCCTCAAGGTAGGCAAGTCCAGCAGCAGTGAGTGCAGGACCTTGGCTGGAAGCTCACCCTCTACTGCTCATTGGGCTTTATCGTATCTGGCGTTTATGGAGAACTAAATTTTATCCTGGGTTGGACTGCTTGATCTCAGTAGTTTAAATGCTATTCTCACTTGATATCATCTGAGT
The DNA here is from genome assembly GCA_037833815.1 of Zingiber zerumbet. Taxonomy (NCBI): domain Eukaryota; kingdom Viridiplantae; phylum Streptophyta; class Magnoliopsida; order Zingiberales; family Zingiberaceae; genus Zingiber; species Zingiber zerumbet. The sequence continues at coordinate 10,230 of JBBMJZ010001121.1, read as the reverse complement.
AGTTTACCTATCATCTCATCTTCGTAGTATAAATCAGTATTCCGAGGAGTAGTTGATACCTCTTAGTACCATATTTAAAGCTTCTCCCCTCTCTATGCTTGGTGTGTTTCTACTGCTATACTTATGGAAACTTTAATTTGCTCTCTGCCCCTCTAGTAATAAGCAAGACTAGTTTATGGACTTCTTCGGTTTGGATGTAGTTTTAACTTTAGTATGTATTGTATGGCTAGTTTTAACATTTGTATTATCATCCTTACTATCTATTTCTGTGCGTATGCGATATTTGTCAATATGTAGTGATGGTACTTTATTGATGCAGCATCAGTAGCTTTTGGTGTAAGATTAGTGTAGCAGATTAGAGTAATAGAATACCGAGTAGCGGAGGCTACTTACAGCAGAAGTAAACTATAGTTAAGGAATATGGCAGCCTAGTAGGTTAGATATTTGTCAATGGCATAATTGTTCTTCCCTTTATGCCCTTTTGTACAGGCATCGCAGCATAGGCACTTTCGCCCCACCACCAAATCGAAGCCTTTTACAGGGTTGAGAGAGATGCGTTGTCAAAGAGAGGTCAGAAGCTTGTGATGTTTGTTTGAAGTCGGAACTCTTGTCATTGGTGGTTTGCATTATTCAGAAGTCGTTATGCTTCACAAAGGTGTTGCTCGATAACCTTTGCATTATTTGTTATGTCAACATCTTTGTGCTTGCTGTGATTGCATGAAAACAGTGGTGGAGGTTCTCGACGATAACATGATGAATTTTCCAGCTATCTGGTGTATCAACAAAACTGAAGTATAACATGGAAACAACCGAACAGCTATAGATTTTTGTGAAGCTGAATGTATTGTGGCACTAAATGCTTTTTGCCTAACTTCTATCATGCTCTTTGAGACCATAATCATGTTTATGAACTATACCATTTCCTATGGAGCCTGACTGTTACCTTAACCTATTTGTTTTCTGAATAAGGGTAGGTTAATGTTTCCTTGTGTCGATTAGAATGTACTGTAGTTAACTTCACAGCAGTTCTCAATAGATCACATGGATTTCAATCCTTGTTAATACTGATAAGTGGGTGTTTTCACTCAGTACTGCATTGTAGTCTGTCAAAATGTTTAGTGTGACAATAATCTAGCATAGGAGGAAAAACTAGCACCAGTTTGGGTTGTGACAAACAGTGTGGAATGATTTTCATGACATCGGAGACTAGATCAGGGCTTCGAACCCTTGCCGAATTGCTGAGAGTTTGCCTGTCCCATAAAGAGATGGAACCTTTGGTTGCTCGTTTGTCTGGAGAGTAAATGGTGATGGTGTTTCAGGCAGCATTGTGGGTGGATAAGCAAATGAACAAAGAGCAGCCATAGACTAAGCTCGACTAATGGAGAATTCTCAGTTTGAGCCTTGAAGAGGATCTTTGATCATTCTCGAGTGAAAAGAGTAAATGTGGGGCAAGTTTAGTGTTTGTGTTGGCAGTTGAGTTTTAGTTTCCTTTATAACATGGTGTCCGATCCTTCTTCAAACATTAAGGCAGTGTCTTGGTAGGGATAGCCTAAATCTATTGTCAATCTGTCCGAGGATTTTCTACGATAGTGACACTCGGCTCAATAGGATATGACTATATCTAGGTGAGCTTATGGTGATTAGTGTGTCGTCTGACACTATAATCTAAAGGCTGCAGAGTTGTCGGGGCAATTTATTCATCATTTTGAGTTAGCTGACATTGAGTTTGCCTTAAGAAACTGGCAACGCAGACTATGTTGGGTGATTTTTATAGTGGTTGGCCGACTAAGTAGTTCACTAAAGAAAAAGAGTGGAACATGTGATAAACAAACTATATCTAAATCCCAAAAGCGTACAATTGTACTATCAATTGCCATTCTGATAAGTCTAATGTGGTAGTGGATGCCCTAAGCAGGTCTGCAAGGAGTTGTAGTGTCAAAGTGGATAAGTGTTACTTATGGGGTACAATCATCCTTAGTGTTGCAGATACAAGTGGTTAGTAAGAAGATCGTCACCACCGTTAGGTTATGGGTAAAATGATAGAGGCTCTAAACTAGAGTTTACCCATAGATAGTTCGAAATTTAGGGTTTGAGAATAGGCTGTCTCAGTCACTTATTATCTAGGATGAGCAACTAAAGGACTCGTGTTTCTTTGTAACACCTCAACATGACAATGTTCAATCTAAACTAGAGTTTACCCATAGATAGTTCGAAATTTAGGGTTTGAGAATAGGCTGTCTCAGAGTCACTCATTATCTAGGATGAGCAACTAAAGGACTCGTGTTTCTTTGTAACACCTCAACAACATGACAATGTTCAAAAAAGTTAAGTGATTATTATTATTATTATTATTTGACAATAGAACATGAAAGGAGAGATAAGTGTTTAATATGACGAGTAGGGTATAACATTCTTGAGTGGAAGTGAGAAGTGGATTCACTCACTAGATTGGATCCTCCACCAAGGATAATTGATCCTTGGCTATTTGCTAGGCTCACTAGATTGCATCGTTGAGCTATCAAACTTCATATCGTCTCATTCGAATCATTTCTAATCATACCTCACATTTCCCTCGAGATTTCAAAGAATCCTCAAACGCATTGCGTCTTTCATCATCCTGCTTGTACTGTGTTAAGGCACACCATTCAACTTAGGAGTATCATGTATCCTGAAACTCTAAAAGCAAAGCCCTAAATGCTACATCCATCTTAGGGAACAAATGAGTTGCAGGTTCAAATTGCAAAGTAAACTCCAAGGCAGAATGAAGTATCAAAATTCAGTACTCTAATGGAAACAAAAATATGTATAACTGAGAAAATTCAAATGATCAGAACATGTTCAAGAAATGGCTAATAAATTTCATAATAAAACAAATTATTTAAATTACAATCAACAGAAAGAAGATACAGAGATGGAGTAAAACTCTAGACAAAAATAAGTACATAGTGCGATAATGTGGAAATTAACACAACTGGTTAATTGTATGTGCACCTGAGAATTCAGGGTTGTAACCAATGCCCATCTTACAAATATGAACTAGAAATATGAAGAAAAGAAATTCTGCGACATAGATTTCTGTCATTATCGAACTAGAAATGCAGAGCGTATCGAGGACTGCTGCCGTACGCTATACTGCCATTTACTAGCGCCATTTGGAAACTGGAACTACAAAAGCATGCAGTTATTAAGCAATCCCTTGTTAGATCACCTAATTACCTGATGTACAACACTCCATTTGCTATACGAAACCATCCACCAACTGGTGATCGTCTGAACTTTTAGAGGATTGCTTTCTACTAGCAACTGGCCTGTTCTTTCGCTTCTTGGCCTTCAGTCGACGCTTCTTTTCTTTTGCATCGATCCAGGTATATTCTGAAGGAATATGAAAAGGATCGATCTCATCCAAGCTTGGCACTTCACTGCTATCACTAGTCTGCCCACTTCGGTTGCCTCTCATCCATGAATACCAGGAACCTGATTCTTCTGTTTCCTTGGCTTTGCTTTCCTGAAAAAGGGTAGGGCTTGAAGGAGGGGTTGAGAATTCATCAGATTGTTGGAGCTCTTTGAATTTAGTGAAGGTGACGAGGACCCGGATAGTAGGGACGATTGGTATGGCCAACTGAAATGGCAGAATTCACAGTTCAATGGTTGATAAAATGAAAACAGCATATGGCAGAACTGAACCATGCCCAAACCTTCATAAAATCGTAGAAATAGGAATTCACTCAGGAAAAGTAGCAATCAAATTATAAGCATTAAGACAATGTAAGCAACTAGCTACATACTATTGATAATTTGCAATGACTAAGCACTCATGTAGGACTTGATCTAAATTCATTATCTCTTAACAGTCCCACACCCTGGAGCATACTTATTAATCTATATCCAGCTTTTCTATAGAACAAAAGAAAACAAATGATAAGACTATTGTGGACTGGTTTCCAAAAGAGTTAATGATTAGACTTGAAGTTGAAGATATTATTTGATTTGATCTTCAGACATCGAGAGCATTTTGAGTAATCTTCTGCATGAAGTTAGCAAAGATGAAGTGAAAGAGATAAATTAAGCTTCCAGGACCTACTCTCTTAAGTTAATGTGAGAAGCGAATACAGAGCAAAGTTGGAAATCAATTCGAGAGAGGGGAGGATGTTCAAGAGGAGACTAATGTTAGAGAGAAGGCTATATAATCAATCCTCTGACATTTACTGGAAAGAAAGATTACTAGACAGAGATGAGAACTAATCTTTTGAGGTTACTTCCAATGGAAAGACTAATAAAAGTATTGTGGACAAAAGAGAAATTAGATTTCCAACGTCTACTTTGAAAGAAATGCCAGGAGGAGATAAAGTTCATGTTCATTTTACTCACAGAGAGGATGATGCCAAGAAAATGTAAGTAGAAGTTAATACCAACTTCAAGAGAATAAAAATCTTCAAATTGATAGAAAATACCAAAACTTTCCTCAAATCAGGCACGCAAGATGATAGAGAGATGGAAAAATAATGGGTATTTGAATCCTCCATCAACTCAAGGGGAAATGATGAAAATAAAAAAAAATAAAAAAAAAGGAAATTTTAAATATGAGATTTTAAATTAAGCAACTAAAATTTTAAGGATTTTAAAAGTTGCAAAAATTTTTATTTTAGTTAGTCATAACAAATTTGAACTTGTTTATTCATTGCTAAGTTTGAGTTATCACATACATTAATTAGGAATATGTTAACTATTTCCATGTTTTAGACAAAACTGGTCATGGACTCATGGTTGAGACCTTTAAAAGAGATTTCAATCCCTCATTTGATTTTTCAGTTTAACAAAACTTCGGAATTCTCTTCATGGGTTTGTTCGTCTGAGTACTGTATCAGAAAATGAAGAGGCAAAGACGTACTGTTGCTTCAACACTTTGATGAAAACATCTATATTCTTTATAATAAACTCTTCTTTATCTCTCTCTTTTTTTCCCTGTTTTTTTTTCATATCTAACACAAAAGTATTTCCATAGCCCTTTACAAATGACTGATGGATCCTTCTGGTTCTAGACCCTACCTACCATCAATTTTTGAGAGATAAAAATCAATGTTCATAGAGCTGCAATACAAACATATGGTGTAGATCTAGAGCTGAATAGACTGCCCCTGGATCTTGGAACCTCAAAGAAACAACTGTGAGGATTCTAGATCTCAGACAACAATTGAAGAGGGAAAATGGTAGAGATTGTGATTTGGAGGAATGCTAGATTCAAAGCTCACAAATTAGAGCGGTGACTACAGCCAAAGGGCCCTGAGTTGAATAACTGTATCAGGCCTTAAGAGATACAGAGATACAGTTGCATATCGAAGGGAGTTGCATAATCAGAGATGAGGTTCAGAGATAAAGAAGAAAACCTCAAATCCCACTGTAGGACAAACCAACGTGAATTTTGGGCCGTGTCTTTTTCTCCACCCATATTCGTAGCTAATTGGAGTAATTACCGAGCAGTTATTGTCTGCATCTTGGTTGTTGACAATCTCATCATTACCCTTGTTGGTGGAGATTCTCCATAAGAAACCAGCAAAAGGAAGGATAGAAAAACTGAAGTAGCAAAGGAGTGTATTCAAGGTTGCACCATCACACTAACATTACTGCCTTTCCACAAGAGGAATGAAAAATAAGAAATCTAAGACTAAAGTGACGTTTGGTTCTTTCCTAAGAATGGGAATGGGAATGATAGTATTGTGGAATAGAAATGGGTACAAATATGGATATCACTCCTAAAAATAATATTTGATCAGTTAAATATTTTCTATCGGAATTAATGAAAATTTTCTTTTTTACTCTTAGAGGAAAATAAGAGAAAAAAATTAGATGGGGGAGAAAGTTAAATGTGTGAGAAAAATATGATGAGAGAGAAAGTGTGATAGGAGAGAATGAAGAGAGGGAAAGTGCGATGAGAGAAAATGAGTAGAGAATGTGATAGTAGAGATTGAGGAGAGAAAATATGATTTGAGAGAAACTATGATAAGAAAGAAAGTATGATGAGAGAGAAATTGTGATTAGAGAAAATGATGAGAGAGTGTGATAGGAGAGATTGAGAGGAGAGAGCATGATGAGAGAGAAAGGAGAGAAAGTGTGATAAGAGAATGAAAAGAAAGAGTGATAAGAGAGAAAATGATAGAGAAAGTGGGATGAGAAAGGATGATGAGAGGGAAAGTGTGATGAAAGAATGAGGAGAAAGAAAGAATGATGAGAGAGAATAAGGAGAGAGAAAGTGATATGAAAGAAAAATTGAACAAATATATTAAGGGTATTTTCATCCAAAATTATTTAAATGATATCCAAGTTTTTGTATATGGTGAACCCCAAAGGAGAAGGTGGATTTTATCAAAACCCATGTTTTTGGGTTTCATACTAAAATCTCCTATTACCATCAACCAAACACAAGGTTTGGGAATGAATTTAATTTCCCATTCCCATACCCCTATACCAAACGCCACCTAAAAGCGTTGGCCTACTCCAATACCAAGTTAGAGGGATAAAATAAATATTAACTAATAATACTATGGATGACAATGGCTATCCAATAAACAATTTAAGGGTTGAGCAATCGGTTAAAACCAAACCGACCTAACCGATTAAACTGATCACCGAACAAACCGAACTTGTTTCAAATCGACTGAACTAACTAAACTTTAAAAAACACCCAACCAACCTGATAAAACATCGGTTAATTCGATTTTTGACCAAAATAATTGAATGTTTCGATCCCTAATCGATTGGGGAATGATCCCAATGTCCCCAATCGATTGGGACATTTCCTAATATGTCCCAATCGAATGGGTTGGTCATGGGCGAAGGAACTGGCACGGATCAATCGATTAGGTATCGGTTCAACTTATAATATAGTTTAATCGGTTTAACCGAATTTCAATTTTCAAAACCAAAACCAAATCGATTAAACCGATATTTTAAGAAAAAAAAAATGAATTTCCGAATTAACCGAACCAAACTTTTAATTTCGGTCGGTTCGGTATTTAAATCAACTTTGGATTCACTTAAAATAGTCGATGCCTAGGAATACTTGCATAGTTACCAATTTCAAATCGAGTAATTACGGGTAGATAATCATTTTATTTATTTCAGGTAGAGATCAGATAGTAGTAGGATTAGTACCTGAACCAGATATTTAGTTGGGTTGGAGAAGTGGATAATTAATCAGGTTACTTGTCATTATCATCATTATCAAGCTATGTCTCTCCTAACTATTTGAGTGAACTATATGAATCTTATCCCTCCATTAAACTTTATCCAGAACTATATCACTAGTAATATTCAAATTAATTACATCATTTTATATTAAATTAACTAATGTTTTATTTGGTCGCTCAACCCTTTCACATTCCACTCTAATAGATTCGATATAAATAACTATAGAATATTAGTCACCCTTGAACATATCCATACAATTTCAATATATTTTGACTCATTTTATCATATAGTGAAGCTACACCTCATTACTCTCAAAACACCGGTATTTTATTTCTGGGTTCAAGTAACACCCAAAATGCGGATATTTGACTCCTCATCCCTAATTCCAACAGACAAAATACGCCTTCCAGCACATTTTATGTTACAAAATATTGAAACTTTTGTTATAAAAAAATAGAGGACGATATAGAAATAGCTATAAGTTGGATAACAAAATGATACTTTTATGGTGGCAAAAGGTGAATACACTCACCCCCATCGCCCCCGCCAACCAGTCCCAGGGCCAACACGGAGGAGGTAAATCACGGGCGGCTACTAGCCGGGCTACTAGTCTTTGGAATAGTGACTAGCACATAAGGGAGGTATTTTATCTCGGCTTTGCCGAGATTTGAACACCATACCTCAGGATGGCAACACCTCATGCGCTAACCACTAGACCGTCCCGAGGGGACAATTCATATCCATTCTTGATCAATTAAAAGGGTGTCAATCGATTGATATCCAATACCAATAAATTGATAATTGAATTTAGCTCAGTTTTCAACCAATTCTTCCTGGATTCTTCTTCGCTCTTGCTACTTTGTTAAACCTATACTATCGCCAAAGTGAGAACTATTGGAGAGGCTAGAAGTACTAGTGTAGAGGAATGTATGCCCATATTAAGAGTGATTGACTTAAAGGAAAATCATTTTTATATCAGATATATGTTTAAAGGAAACTCACAAATTAAGTTAAACTTTTGATCATGCATATGGTGTGTTAGCCCAAAGGAAGGGGCACTATGTGGACGATTAGAAGCATTGTGAGTAATGCTAGAAAACATAAGCTAACTAAGAAAAGTTATAAATAAAGTATCATGCGCATAATGCGTCGGCCTAAAGGAAGGCAACTTATGTGGCAGATGAAAGTAATCATGAGTTAATTAAAGAGAACCAATAGCAAGTTATAATTTAGTCCAAAGACTTAATGTAACGTTGCACTAGGAATCTCTATTAATGCCCATATAGTTGCATGCTTCGCTTATTGCATTTTGTTATTACACAACTATAAAGATACATGCCTTGTTTATTAAATTGAGCTATGTATTTTGCTTTTGTTTATTCAGTACTCTCAATGTCTACTAATTTGAACAACATCCCCATTCACTGGCACAAACTTTAGATACAGTTTTATTGGCCTGCATGGATCTAGACTTTGTATTTAGGCATAATCGCCCTGCACCTTTGACTGATGATTCCATTGCTGATCAAAAGGTGACTTTTGACAAGTGGGAGTAATCTAATTACATGAGTCTGATGATCATGAGAATGTCAATTCTAGAATTACTAAGGGGTTTGATAACTTAGAAGGAGGATACTAAAACCTTCCATAAGGAATTAGCAGACCAATTTGTTTCAAACAAAAAGGTCGAGACTACCACACTTCTCACTAAGTTAGTGTCTATGCGATATACAAGAAAGGGTAATATTAGGGAGTACATCATGAAAATATCCAACTTGGTTACAAGGCTTAAGACACTAAAGTTAGACATGTCTAAAAGTGTCCTTATGACCCTTCTCTTAATCTCTCTGCCTACACATTTCACTCCTTTTAAGATTAGTTAAAATTAGTTAAAATACTCAAAAGGAAAAATAGACACTAAATGAGCTCATAGCTCAGTGTATACAGGAAGAAGAGAGATTGAGAGGTAATACATCTCAAAATTCTCACTAAGCATCCTCATCTCAACATTCGAACAAGAAAAAGAAGGGTAATAATAAAAGTAAGGGTAAACTACTTGCAGTGACTGGGGCTTTAGGGCATAAGGTGAAAAAGCAATAAGATTCGGACCCAACTTGTTTCTTTTGTAAAAAGAAAGGCCATTTGAAGAAGGATTGCACTAGATACACCAGATGGTGTGTCAAGAAAGGTATACTTCTTAACTTAGTTAGTTTAGAAGTCAACCTAGCTACTATACCTAATAACATTTGGTGGATAGATACTGGTGCAACTACTCACATAAGTGTAACTATGCATGGTTGTCTCACGAGCCGAATGTCAATTGATGTCGAAAGATTCATCTATACGGGAATGGACAAAAAGGCAAAAGTAGAGGCAATAGGTATCTTTAGAGTTTGTTTAAGGAACAATGTACTTTTGAATTTAGAAAATACGTTTGTAGTGTCATCTTTTAAATAGAACTTAATTTCTATTTCATATTTGGACAAATCTGGATACACTTGTTCATTTGGAAATGAAAAGTTTAGTATTTTCAAAATTCTATCTTGTGTGGTACTGGTTCCTTAATTGACAAACTATATAGATTGGACACTGAAACTCATACGAATAATCTTGTGATGTATAGTATAGGTGTGAAGCGCAGTGTGACAAATAAAAATTCACCTATGTTGTGACATAGACATTTAGAGCATATCTTTAAATAACACCTGGAAAGGTTAATGTCATTAGAAATTCTCAATTCCCTTGATATGTCAGATTTTAGAATATACATTGAGTGTATCAAGGGGACAACAACTAACAAAAGTAATAAGGGTTCAAAGCAAAGTAATGAAGTCTTAGAGCTTATATATATGGACATATGTGGACCATTCCCTAAGGCTTCTTGGAATGGTCAAACATACTTTATAAGCTTTTTAGATGATTATTCCCAATATGGATACTTGTACCTTATTCATGAGAAGTCGCAATCCCTGGACATGTTCAAAACCTTCAAAGCTGAAGTTGAAAATCAACTTGGTAAGAAGATTATGGATGTAAGATCAGACC
>JBBMJZ010001102.1:0-11719 GCA_037833815.1 Zingiber zerumbet | reverse complement strand
GATGCGGGATGCTGTGATGCCGTTAGCAGGATAGGAAGGTGGCTACGGTCCGAGCGACATCCTTGGAGAGTTGTCCAAAAATATCCGGTCAGGAGGATCTTTCGAGCCAGCGAACGACCTCCCGGATGGCTTCCGCAAGAGCCTTGGTGCACTTCCTGCAGGATATACTCTGCGTCCTCTGGCCCAACACACTTGAGTAGGGGTCTGAAGAAGACTCTCTTATACAGCTATTCTCCGACCAAGGTGAATCATCCAACCCTCTTCTTTAGTAGTCACGCTGCCTCTCGATTGGTCGGCGTGCTACCCGATTGGAGGAATTCAATCAGTGGCGTTCTCCAATCGCTTGAGAAGACCACTCCCTCCATCTGGTTGATGTGCACTACCAACGAGACCTGCTCGATCGGCTGGCTGTTCACGACTGGTGATAATGAACTAGCTAACTTAGCCAACTCATCTGCTGCTTGATTGTCCGATCGAGGAATCTTTTGTATAGTGACCTCTTGAAAATTTGCCTTTAGCTTCTCAAAAGCTTCTGCATATAACTTGATTCAGGAGCTTCTAATCTCTAACGTCCCTGATACCTGTTGGCTGCCCAACTAAGAATTCGAGTGGATGAGGACTTTTGTGGCTCCGACATACCGCGCTGCCTGTAAGCCGTTTATTAAGGCTTCATACTCGACTTCGTTGTTGGTGGCCTGATAATCTAATCGAACGGAAAGTTGCATCCGATTTTCCCATGGTGAAATAAGCAAATGCCGATCCCACTGCCTTGTCGAGTGGACGAACCATCTACATATATTCTCCAAGTTGCCGCTGGCTCGGCATGCTAGACCTCTGTGAAGAAATCAGCTAAGGCCTGAGTTTTGATTGACGTTTAGGATTGATATTGAATATCAAACTCGCTTAGTTCGATTGTCCATTTGATTAGTCACCCAGATGCCTTTGGGTTGAGGAGGACTCTTACCAGGGTACTGTTAGTCAAGACGATGATCGGATGAGCGAGGAAGTACGGGCGGAGTCTCCGAGGGGCGGAGTTTCTGAGCGGCAAGCACCAAAGCGTAAAGCTAATTTTTCGAGACCAATATAGCGAGATTCGACGTCTTTTAATATATGGCTTAAAAAGTATATGGATTTTTGTTCATGGCCGTTCTGCTTTACTAATGTCAAGCCGACCGCATAGTCGGTGGACGACAAATAGATCTAAAGTGGCTCCACGACGCTCGGCTTAGCTAATACGAGTAAGGAGTTAAGATACTCCTAGAGTTCTTCCAATGCTCGGTCGTACTCTGCGTCCCACTGAAATCTTGTCGCTCGACGCAACACCTTGAAGAACGGTAGACATCGATCAGATGACCTGGATATGAATATGGACAATGCTGTGATCCGTTCGGTCAGTCGTTGGACCTCTTTCAAACTATGGGGAGGGGGCATGTCTTGCAATGCCTTTACCTTGCTCGGATTCTCCTTGATACCTCATTCGATGACGATATATCCGAGGAAGCGTCCACTCTTAGCGTCGAACAGACACTTGTTTGGGTTCAGCTTCATTCTGTATGTCCTCAAGGTTCGGCATGTTTCTTTGATATTTACACACAAATCAGTAGCTCAGGCTTACTTTATTAATATGTCATTAACATATACCTCAAAGTTACAGCTGATCTATTTCCGAAACACATTGTTCTTGAGCCTCTGGTATGTGGCACCGACGTTCTACAGTCCGAACGATATGACATTGTAGTAGAACATTTCGTCAGCCGTGATAAAGCTGACCTTTTCTTGATCCTCTCGGGCGAGCGGCGCTTAGTGGTAGCCCTGATATGCGTCGAGCATGCAGATCAGCTCGCATCTCGCCATAGAGTCCACCGTCTGGTCTATCCGGGGCAACGGATAAAAATCCTTTGGGCATGCCTTATTCAAGTCACGGAAGTCGATGCATAACCTCCATTTGTTGCCCGGTTTGGAGACCAACACGACATTAGCGAGCCAACTCGGGAACTGGACTTCCCGAATGTGACCAACCTCCAGTAATTTCTCTACTTCTGCCCGAATGATCCAGTTCTGTTTCGCGTTGAAGTCCCTTTTCCTCTACTTTACAGGCCGGACATCCATTCGGATATGAAGCTCATGTTGGGGGACGCTCGAAGAGATTTCGGGGAGGTCGTGGGTCGACCAGGTGAACACGTCATGATTCCGCCTTAGGCAGGCAGATAGTGTTGGACCGCTGGCGGCAAACTAGAGGGGGGTGAATAGCCCTACACTAATAAAACAAACGAACCCTTCTCTGACTTAAAAGAATACTTGCATAAAACAATTAAACAAACTGAAAAAGCAGAGGCTCAGAGGATTTACTTGGTTACAACCGGGGAGGTTGTTAATTTAAAGAATAGAGTAACAATAATTTATCTTTCAGGCAGAGAAGCCTATTTATAGCATTGTAAGCTCAGAAAATAAGAAGCTAAACGAAAACTAAAAGCGGACAAGTGTTGTTACTGAAAATGCTTGTTGTTGTTTAGCTTCTGGACCAAGGCTGTATTTATAGCCTTTGTCGGGGCGCTTGAAAGTGTTCTAGGTGCCTAGAGGGGGATAAAACTTTATCCCTTTCGTAACGGATCGTGGTCAAACGCGATCTGGAAAGAATTTGATTTTGGGCGCCTCGACTCCGGGCGCCCAAACCAGAAAAGTCAACCCAATTGACTTTTTCAATCTGGGCCTTTCACTCTGATTTCGCTCGCCTCGGTCTGGGTCTTCCGCTCCGACTCCGCTCTCTTAGGTGATTTTGGCCATCCGGAATAGGGCTTACTCGAACCCAACTTCAGACCTTCAAGCAAACTTCTGCTCCAGCTTCTCGTCTTTTGGAAATGTCATGCATCTCCTTCTCGTCCGTCAGCGTACTCTTCCGCAGCACCTCGTCTCTTAGACGCACCAAGCCCGTCGGCTCTCTCCCGTGTCGTCCTTCTCGCTAGCTGCGTCTTTTGCTCGATTTCTTATGATCCCAAGCACCTGCACATTTAGACACAAGGTTAAAATACCCCAGGATCTAACTTAACTTGTTGATCACATCAAAACAACCTTGGGATTCCAACACCTACTACTCTACTAGTAACACCAACATCAAGTACTCAAAAGAATTCATATGCATCAATTTCAAGTGAAAGAGTACCATGCTTTAGAAGCTTACGGGGCATTTATGAGGTAATCAAAAATCAAGAAAATCTTACTCTATTTTGCCTCTTTGTCAATTGCGAGCCTATAAATTTCCAAGAAGCTATAAAGAGCAAAAAGTAGAATGATATGATGGATGAAGAAGTCAAGGTGATCGAAAAGAAAGGTACATGGAAGTTAAACTCCACTTCCTAAAGGGCATAAGACAACCAAGATTCGAGTTGATAATAAAGTTTTCCATGATAGAAGAAAGCACATTGATACGCGTTATCACTATATCAAAGAGTACATTACAAGAAAAGAGGTGCAAGTAAAATATATAAAGTCTCAAGATCAAGTTGCTAATATTTTTATCAAGCCTCTCAAATATGAAGACTCCATCAAGATGCGAAATTTACTTGAAGTTGTAAAATCAAGTTTAAGAGGGGGTGTTGAAATTAAATTTGATTTTGAATAAAAAATAATAATAAATTAATATGAAGTTAGTGGATGGAGATAGAATTTGATGAGGTGACAATCTTGATAAAGATAGGAGTTTGTGGAGATAGAATAAAAAAAATAAAGTTTAGATTCAATGTATCTGAGATTAATGCTTATCCAATAAGCTATAAATATGTACTTTTTTCCAATAAATGAGGCAAGTTGAGTTCTTTTGTTTTATTCTCCTCTTCCACTTAGAGTGAATTCTTCTCCCACAATTCTTTTTCCAACATAGATTAGAACGACCAGTTCTTAGTGATTGTCCAATTACTAACAGAAAATTGAGCAGCTAGATCAGTTCTTCAACCTTGAAATGAAGGATAGGATAAACAAAAACCAAAAAAAAAAAAAAAAATAAGTTTGATGCCATATCTGCATACTTCGAAATCCACAGGTATAAACAAAAGTGACCTTATCAAAGAACAGAATAGGAAAGTTTTGACAAGCTATATTATTAATGCATTACTTACAAAGCTTAAACTGCTGCTTTCAACACTGATACACAATATCCTTCTCACACAAATTGAGTTAATTATCGAGGACCTGATAAAAGAGATGCTGATGGAGTTGATGAGGCATCTAAAAGGTAATTATCTCGCTCTTTTCTCATTAGATGAGCTGTCGTAACGATGTCATAATCCAAGTCAGTTTCTATGGTTGCTGCACCTTGCAAAACCTTCACAACAGTAGACATGGAAGGTCTTTTACTGCTGTCAACCTGTAAACACCATACCGCTAATTTGATCATCTTAATGGCTTCTTCGACGTGAAGCTTCGTGTCGTTGTCATGACTAACTATCGCTTCCAGCTTGTTCATTTTGATTGTTTCTTGTAGTAAACTAATTAGGTGAATGCTCTCTTCAGGCTGAGAGTAGTCTAAATTTTTTCTTCCACAGACAATTTCGACAACCACAACACCGAAGCTATACACATCGACTTTCTCAGTTATTACTGATGTCAACCACTCGGGGGCTAAATATCCGCGGGTGCCTCTCATTCTAGTCATTACTTGCTCTTGATCTCTGTCGATCAGCTTGGCTAATCCAAAATCAGAAACCTTAGCATTAAACTTGTCGTCCAAGAGGATGTTTTGAGGCTTGATATCCAAATGAGCTATGCGTTGTCTACATTCTTCATGAATATAAGACAAACCCTTGGCTATGTCAGTGATAATCTTGCATATAGTTTGCCAATCAAGAGTATGATTTTGGTCCTTGCTGAATATCCAGTTATCAAGTGATCCGTTGGACATGTACTCGTAAACTAGGAGCCTGTTCGACTTATCAGCGCAGAATCCAATTAGCTTTACCAGATTGATGTGATGAATGCTACCGATCGTCTCAACTTCTGCTAAGAATTCTCTCTTCCCTTGGCCTACTCCATCCAAGTGCTGTACTGCCACTTTTTGGTCACCTATGCTTCCTTCAAACACAGAACCAAACCCTCCCTGACCAAGCTTTTTGGAGAAGTTATTTGTAGCTTCTTTGAGATATTGAAATGAGAACCTTGTCGGCATTCCTGATACTATTGGGAAATCATCCTCTTCCACTTCCGTAGTCTTTCTTCTTCGAACATACACCAAAAGAAGGCCACCTATAGCTAAAACAAAAACAACTATAGCAGCCACAATGATGCCTATTATAAATGAGACACGAGTACTCCCCTTGTTTTCTGATGGTGGACTTGGAACAATTGAATTATTAGATGCAGTCGATGCAGTCTCAACCTTGATGTATGCTGATGAATTAATATGAGTCGAAGAAGGCTGGTTATTCTGCAACGAAAAGAGTTGTGTTGGCAGGAAGCAATATCCATCTGAAACATTCTCCCCATACTGAAAAAGTGCTGCTTTGCATGAACAATTCTTCAAACAAGCCTTCTTGCAGCTCGCCTCATCTGTATTCTTAAATGCTGCAGCTCCTGAGTCTGTAAAACTGAAGTAAGAAACATTATCAACAGTTAACAGATGGTGATCTTTCATGGATTCGCATGAAAGAGGAGTCACAGGGGAGCAACCGATACTAATTCTCGGGTCATCAGCCTGCTTGAAGTAGCTTGGACTACCACTTTCTCCACCAGGGCAGCCGCACTGCCCATTGAAACAAATACCATATTGTCCACACACCATCGGGAAGGCACAAACATCCATCCCCAAACCATCAGCAGTCACGTACCATCCTTGGTGGAAGTTCCACTCAAAAACTTTGAGATGACCATCAGACACAAATCTCAGAAATTGGATGGAGGATGAGGCCGGAGGCAGTGGGAAACTTTTGTCTGGCGTGCCCGGAGTAGCAAACAGTGTGAACAGATCGAGGCTGCCATTGGTGTACTTCACATAAGATAGGTTTTTTGCAGATTTATTGCCAATAATCGTGTACTGGTAGTAGTTTTGAGGAGGAGTAGAAGCCATAAATGCATATAATCCATTGGAAAGGACAGTTAGGTATACCGGATAGTTGGACCCATTGGTGACGGAGACATTGGCATCAAGTTTCTGCCCTTCCTTGAGCGTCTGCCCTAGGACTAAGGTGTCCGTTGGGTGTTCGAAAGATTGCCACACAGGCGCGCCGCTCTGATCGAACAGAACCAGGTTTCCAGATAGGGAGATGTTCATACCCGCGACGGAACTGGAGGCAGTGCCGGTGGACCAGACGACGGTGCCGTTGGCGTGGGCGAGGACGAGATCGCCGAGGTCGGTGAGGTGGAGGGTGGCATTGGCCTCCACGGGGGTGGCTCCGTTGGCTGACCAGACGACCTGAGGAGGGACGAACGACATGATGGTGTTGGCGACGTCGTTGGTGAAGACGGCTACGATGGCAAAGAGGAAAACGTTGCATGGGTGGTTGCAATAGAAGCCGCAGGCGTAGGCGGGGCCTCCGTTGCTCCGGAGGAGGATGGACCGCACTTGGGAGTCGTCCATGAAGCTGTCGTTGTGCTGGATCTGGGAGGGGTTGTTGACCCAAAGCGTGGAGAGGTTGGCGGATGGGTAATCCAACTGCATCTGGGCCAGGAGGAGAGGGGAAACGGTGAAGAGGAGGATGAGGACGAGGCGGCGACGGTGGTTGACCGGAGTCATGGCCATCGGCTGTCCGTTTGATGTTTGGTGCCAACATGTGTGAAGACTTTGAACTTTTTTAATAAGAAAAGAAATGGTTAAATTAAAAAACCGGTAAAGTCAATGGTCCCCACACGCAAAAAAAAAAAAAAAAAAAAGGACAAAAAATCTGATTGATATTTCAATCAAATATATAAAAAAATATTATTAAAAGGACAAATTATTTATGCGAATCAGATTCAGAAAAAAGGGTCTCCAGCCCACATAAAGCGGAGAATCTAAGTCTCGTCTCTGGGGCTTTGCGTTGTTCTTTTGGTCACTATATATCTACGCGCAGCGCGCTCTCTCTCTCTCTCTCTCAACTTCTTCCTGTCAATCGGCATTTGGCATCGACTCTTTTTGATCTCTTCTTGCTTCTGTCACCGGAACTCGGTTTTATTCAACTTGTATTCCTCCAACTATGAGTCGACATTGTAGCCAGAGCCTTACTACCAATAGAATTTGGCATGATGCTATTATACATTTTCATCTCGATGGTCACCAGAATAGATTGTTGCAATTAAATTTGATTTTAGATAAAAAATAATAATAATAATAAATTAATATGGAGTTAGTGGATAGAGATAGAATTTAATAAGATGATAATCTTGACAAGAATCAGAGTTCGTGAAGATAGAATTTGATGAGGTGATAATTTTAATAAGGATAAGAGTTCGTGGAGATCGAATAAAGAAAAATAAAGTCTAGATTCAATGTATCTGAAATTAGTACTTATCCAAACAGCCTATAAATAATTGAATGAGGCAAGTTGAGTTCTTTTGTTTAATTCTCCTCTTCCACATAGAGTGAATTCTTCTCCCACAATTCTTTTTCCAACAAAGGGGTATCAAAGCTATGTCTAATGGTGGTATGGTTCCTTTCCAAGTTCTAGTACTCAAGACAAGTAATTATAATAATTGGAGTATCAAGATGTAGGCGCTTTTTGAAGCTTATGATGTTTGGGAAGTTATAGAAAAAGGATATGTTGAGTCACGTGATGACTCGACACTACCTCTAACTGCAAAAGACAATCTGAGAGATTTACGAAAGAGAGACAAGAAGGTTCTTCCTCATTTATCAAGCTTTAGATGAGAATGGTTTTGAGAAGATCTCAAGTGTTACTTCAGCCAAGCAAGCATGGAAAAAGTTCCAAGTCTCATATCAATGAGAAGAAAAGGTAAAAAAAAAAAAAGAAGGTACAACTTCAAACATTAAGAAGTCAATTTGATGCTCTTCATATGAAAAAAAGGTGAGTTGATGTCTGATTATTTTTCTAGAGTCTACCATTTTCAATCAATTAAAGAGAAATGCTGAGAAATTAGAAGAAGTAACTATCATTGAGAAAATTCTTCGATCATTGTATTCAAAATTTGATAGCATCACAACCATTATCGAAGAAACCAAGGATCTACAAGCCATGACGATAGAGCAACCCCTGAGTTCATTACAAGCCCATGAAGAAAAAGAAGAAGATAAATAAAGAAATTACACAATAACTCCTGAAGACGACTCTTCAATCTACGAAGAAAGATGAAAGTTTCAGTAACAATAGAAGTCAATGTGGAAGAGGTCATTGATATGACCGAGGTCGTCCTAATGAGCAATGATGGGTTTCAAACAACAACAATGAAAGATGAGAACATTCAACAAAAGGACATGGAAGAGGGTACACAAACTCGAGGTACGATAAGTTTCAAGTTAAGTGCTACAATTGTGACAAATTTGGGCATTATGTTAAATAATGTAAATCGCCCAAGAATAAAGTATATAAAAGAACAAACTATATGGAAGAAAGGAAAGAGAAAGATGGCACCCTACTACTAGCATATAAAGATAATAAAAGACGCGAAGATACAACTGGTATCTCGACACTGGTGCAAGTGATCAGTTTGTGGTAATGTATCCTTCGGAGATGAATCAAAGATCAAGGTGAAAGGCAAAGGTAACATTCTCATCCGTGTGAAGAATGAAAAACATGAATATATTTCAAATGTTTTCTTTGTGCCAAATATAAAAAGTAACATTTTGAGCTTAGGACAACTTTTGGAAAAAGGATATGATATTCATCTAAAAAATAATATGCTTATCTTGAAAGATGGCATTAATTGATTGATTGCTAAGGTGTCTATGTCAAGAAATAGAATGCTCCTGCTTAATATTCAAAACGATGTTGTCAACTGTCTCAAAACTTGTTATAAAGACATCACTTGGCTATGACATCTTCAATTTGGGCATCTCAATTTTGGAGGACTATAATTGATTTCAAAGAAAGAGATGGTGAGAATACTACCTTGCATCAAACATCCTGATCAATTATGTAAAGCATGTCTACATGGGAAGCAATTCAGAAGAGGTTTTCCAAAGGAGTCAAGTTCAAAAGCCCATAAGCGGCTTGAACTTATACATACGGATGTTTGCGATTCGATAAATCCAAGTTCACTTGATAAGAGTAATTATTTCATTCTTTTTATAGATGACTCTTCTCGAAAAACTTGGATATATTTCTTGAAGCAAAAATTGGAAGTCTTCGACATATTCAAGAAATTTCAAGCTATCATAGAAAAGGAGAACGGTCTCGAGATTAAAGCTATGTGTTCTGATCGAGGAGGAGAATTCACCTTAAAAGAGTTTCAAGAATTTTGTGAAACCAACGGAATATGGCAACCCTTGACTGTTCCAAGATCCCCTCAACAAAATGGAGTGGCGGAAAGAAAGAATCGAACCATCCTTGACATGGCAAGGAGTCTCAAAAGCAATGGGCTACCAAAGGAACTTTGGGCAGAAGCGGTTACATGTGCAGTATACTTATCCAACAGATCACCAACAAGGAGTGTGTGGAGGCAAGACACCACAAGAAGCATCGAGCGGAAGGAAACCTGAGATTTTTCATCTAAGAGTTTTTGGGAGTATATCTCACATTCATGTGCCTAATGAAGCAATAAGTAAACTGGATGATAAAAGCAAGAAGTTTATTTTTATTGGCTATGATACTAATTCAAAGGGATATAAACTATACAATCTAAATACTGGGAAGACAATCATCAGCCGAGGTGTTGTATTTAATGAAGAAGAAGAATAGAATTGGGAATCTCAAAATGAAGATTACAACTTCTTCTCATACTTTTGAAGAAGAAGATGTGGAGCAACAAGGGTGGAGCAACAAGGGTGGAGCAAACAAGAGAGGAGTCTACTGTTGGGACCGTTGGGCTGATTAGAAGAGAGGTTGAATAGCCCTGCACAAATAAAAACAAAACTCTTCTCGGACTTTAAAAGAACACTTGCGTAAATTAAATAAAGAAGGAAACTGAAAAGACGAGGCTCACGGATTTGACTTGGTTACAACCGGGAATGTTGTTAATCCAAGGAATGGATTGTACTAAGTATCTCCTTCAGGCGGAGAAGCCTCTTACAGCAGTGAAAGCACAGAAATGAGAAGCTACACAAAAAAGAAGAGAGTGCACAAGTGTTGTATTTGTTAGATCAAATGAATGCAATAGAGAGGGGGGTAAATATCGTACTTTTAAAACTTTATTTTAAGAGATTAAAACAAAGTCGTGCAGCGGAAAGTAAAAAAAAGACTCGTTCGGTTACTTGGTTCGAAGTCTAGGTCGACTCCTACTCCAAGGCCCGCGACCCTTGACCGCACCGATGGGCAATCCACTATAACTCTTCTTTCCGAAAACCTCGGAAAGAAGTAATGCATACAGGTAAGCAAGATAGTAACAGTCTACTATCTTACTAATAAATGAATACAATGCAAGCTAAAATAATATACCAACAAATATGAAAGTTGAAGTTTGGTCGGTACTTCCGGACGGAGTAGCTTGAAGAGTTGTAGAAGACTTGTAGCACGAGTAGCTTGCGTAGAGGAGAACTTTTGAGTCGATCAGAAAGTGTTGCTCAGCCTCAAACCTCGAGCTTCTTTTTATAAGATCGTCGATGTTCGGTCGACCGATCCTTGGATTCAGTCGACCGAACTAGCTTCCTTCCCTCCTGACTGAGATCCGATGCTGATTCGATCTTTCGGCAATTAATAGTCATTAAGGGTTCGGTCGACCGAACATACTCCTTTCCTGCTCGTCGAGATTTGCCGAGACCCCCACTTATTGTTGCATTAATGATTGATTGTTCGGTCGACCGATCATCAGGTTCGGTCGATCGATCAATGCATTTTCCTTCTTCTTCTGACCGTTGCTGATTGGACTATTCTGTGCTGAGTCATAAGGTTCGGTCGACTGATCCCTATGTTTGGTCGACCGATCCAGCCGAACTTGCAACACAAAGTTAAACAAGGTATTCCTGCAACACAAAGATTAGCACAGTAATATATAATGCATGAGTAATATAAGATAGTAGAACTGTCTTGATCTCAACTTGGAAACCTTCCTGCTTTCTTCAGTTGGATCAGCGACATTAGGTTGTTCCCTTCAGGAACCTGACCTCAATGTCGCTCCTCCAGTTGCATACCTCAACTTACTTGCCAAACATTAGTCCTCCAAACCTGTTTAGACTTTTGCCTGCTCAATGTCTGATCGCCTGATCCACTAAGACTTTTCCTGCAATACTATATTAGCCAACAACAATACTAATACAAAATACAATGGTAAACCTAAACCTAGATTTACTGAGATCCACTAGTCCGGTTAACCGCGCGCGATCGATCAGAAACCATCCGATCAACCTTGCTTGGAGTTCACTCCACCAAGACTTCTCATTACCTAAGGTTATCACACCCTAGGGTTTTATCCACCTGGCGTCACTCACCAAGACTCAGTATTCAGCTACCCAAGGATCAGGTCCTCCAGACCTATCCACATGGCTTCCACGATCTACTGAAATTTCCCTTACTTAGCCTACAACTAGGACTCGGTATTCGGCTACCAGGGATTAGGTCCTCCAGACCTATCCACCTGGTTTTCACGATCTACCGAGATTTCTCTTGCCTAGCCTGTAACTAGGACTTCCCTTGCATAGCCTACA
>JBBMJZ010001085.1:0-12115 GCA_037833815.1 Zingiber zerumbet | reverse complement strand
AAGGACAAATTTTCCTTAGTTTTCCTAACCATGCTTGGACTTTTAGGAAATTATCAATTTTAGGGGGAGCTTCGAACTAAAATTTCTAAGTTTAAATTACAAATTTTTACTCTTTATAACATCATTTTAAAAATTATTACTTAGTGACAAAATCATTTTCAACCTTTTGAAATAAAAAATTTTACTTACAAAATCATCTTCAAAATTACATTTCTCACTTAGTAAATTTTTCAAAATTTTATGTTTTTTTTTAAAAAATATTTTTTCATATAGCTCTTTAACTTAGTAGTTCTTTTTTAAAATTTTATTCTTTTCAATTTTTTTAACTTAGTAAAAGTTTTCAAAATTTTATTTCTTTTAAAATTATTTTTGAATATCAAAATTACTTTTTCCTTAGTTTTTGATGCTATTTCAAAAATAATTTTGAAAACTTAGATAATTTCTACCTTTATTTTTTGGTTTAAAGGTCTTCCCCTATTTTTGATGTGTGTTAAAGGGTGAGAGATAGTAAATTCAGGGAAGAGTTAAAATTAAAATTGCTTGTTTATTTAATCTTTGCATATTTTAACTTAACTTTGAACATTGGTTGTCAAATATCAAAAAGGGGGAGATTGTTGGTGCAAGTTGCACCAGAATTAAACCTGAGTTTTGATGTTGTCAAAGTTTCAAGTTAAGTCTTGTTGTGATCTAACAAGTTGACTGAGTGTGTAGGCTGTTTACTCAACCGAGAAAGACCTAGTTGGAGGCTAGACAGGAGAAATCTTAGCAGATAGTGGAACCCAGGTGCAAGCCCAAGTAGGTCAAGGGGACCAGAAGCTTAGCGATGTGATCGAGAGGTCTGGAGGACCGAAGATCAAGAGAAAAAGTCCTGGGGAGCCGATCAAGGCTGAGTGAAAAGTCCAAACTAGATCTGGAGGATCAAAGTTTGGTAGGTAGGTTGAGGTAAACAAATTGGAGGAGCAACAGTGAGGTCGGGTTCCCGAAGGGAACAACCTTAGGTCGCTGATGCAACTGAAGAAACCGAGAAGGTTTCCAAGTTAAGATCAAGACATGTCTACTGTCTTTTATATATTACTCTTACATTATTATGCTAACATCTGTTTTGCAGGATTCTTTTCTATCTAACACTGTTTTGTAGGTCCAGCTGGATCGGTCGACCGAACCGTAGGATCGGTCAACCGAACAAGACAGAATCAATGCAGCATTCAGATCAGACCAAATCAAAGTCCGAGTCCGATCAAAACTTGATCGGTCGACCGAACCATGGTGACTCAGCACAGGACAGATCATTAGCATCGATCAGCAGGAAAAGGAAAAAAAAGGCCTGATCGGTCGACCGAACCGACGGACCGGTCGACTGATCCAATCAGCATTAATAGCACATTAAATGAAGATCTCGATTATAGGTGATACCTCATGTGTAGAGGCTGACACCTAGTGGTTAACTTATGATGTATGCTTGTCTTGGATTTTCTTTTTGGGTTTTACCTTGGAAAGTATTTTATACATGTACCTATTTTCATGAAAGGGATCAAATCGAGCCCCCAGGCCAATGGTGCAATGGTTAGGCTTTTCAATGGATAACCAAGGGATCTAAATTTTATATCTCAGTTGTGGTACATTGCAGAGGATTTTTCCTCCAGTAAAAAGCAAGCCTAAGAATACTAGCTATCTGGATAAGCCACTATTAGCGAATTTACTCTGGTGACTGGTGGAAAACTTCTGTAGAGTCAGACCGATCACCTCTAGGAATAGTCAGTTCGAAGAGCTAGATATTTAGATTATAAAAAAAGAAGTGAAAGAGATCAAATCGTCCCTACGGGATGCCTAATTAGTTAGAGAGTGACCGACTTATTATAATGAGGGCAAGAGATCAATTCTTCATAGAACTATGAGGGGTATTTGGGAAGAGCATAATTCCTGACCCAAACGCATTGGGAGGGATACTTGAATTAGTCAATTTTTTTACTTTAAATAAGTAAAAGATGACCTTAATGGAGCCTCTTTAGTACCTAATTTAGGTTTTCTCTGGGAGATATCTTCATATTACATTGAATGTGACTACTTTTAAATCTCATTCTCTTATTAGTCACTACACCAAGTAACTACTTTTTGAAAGAGAACATGGAAGCCCCCAGAGCGTAGTACAGACGGTGGACGCATGATATCTCTGGCGTAATGGTTAGGAGTTGATTCTCAAGAACGGACGACCTGAGATTTACCCCACTATGCGCCTATGACTTGTGTACCTGTATAAACCTCCCTCCATATCTATGGGGTTGATACTAGAAAGGCCGCTAAGGTAGTGAATCTATGTGAAAAATGACAGTGTTATACAAATAACTTTCAATATTTAGCTGAAAACTTTTTGAATCTAATTCATTTACCACTAAACAAAATAACTTAGTGCCATGGGATGTCCTGGGCACAACGCAGCAGTAAGAGACAAGATAGTACATCCAAGATTTGATGTTTAGTTAGGGCAATTTTACGTTAGCTCAAATTACTACGAACTGTTGAGCTACCATATCAGGAGTCGCAGTGCTTTCGGATATCTGAATTAACAACAAACAAAAAACACAAATTGAGTGCCATGAGATTGATTCATCCAATAGAATGTCTCAAAAATTTATTTTATTTTGTAATCCAAATGTTTGAGTTTCTTCTGAGTACGATGGTCTTCTGATTCATCTGCCCAGTAAATTCAAAGTACAACTCCAAAGCCAAACATGATTAAAACGATCTTCTCGTAATTCATCTATTGAAATGTTTGAGTTTCATCAGCTTAAGATGGTATTCTAATTCACCTACGGAGTAAATTCAAAGTATAACTCAAAAGTCAAACATGATTAAAATCATCGAACAATTCTTCTAACGATCTACTATAAATTAATTTTATAATTTACCTACCTTATAATTTAGGATAAATTATAAAGAATATTTAGGATGAGTATAATCACCTTTTTACTACAATCTACCGAATAAATTTACCCTAAGGCTATTATACGATGGTAAGCGGTGGGACGAGCTCCTTAGACAACGAGAGTTCAAATTCAAATTTTACCTATGGCACATTACATATAAGGAGTTCGAATTACTATGACGCTAGGCCATCCGCCATGATAAATTTGTCCGATTTACCTTAATAGTTGGTTATGTAGGGTCAGATTGATGAAAAACTTTCATGAAGTCTACGTTGATGAGAAATTTTCATGGTCTAGAATGATTATATTAAGATGAATTGGATAGTAAGAATTATATATATATATATACATTCGAAAGCCAAACTGTGTTCGCAGTTAGAACGATGCCAAATATTGCAACCAAAGCTGCACATGCATCTCCACCTTTTCAATAAATAAATAGACCCAGAAATGGCAGAGGCGCAGTCAAAGCAGGATCAAGGGGTCCGACCAAAGAGAGACTCCGACGAGCTATGTATGAATTTCCATCACTCTGCTCCAAGAAGAACAAGGGACAATGAGCTGCTGTCGTAAAGGGAATGGTGGCCATGGCTGGATGGTGTTTGAGAAAATGTCGATACTGGTTTTGGCCAGGACGCAGTCATTGTGCAGAGCAGTCACTGATCGGGGAGAAGCCAAGCTTCGGGAACAGTGATCGATTATTAAGATAGAACAAGAGAGCTTGTATGAGCTGAGCTAAGCATGATTATGAGATGATTATCCTTTTTGATATTTATTTTTCCTTCTGCGCGGTAGCCAGAGACCCAGAAGTCAAGAACCCTATTTTTTTACTGCAAGAGCTAAAGGCTGCAGATTGTGATCCTGTAAAGTTCGTGGTCGCCGCCGTGCTTCTCTCCGCTCTTGTCGGCGAGTCTCAGGTACCTTTTGATCGCCAACAATGTATATGTACTCGAAGTGAATCGAGATTTGGTGATTGATTTCTGATAAATGCTAATGTACTTTAAGGAGAGGGATCGCTGAAGAACAAGAGAACTCGTATGACCTGAGTTAAGCATGATTATCAGAAGATTCTCGCGCTGTGCAGATCAACACTAGGCGGTATCCAGAGGCCCCAAAACCCTATTTTTTTACTGCAATAGCTAAAGATTGCAGCCTGTGATGCTGCAAAGCTCGTGGTCTCCGAAGTGCTTTTCTACGCTCTGTCTGCGAGTCGCAGGTACTTTTGATCGCTAAAAATGTATATGTTCTTGAAGTGAATCGAGATTTGAATTTTGATAAATGCCGATGGAGAGTGATCATTTTGTTGCTTCTGGTGGGGGGTGGATGGTGCTCCAAAAATGTCTCCTTTTTGGAACTAAATGTGTTTGGTGAAATGTTTCAGTGTGGACTTCCCCAAGCGTTTATACAGTTATAGATTTAGGATATATACACCGAGTGACTTGATGCTACTGTTTAAATCATTTCATAGGAATTCGTTTTGTTTGATTTCAAAATCTCATTGGTGTTAACTGTGTCATCGACTTGTTAGTTTCACAATGCTGCTTCTATTCTGAAAGATTGAGATTTGTTGGTACCCTTTGCTTGAAGTCAATTCAACCATCTGCTGCTGTAGTTAGATGAGTAAAGTTGAATTCAATTGAGGCCGAGTGGGGGCTTAGGCAAGTTGCTTGAGATGATTGTAGTTCAGTCAAGGTGCCTCTTAGGAGGCTGTTGAGTTTGGCCTAGGTAGATGAGATTTCTTTGGGGCAAGGTTATTCACCTGAGCCAGACTTAGTTCTTTCAAGGTGGAAGTTAAGGCTGCATGATGGTGGATTAGGGCTTGTTGTTCTTTTGCTTCTCTTGCTCTTCTAAAAGCTGCCAAACCGACAACTCTGTATAAGTTGACTGAGCTCGCATGCCTGACAATACTGCCAGAGATGGTCTATTGTACTTAACATTGTCTATCAATAGGCTATTGTTGTGTAATGTCCTTGCCCAAGAATCAACCTCTACTTAGATTTGCCTTTTTCATTGTCGATACTAAGCTTGGAAGAATTAGGGCGAACAGTGTATTTTACCCATATTATTATGTCTTCCAAAGTTTGGCATGTAAGTATTTGATAAAAAAAAAGGGCAGCCGGCGCATGAAGCCCTTGCCAATTCGGGATCTTTGGGAATGATCTATTGTATGCAGCCTTACCCTGCATTGCAAGAAGTGATTTTCGAGATTCGAACCCGTGACGTTTAGGTCACACGACAGCAATTTATTGTTATGCCAAGGATCCCATTCCATGTAAGTATTTGATATAATTAACAATCCGAGAATAGTGCAGATTGAGTGACATTGTAATTCTTGAAGAAAATCCTCGCCTTTTATATCATAACAACCTTCTTAGAAATATGAGACCCAAACATCCTATTAAACTTCAAGAAAATTGGGTTTTATCTCTTTTTTTTTTCTCTTTGCAATTTGCATTGTCTTGATTTGTCGATGTATCAAATCTTGGTCAGCAACTTATTTCGGTATATTGGAAATTCTTGTTTTTTCTTATGTAAGCTGACCCGTCTCTTATGCTTCAGCATCTCATTAAATATACAGTCAAGATGTAGTTTCTGAACAGTTTCAAGCAAGCATGAGCATGGAATCTGTCAGTAACTCCATTGTTAGAAGGAGAAGTATACAAGATACAGTTAGGGAAGGACAGCCTATCGACAAATCTCGGTACTTGAAGACTTTGGATTGTGATCTTAGAGAACTAAACCGCAGCTATTCATCATGTCTCCAATACAAAAGCATGCACTCACAAACTCATGGTAGTTGTGATACTGAATTGGTGAAACGAGCTTCCATGTATCAAAGCTCTGAAGAGATAAGGAGAATGAGAAAACTTCGAGATGGAAGGACAGTGGAGAAAGATGCGGATTTTTTAATGTCAAAAATTGTCAACCGTCTGCCTAGGAATGGGGCTAGTACTGAGAACCAGTCGAAGAAGTTTCCGCCTCTTGTTTCATCAAGTGCCAACCTGAAACCTACTGGTGACACGGTTAAGCCATCCACAAAAAGCTCCACAGAGTTTCTAGATCTTTCATTTCGTGATCTTCCTGATAAGTCTTTGTGTGTCAAGGATTCGAGCTCAAATTCCATGTCACAAATGTGTAGTATGGTAGATGATTCTTCGGCAATCTGCATTCAGACAGTTGATACGGACATTTATCGTGGAAAAAAAGCAGTTAGGGAGCTACTAAAACCAGGATCTCTCAAGGAAGAAAGTTCACTAAAAAATCGTCCAAAGTGCCTTTCAGAAAGCACAAAAGTGTCTCATGCAGTTTCACAGATGGAACACAATTCAGCTGAATGTCATGGTCCCAAAACTTTGTTTAGCCCTCTCAAGAAAATTCTCCACCCGATCATGAAATCCAAATCCACTCGAAATTCATCATTCACGAGAATTGGAAATACAATGCCAAAAAAATCTTCGATAAATGAAGTTTCTATAATGGAACAAAATATGCAACACCATACATGTTTGAAGGAAGAAGGGTCCTTTACTGCTGCAATATCTCGTACTCATCTTCATGGCATTCTTCGATTCGAAGTGGATAAAGGGGATGACTTGTTTAAGTTTTCACTTCAATATCCAGAGGATGTTTTAGCTGCAAAGATGTGGAAAACAGATAGTGTATCTACCTGGATTTATACCTTCCATAGGCCTGAATGTACGATAAACACTGATCGAGGGGCTAAATGTGAGCATACGCGGTTGCTTCCATTAGTTGGGCAGATGCAGATTTCTTGTTATCTTTGCCCAGATGTTGTGGAAAATGGATTTTTGGACAATTCGATAGTTAAAGAATGTGTTTTATATGATCTTGCACGAGAAGAAAAGGACTTGGCTGTTGAAGAAAGATCTCAATGCTCTTTGGACTCCATAGAAAAAACGTTTGAGAGAAAGCACACAGTGGAGTACTCAGGTCCTGTTCGAAATCAATTCTGTAGTTGCAACTTGAGTGCTTCAACATCCTACCCTTGGTTACCAAAAAAATTGCATCCACGACTTGAAATTGCAGCTATAGAAATAAAAACTCCTTCCAAAGGAAAAAGTTGGAGAGATCGTGAAGAGTTTAGAGAAGAAAACCAAAGTTTATCGAAACATCCTACAGTTGACCTTTTAAAGAGTAGCAGGAGCAACCTTAATGATGCAATTGTGAGAGTCGTGACTCCAAGTGGAATTCATGGGTCGTCGAATGGTGTTGAAGGTGGCCCTACTTCACTTCTAGATCGATGGAGGTGTGGTGGAGGCTGTGATTGTGGTGGCTGGGACACGGCGTGCCCGATTATCATGCTCAACAATCACAGTTGTGACGATTCAGGAGATCACTCTACACGGAAAAATCAGAAGCCTATTTTGCTCTTTGAGCAGGTATGTGCATATATTAAGCTAGTCAGGGTTGTGCTCACTCTCTACAATTTTAGTTTATTGTTGTAGTTTCAATCTCTCAAATTGAAATCATTAAGTGCATCTTTCACACCTTGTTTGCCTAAATAGTTGGACAAACATGACTTGACGATGATGATAATGCTGTGAATCTCCAGTGCTCAAGACTTCATCAATGCCCTTTGTATCATGTGTTGGATATTGAAACCAACACTGAGTGAACACTAGTTTTTCTTGTCTTTTGCAGTTATTTCTTTAACCTGAAACAAGCTTCTCTCTTATATTGCATCTGATTCATATCTTTGAATAGGGAAGAAAAGAAAATGTACCTGCGATATCAATTAAGGCTGAGGGGGAAGCACAGTATTCAGTTGATTTTCACACAAGTTTCTCATCGCTTCAGGCATTTTCGATTGGTATCGCAATACTGCATAATGCTGATGTTTCATCAGCACTGATTCCGGAGAAAAGCAGACAGAGGCTGCATTCTAATTCACTGAAGCTACTTTTTGAGGAAGAAGCTAGGCATTTGATTGAGCAAAGAAAAGCAATGGAGGGAGTCGAACAAGTGCC
Source organism: Zingiber zerumbet (assembly GCA_037833815.1). Classification (NCBI taxonomy): domain Eukaryota; kingdom Viridiplantae; phylum Streptophyta; class Magnoliopsida; order Zingiberales; family Zingiberaceae; genus Zingiber; species Zingiber zerumbet. The sequence goes on along the minus strand of JBBMJZ010001085.1, from coordinate 4,203 downwards.
CTCGTTGTTTGTAAACCGACCATTGTCTCCTATGGGCAGAGTTTAGATTTGATGATAATGATGCATTATACAGTTTGACGATCATAATGATGACTCCCCGATAGAAACCAAAAGGGCCTTGAATGTAGCAGAAGCTTGTAATTGTGCAACTCAATGTTATGGCAAGGATTGAATGCTGATCATGTCAAGTTCATAATAAAGAATGGCCTTCGTCATGTCAAGCCTCAAATTGGTTATTTAAATTGAACTAGACAAACCAAATAAATAGATAACACAAAATGAGTTGGGTGCACTTCGACACACACGAGATCAATGTAATATTAAGAATCAACAAAAATGGAAGGAAAAAAAAAGAAAACTAAAGGAAGAACAAACTGAACATGGAACTCCTCCACATTCTATATTGACAGAACATGACATTTGAAGTGGTCGATAGACATGGAGCATGAGAGTTTATTGCTAATTGTATGACTTTGTTTATGCTCGACTGATGTGCTTGCTTTTTACATCCGCAGAATGTATGTTATTGTTCAAAAGTATTGAATCCTTTTCTTACCCATTGTTGTTTGTTCTCTTGGTGTGGCCTTGGGTTGTATTTGCCACCCCTTCTTGATACTGCAGTCTTCCGTTTGCTCGTTGCAACCTTGTTTGCCGAGTTTCTTGATTCTTTTTCCTTGATTTCATGGTCATCATCTTTGCCTGGCTTGTTACTGGTTCCGGCGGAGGCAGTGGGTGGTATTGTAGGAGGTTCGGCACTGCTTGCTGCAGATGTGGTAGGTACCATGGCAACCTCAGGGAGGTACATTCCAGGTAATATTGCAAGATCCTTCTTGGGTTGGATCAGGCCATTTTTGTCACTTTGCAACTTTAGAAGAGTTTCAAAGTGTCGTCTTCTGTTGTTCTCTGACTCAGAATGGAGCAACAATGAAGTGCCTTCATCCACTTCTATTCCTGCAAAACCCTAACAACAGCAAAGGAAGTATCGTGAGTTATCTCCGGAGGATTATTCTTTGGTGTCTAGAAACAATAAGCTTCTTCAATGGAAATCAAAAGAAGGATATGTAACTTGTTTTCTACAAATGTTCAATAGTCGCCACCGTTAAATGGTGACGCTACTATGGATAAAATATAAGTTATGCCTATTTATACTGAGATTATTCAACTTTTGCTAGTTCGGAACCAACTCTTATGAATCTCAGCTAATTCAGCTTGCCTGGATTAGATGTTCTGTCACTTGATTCCAGTTAATGTGGAATTCAGGTATAGCTCAGTGTTTCATCAAAGACAGGAAAAATTAGGGCCGTTGAATTCGAATAAACCTTATCAGCTGGATTACATGACTAGCTAGAAAACAATAGAGAGAAACTAGAAATGGATTTCAAGAAAATGGAGACGAATTTCAGCAAAATTAATGAGAGAGATGAATATACGTCAACTACCAACTTAAATCATAGAAAGCTTGTCTGCTGTAACCAGATAGTGACAATGAAATATAATAATATCGTACAAGAAAGAAAAGAATATAACATTCTGGTGGGAAGCATACCGAGGACAATGAATCTGTTTCCGGATACTCATGGACATGCACAATATCTTTCTCATCAAAGATCTTCCGACAAACTGGGCAAGTTCCCTTTTGCTGATTCATTTCCACAGGTACCCCTGAAGGATGTTAATATTTCATATGTCATTCCATATGTGGAGAAAGAAAACTAGAAGTGAGGGAAATGACCAGTAAAAAACTTGTAACCAAGACCACTTTATTAACCAGCGTTCTAAAGCGACAAAAGGCCCAAGACTAGTCCATGTTAGAAGCCTCTTGATTTAATGATGTCAATAAACTAAAGCTCAAAATCTGTTCAACACCAATAGTCCAACACATTGTAGACAAGGGAGTTGACATATGAGTTGAAGATATCTAACACACTTCAGAATGTATAGTTCAAATCACAAGAGTTCGGCAAATAAAGTTAGGCCGAGTTGGCTCGTAATGTGGATTAGAAAGGGCCAAAACCCAGAGAGAATTGTGAGCCAGTTCATCGACTCATCAAACATGTTTCACTTGAGCCGTGACAATTGCTAACTCAAATGTAACACATAAAAGCCTACACCTACGTCCTAAATAATAATATCCTTTCTACTGATCAAACCTGCACAAAACTTGATTCCCTCTTCACATCCTCTCAACAATTCACTTAGCACTTGCATTGGTTGAACATATTGTTGACGGTAAAATCCCCAAGAGAGTAACAAGGTTGGTCCTGCTATACAGTCTGCTTTAGAGCTACACATACTGCTTGTCAGCTTCTTGATAACTTCCACTTAGCAACCATTGAGATTGCTTCACAGTTAACAACTGCTACTTTATAGCAGTTGCTTTTGGGATCAAAACACGATGCCAACTCAGCCAAACTAAAGTGTAAACATAACAGTCTACATAATCGTATGATGTATGAAACCATCAAATCCACTTTGTGGAAGGAGCTCTTACATTGTAAGAATTGGTAATTACCCACAAGCACAGGTGCTCAAGACATCCAAATTAATAACCCACAAGAAAGGAGATCTTAAGTATTATTTATCGATAAATAAGTGATGATGATATTATCCTTATCATATTTCTGATGTTCTAGTTCAAACGGGAACTACTATGCCATACATGCTTAGATTTTTACTCCTTTTCATATAAGGATTGCCAAAATTCCAATGCAAAACATACTTACTGTTACGTAAAATCTAATCTTATGACACAAACATTCAAAAATAGGATTAAACATTCTAAGAATGTTTATTATGTTTCTTAGATATGAACCAAATACTAACTAAATAATTCAAAACCTAGTAGACAATACAAAATGTATAAATGTCTAGCAAATTATTAAGTTTTCATCTTCAATTGATTATCTCAAGTGACTAATTCATTGCAAACTATAACTAAACTAAAGGAAAATATGAGATAGATAATTTACTCGGCTAGAATATTCCTCAAGGACCTCAAGAATGGAAGTATTGAAATATTGAACATCTTTTAACAGCTAAACATCTTCATTGATCCTCTATGCTATTGTTCTACAACAGGTGCTCACCAAAAGTATCTCTTTTTCTTTGAAGATTAGAAGATGAAATTTTTGCAATTGCTTCTGAGTCTTCCGTCTGTAACCATTTCCACCACCCGATAATACATTCACTATGTAGCAAAAGTTATAGAACATTTAGTTGATACGAAAAAATTTAGTAGATAAATAGCATGAATAGAAGAGGATAGTTACTTATGGAAGCAGTGATAGCAGGACATCAACTTCATAAATGGCATAGTAGAATCTGACTGATCTTTAGCAACCAAAGGATACAAGCACAATGGGCAGTTTCCATCAGGATGATTCATGTTAGAAAGAAGATCAACTGCTTCCTAGAAATAAGAAATCAATCAGCTCAAAAATATATGTTAATGTGTGATACTATCTTCACATAGTATAAACATATATTGCAAGGAAATATTTGGAATTTAAACTGAAATTTTCTTCATATTAACATAACTAAGGATAAAACTTTAACAGTTGAAAATCGAACAAAAGAAATGTGCAACCACCTTATACAGCTATACCGACTAGTTTCACAATAAGAATCATTTGGTTTAAAACAATAAGAACTGTGACCAAGTGTTATTTTCTCAAAGTCCAACACAATAAACAACACTTATAGATGCAATTTTTTTAATGCCTGTATGTGTGATTGCTATTACTAATCAATTAGGTATCATTTGGATGATTGTTATTACTACATCAACTTGATTTTTTTTATGATGCTATAATCATGCATTTTTAACCTAAGCACAATACAACTTACTAATATCACCTTTACCGAAGAATATTTTAAAGAAACTATTTTTAAATCATTTTAAATTTATGCTTTTTACACTAATATCGTTTGCCTGATGCAAGAGACCTTTGCCACATTAACAGTTATTTGTTGCATTTCTAGATTTTTTTTAAGGTCTGAGCTTGACTGCAAATTGACTTGGTGAATTAATTACAAGTTGCTACAGCTTGTCTTGCAACAAGTCCACTTGGAACAATAAATACCCTCCAGGGAATTTAAATATATATATATATGACTACATGCACAAATTTGCATCAATGCTCAAGTAATGAGGAATTATCACTTACCATAAACTCCTAGTCACACAGGGTAGATTTTATAAGT
>JBBMJZ010001070.1:0-12117 GCA_037833815.1 Zingiber zerumbet | reverse complement strand
CCTAATGTGGGACTAAAGTCCCATGCACAATGGAGCTTCCTCTCTTCCACCTCTTCTCCATTCACTCTTATTCAACAGTATAGATATAATCAGAAGAACTAGCTGAACATATAGAATCAGAAGATATAGACGAAAAATTAAAAATTCTCCATAATGAAAATATATCTTATACTAATGGAGATATCTTTCCTTTATAAAGTCATAGTTTCCCCATGTGTTTTTAATGTTAAACTATATTTATAATATTGCAACCCTAACAATTTCTTCTCGAACAAAGGATCACGGGGTCTTCCTCAAATGGAAAGCATATCCATTTGACGTTTGATTCTGGACCCACCAACTCTTTAATTATACCTCTCGGTTCAACAGACCTATTAGAATTTCCTTGCCTAGCTACAACTAGGATTTCTTGCCCCTCAGTCCAACTAACCTACTAGGACTTCTTTACCTGATGTCTGATCCTCTTGATTCGGACATGGGCCTATCAGGTCTTCCTGCTCCTCCATCCAATCAACCTATTAGAATTTCCTTGCCTAACAGTAACTAAGACTTCTTGTCTCTCGGTCCAATCGATCTACTAGGACTGCTTTTACCTAGTGTCTGGTCCTTTTGATCCGAACATGGACCCACCAAGTCTCCCTTCGGTGAAACCAACTTACTAGGACTTCCTTGCCTAACTGCAAGTTCCCAATTTCTTTATATGAGGTCAATATTCTACTCACACGCTCGATTAAATCATAGCTCTAGTGCACAGTTGTTAGGACTAAAAATTTCTAGAATGGTATAATATTATCTACTTTGGGCTTAAGCCCTCATAATTTTATTTTTATGATCTATCTAAAAGGCCTTATACTAATGAATAGATTTTTCTTTTATAAATCTATAGTCTTTCCCATATGTTTTTAACATGTGACTATATTTATAATCTTTTAATATAAAAAATAAAAACTAGTTTTATGGGGTAGTTTGGTCCATCAATCAATTTTACTTAAAATCAATTTTGATATTATTTAAAAAATAAGAAAGAAGTAATAAGTCGATTGATTTACTCAAGGGGTGTTTGGTTGATGAGTTTGGAAATAAGGGAATGAAATGATAGTAAAAGATAGTATTTGGATTGTGGTTTGAGAATGACTATTTGAGAATGATTTCTGTATTTATAGAAATCAACCAAATCTATATAATTAGGTTGGTTTCATTTTCATTTTCATTTCCATTCTCATTTCATTTTACTATCAAACTTATACCTATAATTATTTCCGTCATTTAACTAATGCTCCTTTAAAATTCTACTATTTCTAAATAACATAGGAGATAAGTGGATGGTTTGATAATTTTAAAATTATCCTATACAATATAATAATTTAAAAACTTATTGTTTTGTGGTTCGATAAAAAATTTGTAAAAAAAATAAGCACGAGACAAAACGGAGCAGAGATTCTGACCCGCGACTCTTATTTATTTCCTTCTTTGCCATCCCACCAAATCGGCGGGGGACTACCGACGGGACTTTTCTTTGTCCAGAAGTGGTTGCGACGGTGTTCGATAATAAATGAGAGGAAGCCGTTTTCAAACACTTGAGGAAGAAGATACCTGTGCGCTCTCTCGTTTACTCTAATAACAATATGATTAATTGATTATGAGCACTAAGCACGACTTATAGCCATCGTTTGACAAAGTCAGGCCACCTCCTTCCAGAACTCGCTAGAAATGCACGGGTCGGGATCACACAAGCCCCGCAAATTTTAATCATTTTAATTAGTTTCAACTTCCACGTGTTCGGAAACCGAGTGGCCAGCTGGGGCCCACACAGAGTATCCTGATGTCCATTATCAAAGAAATGTCTAGAGAATGCACGAGTAAGTGTCTTGATTGTATATTTAAAAATTATTGTTTCCCCAAGTTGTTACCAGGTTTGTTATTCGTCGAAGGCCTGTTTGTAAGTAGGGTGGAATATACAACAGTAGAACGAGTAGGTTGTCACTGATGACGTCATCTGGGGGAATCACATTGTTGTCTCTTTCGCGTTTCTTTATGCGCAAGTCATACCGTGGGATTATTTTATCGTGGAGGGCGAATCTTGGCAACTCGAAGGATCAAGGCCTAGGGTTTCACAGGATCGACGCCAGCGCAGGTAAAATTCCAGAAATTTCTCCTCCTTTGTCTCTTCTTCTCGCAAAGTCTCCTAGTTTTTTGGATCAACACAGCGAGATTTCTCTTCTCTTCTGCGTTGGTTCATGATCATGATTTCCCCGCTTTTTCCTCCCCGGTGTTATTCGACCGCAAACTGTATGCCCTATTTGGAGATGATTCTGGATTAGGTTTCGTCATCTGATCCGTTTGGTCACGATTTGGCAATTTTTTCGCTGTCCCTGTAACTTATTTGATCTGTTGTTTGCAGCACGGAGCTTCGTCGGTGCAAAAGATACGACCTTTGATTACCTAAGAGGCTGCTTAATCTTCTTGGCCTCTCATCTCCGAGATGCCCACTTACACTGCGATCGCTTTGGAAAGGCTTTTGGAGCCTGGGTCTCGGGTTTCTGCTCCGAAGCCGCCGCCTGTGGTGCCGAACACGGTGGAAAAAACGGCGCAAGTGTCCACGGTAAGGAAGAGCATTCCCCGGCCGAACATTTCACCTGCCCTCTATGCTACTCCGGAGACTACTCCGCTTCCAGATTCCCCATCATCATGTACATCGGAATCCCCATATTTGATCAATCATAAGAGACGGGGGCCTCGTTTGATTAATCGTTTCCAGAAGAATGATGCCATTGATGGACAATCTAAGCAATCAGAGGTGGAACAGAAGGTTGATGTGGTGAAAGAAATGGAGTGTGATATTGGGAACTATGAAGCTGATGGAGTGGAAACTTGCATTGGTGATGCATCATTAACACTCGAAAATAGTGAGGGGAAGCTGCAAAATCAGAATCTGGGCACAGGGGAGACGGGAGCTGAGGATTCGAGGAAGCCTACTTTATATAATCTTGAAAGAGATGAGGACACTGATGACTTTTTTGACATGCAGAGCATTGCAAGTAGTTCTGATTTTGAAGATAGCTGTAGTCGCTTTAGATCAAATACTCCTCGAGGGGAATTCTTTGATGCTCTTGAAGGTATCTTTTTGTGCTCTTCTCAAGTTCCAATCCTTCATCATGTAATATCTTGGTATTATATTATTGACTGATGGGCATTTGTTATTCCATTGCATATTTTCTCTCATTGAATTTTGTTCTAGCTGTCAAACTTGTTTCTATTTTAGATTTCTAGCCTTTTCTAACTTATTAAGAGAATTGAATAAGCTATTTGCTAGACTAGTTTGAAGATATTTCATGGGAAGTCAACAGATTTTTGTTGAAGAATACTCAAAATAGTACACAAGGTGTAGAAATAATAACTCTTACGCATTCATTAATTTGGTTACTTCTACAAGCCTAATATCTGGGAATCTAATAGCAACTTAAGCTCAATATCTTAGTTTCACGTTGAATTCAATGGTTATTCCTTTATGCATTTCCAGATATTGCCTACCTTGCTCTGTTAGATCTGTCACTCTACTAGTGAGTATAATTCTAACTACCACAGTAACATGGCTTCTGTTTTTTTTTTTTGTATGGCATACACTGATATCAACATTTGTTAGAAACACCATTTCATATTTTCAGCGGGATATAACAGAATAATATGGATTTTTAAGCAGTTGTCAAGGAAAGAAAAACAAAAAATACCACGGAGCCTACTATTTTTCTATCATATTAATTCAAGGGTAGAATGTTTTATAGTTCTAGTTTTCTGATATTAAAATACATTCTAATTTTGGTTCACCTCTCTAACAGATAGGTTATTTAGCAATAGGTTGCTACTCATAAATAACACCAATTCTTTTGTTGGTTGGTTCATGCTGTTTCTTGAACTTCAATTTCAGCTCTTAGATGTGCAAAGTGGTAACCAAACTATTTATAGAAACATGGTAACTTATAATCTTTTTCTTAATTTTTATCCAAGTAAGTTGATGCTCTAGTTTTAAACTTATACAAGAAGTTAGCTTATGTTTATCATTTATTGTAGAGATTTCTAGCGATGGCACATCACCGTCATCATCTTCCTATAACAACCTTGAAGCCGAATTTCGTGAGATGAAGCTTCATCTCTTGATGGAGATACAGAAGCGGACACAGGCTGAAGAATCACTACAAAACTTGCAAAATCTATGGCAGAGATTGTCCCATCAACTGTCACTATTAGGCTTTAGCCTTCCTCTTCCACCATCCATTTCTGAGGATATGAATATAGAACATAGTATGGATCCTGTTGTGGAATTGTCCCAGCAGATTGTTGTTGCACGATGTGTTGCTGATGCTGTCATACGAGGTTCTACTCGTGCTGAAGTTGAGATGGAAATGGAACCTCAGATTGCATCAAAGAATTTTGAGATTACTAGGCTATGGGATCGACTCCAGTATTATGAAGCTGCAAATAGGGAAATGTCACATAGGAATCAAGAGGCAGTCGGTGAGAATGCTGGACTTAAAATATCCTTTAATTTGCTTCTTTTCTGTTATCAGTCGGCTCCAAGAGTTGTTTTTTGATATTGGTTTTTATTTTCCAAGTATTATATTACTTTTCTGTTGATATTTAACTTCATAGAGAGTGGTAACTGGTGTCTTTGATATGAATATGATAGAAGTATTATTCCCTTTATGTTTCATGCTCTAGAAAAGCAAATATGACGTTAGTAAGGTAGGGCTTTGTTCGAGAATGTTAGATGACAATTTTTTTATATTAGCCAGCACGTTTCATTCCTAAGTAAATTCCTATTGTCAGTTTTTCATTTTTTCATTTTTATTTTTCATCTGTATATATGACAAATTGAACTCTGGTTGCAATAACGGCCAGCGGTTGGGGCATTTGGCTATTTGAATCGTGAAAGTATCCTTATCCTGTCAAAATCTGTAATCTACAACTCTTTTGCTTATATAAAGTATTTTGAATTGAAATCTAATGTTTGTGATACCACTTCCGGTTCTGTAGAAATGGCTAGACAACAACGGAATAGGCGCAAGAGGAGACAGAAATGGGTTTGGGGTTCAATCTGTCTTGCCATTACAATCACTGGTGCTGCAATCACTTGGTCCTATCTTCCTTCAACAGAGGCAATTCCCAGCGAAAGCAAATCTGCTACCATCGGCGATCAAGAATGAAGATAGAGCACCATAAGAATCAGCTTATCCTATATCAGTGTCTTTTCCTCTAACAAATTTTACCTTCAGCGTTAAAGCTGAACACAATCCTCAAGGTAATAAATCACATACTGCGTGAGTTTGGTGTGTTTTTGTTCTATGGTTCCTAGGTCATTGTCTCAGTGAGTCATTTTCATTCATCAGTTAGTTTTAGCTGCAATTTCATCAGCTTTTAACTAAATAAAAAGACCATAGAAAAAGGCAACAATTTCAATGGATGGCACTTTTTTTCTTTGCGTTAGTTCAAGTGTGCGATCATAAACAGACAGGCGTGCTGGTTTTACACCTGCAATTGTAGCTTTCTCATCTGCCGTGATCTTCTCTGCATTTTTATTGAGCAAACTTAACACCAAAGACCACTGTCGAGATCCTGAATTCAAAATGTGCCTTTACTACTTCAATATACGCTGAAAACTTTCATGATCGTAACAGATAGGCTGGCTTGTATACACTATAATGAACATTGGTTAGATCCTGACTCCTACATCTGGGCCAGATCTTGATCCCATCATTTTTATTGTAAAATAACTTGATCGATTTCTTTTGATAATTGGTTTCAAATAGATTGCTTTGATCCACATATTGAGAGCTCCTTAAACGATCTTAGGATATGACTAGAGAATATTGTAATGCTACAAATCGAATGTTCACAATTGGAGTAAAAAGGTGGCTACTTTCATCTCAGAGTCCGTTATATGAAAGAGGTAAATCAAATTGATTATAGGGTGGGAGCGATTTTTATAAGTCCATTAGAAATGGATTCATTTATAATTGACTATTAAATTGTTTACAGGGTGGGAGCGATTTTTATACGTCTATTAGAAATTGATTTGTTGTCTCACTATAACAAGTCGACAAATTGAATGTTCACATAAAGGTAGAGAAGGTGGTCCTCCAATAGTTAACTAGGAATCTATAGTTTAACTATTAATTGTGGCGCACTGTGGAAATTTATATTCAAGCATAAGAATCTTGGCCTTCTAGGTGGACAATCATGAACATGTCCTGATAGAGAAGGGGCTACGTGAACTCGTATTAAGTACATGAATTCATATTAATTACATGATAAATCTACGGTACATTAATCAGATATTTTATCAATTAATAAGATAATAAGATATTTAATCAGATATTTTATCAATTAATAAGATATTTAAAGTTCGGCCCTCATATATTACTAATAAAAAATAATTAATTCAGAAGAGTTGAATACTAATTATAAAAAAATTTAAAAAATAATCAATCAGTCTTGTGGAGGTAAATTACTTCTCTCCCTAACCGCGCCCCTCCTTTAAATTTTGCCTGTCATATAAATAACTTTTATACTCCTAACTCCTTTATTTATATTTTTTAATTTTTATTTAGTTTTATTTTTTAATCAATTTTTAATTATTTTAATTATTTTTTTATTTTATACTTGTAGTTTTTTCAATTTTATTTAATTTTATTTAGTTTTATTTTTTAAATAAATTTTGTTTATTATTTTTTTCATCAATTTTTTTATTTTATATAATTTGTAATATATGTCAGAATTTCTCCCTTCCTTTAAATTACTTTCCTAATTCGACATTTAAATTATTCTCATCCAATCCTTGACATATATCAGAACCTCCCCTCCCTTTAATTACTCCCTCTAACTTTTGACACACGACACATGTCAGAACCTCTCACTCTCTTTAATTACCCACCCTCCAACCATTGACACTTGTCAAAACACCCCTTAACCCTTGACATATGTAAGAATCTCTCCTTTCTTTAAATTATGCATCCTCCAACCCTTGGCACATGTAAAAACACCTTTCTTCCTTTAAATTATTCCCCTTCCAACCCTTGACACATGTCAAAATACCCTTCTCCCTTTAAATTACCCCCCTTCCAACCCTTGACACATGTCAGAATCTCTTCTCCCTTTAAATTACCCTCCTTCCAGCCCTTGACACATGTCAGAACTTCTTATTTTCTTTAAATTACTCACCCTCCAATCATTGACATATGTCAAAACACCCTCATCCCTTTAACTTACCCCATCCAACCCTTGACACATATCAGAACCTCCCCTCCCCTTAAATTACTCACTCTTCAACTCTTGACATATGCCAGAACCTTCTTCTTTAAATCCCCTTCTTACACTTTATTTTAGTCACTCTTCAGTCACACCTCCTTCCACTGCTATCTCCCTCTCAGCCTCTCATTCTCTCTTCCTAGAACATAGTCATATTCTTAGCCATTACTTTTCGTAATTCATAGAAAAAAAATTATGGATGACTATTTGGGTTTATTTTTAGATAGTTGGTCAATTGATAATGATGTTCCTAGTGGAGAGAGTATCTCTAACAACAATCACGATTTACCACATATCAGGTTAGTTATTATCGTTGCTTTATGCATATTTGTTATTTATTTTATAAGTAGAGAAATTATGTTAAGATTGGATAATGTCATACTTATACATCTTTATTATATTTTTTTATATAGATATTTGAAAGTAGAGAAGATATGATAAATTGGGCGAAAATACTTGGTCTGAAGAATGATATTATAGTGGTTATAAAAAATTCTACTAATTTAAAAAGTGGCAAGCTGCCAAAGTGTCATCTTATGTGTGAAAGAGATGGAAAATACAAACTGTCATGATATCTAGTTGATGGGTAATCCTTAAAAAAAATACTTGGACTAAAAAATGTGAATGCCCATTTGAGCTGCAAGGTACACTAATATCTCCAGATGATGTGATGTGGGGTTTAAGGGTTGTTCGCGGTTTTTATAATCATAAATCAGCAGAATATATTGATGGTCATGAGTACCCGTGTAGGTTAAAACCAATAGAGAAAGAATTTGTGCTTAATATGACCAACAGCACCATGCCTCGTGAAATTCTTAGTATTCTGAAGGAAAGAGATCCATCAAACACTACGAGGATCAAAAGCATTTACAATGTCATTTTCACAAACAAATCTGCTAAACGAGGTGACCTAAATTCTATTCAGTATGTCTTGGAGCAATTAACCAAGAAAGAATATCTCCATAATTACCGTACAAATCTAGGCACCAATGAAATCACAGATATTCTTTGGGTTCATCCAAAAGTCTAGAGTTGTCGATCAATTTTTTGTCTATGTTGATCATTGAAGCCACATACAAGACCAATGAGTAAGACCAATGAGTATCGTATACCACTATTAGAGGTTATGGGTATTATATTCACAATGCGAACTTACTCACTTATATTCGTATATCTTAGTAATGAGAGGATAGAACAACTGACATGGACATTATGGTGACAAAAGGCGAATACGCTCGCCCCCAACACCCCCGCCAATCCGTACCATGACCAACACGGAGGAGGTAAATCACGGATGACTACTAACTTTTGGAATAATGACTAGCACATAAGGGAGGTATTTTAACTCGGCCCTGCCGAGATTTGAACCCCAGACCTCACGGTGGCAACACCTCATGCGCTAGCCACTAGACCGTCCCGAGGGGACCAACTGACATGGACATTATGTACCTTAAAGAAGTGGATGATTGAAAAGAAGGTATTGTTGTCATTGATGTTTGTTTCAGATCGGAATTTGGTGCTTATTAATGTCATAGAAACATGTTTTCCTAATGCACATCACATTCTTTGTATTTGACACATAAACCAGTGCGTAATGAAGAAATGTGCATCTATGCTTGGTATGGAGTGACAACATTTTTGTGTGTCATGACACTCTCATTAATTCATCGACACAGTGGTCTTACTAGTAGAAGTGGGATGTCATGCGCGAGGAGTATCAACGATTCGAGGGTGTTCTAAATTACCTTTGGGAGACATAGTTACACCCTTACAAAGAGCGATTTATTTTAGCATGGGTTGATACATGTATGCATCTCTGAGTAATTCAAGTCAAAGGTATAGTCACTTTATAGCTTTATTATTTCAATTTTGTTCATTATTGTACTATTTCAATTCTTTTCATTATTAAAACATAATGTATTTTTTTATTATAGGGAAGAGTCTACACATGCGAAATTGAAGTTATATTTGGGATATACCATATCAGCCCTACAAACATCTTTTGAAAAAAATACATAAGATATTGAGAATTCAATTCGAGGATATTAAGAAGTCATTTGAGAGATCTTTCAACATTCCATGTCATCAACATTTACATGATGACATTTTTAGTTAAATAAGATGTCAGATTTCATTAGAAGCAATGAAGTTGATTTTTGGTCAACTAAAATACGTTGAGGAAGCATCTCACTAGCTAGTTGGTAAATGTAACTGTTCTATCAAAATTATATACAAATTGTCATGCGAGCACGATCTTACATATTACTATTACTTTTCCATTCCAATTTCGCTACAGAGTATTAGCGCTCAATGAAGGAGATTGTTTATGCATGTACAATGGTTTAATGACGAGGGAGCACGATCCAACAGGACATCCCATGTTGTTGAGATATTAGGTGAGATGGATCTACATATACGAGAGCATATGATAGACAAGTTTTTCGATATGATAGATACATCTCAAAGTATAGTTCGAGCCCCTTCATACAACATAAAATATAGAGGTCGATCTACAGGTAGAGATGAGCAAAGTAGACGTCACATACCTTCTTTTGCAGATACATCCACTTCAGGATCTAGGGTCTCTCAACCAACTGCAACATCACGAGAGAGAGGAAGATGTGGAAGGGGGGGGGTCAAAGGTTCACAATACTCAAATGATCCATGATCACTCTCCAGTTCCATCTATCCATGATATTTATATTGAGAAATTATCTATGCCTCTACAGCGTTATATTTCTCACACTATTGATGTTCAACCTGACAGTCACTATGGATTCAAAGAGATAACTGCACTAATTGGGTATGATGAAAAAAGTTGGTCTCAAGTACGATTCAAGTTTATAAAAGAGATTCAACAAAATAAGAATCTATATGATCAACTTTATCCAGATCAAGTCAATCTATTATTTTCATTGAATTAGTTTGAGTCGTGGGCACTAGAACTGTATTGGATGAACTCTATGCCTTTGGAAATTGTCATCACAATAAGGTACAATTTGGTGCTGCATACATTTGGTGAGAATGTTGGGAGTTGTTTTACTCACTTGCTATCAAGAACTCCTCAAATTTCAAACCAAGAGCGTCGAGAAATAGCTATTGCCCACGCTGACAATCACTTCGTGCAAGTTTTCTTACACGCTTATTATCCTGTACCACCCATTCCAGCATGGTGGTGACAACATTCATCGTACGAAGCTAAAGGATGAGTCACTCATTATAGGAGGCGCGTTTATTTGTGGAACGAAGTAATAGGTATACCACCAAATACAGAGCAGAATTTAGAGGTAATATTGATTAAAATTTCTAATTTTATATATTTTTGTATATTTTTTTTTCATATTATTATATGTACTCTTTATTTCTAAAAAAAATTATTAAAAAATTTATTAAGCTATAAATTTGTTTATCATTTCTTGTTAGTATTTTTTATTAGTTATATATATATATAATTTTTATTTTGATTGATATTTATATATATATTTTTAATTTTTACAAATAATAATTCATAAAATCTACAATCAAAAAATAAATAAAAGATTATAAATATATAATTAAAAAAATAAAATTGATAAAAAAAATTGATAAAGACTTAAAAAAACTGATTAACAAAAATTTGTATTTATAAGCATTCAGTTGAAAATTGAATCTAATAAATTGAAGCTGATCGGACTGATTTTTTATTAATTAATTAAATCAACTAATATTTTTCATAAAAATCGAAGAAACGGAACCTATAAACCGATTGAACCAATAAACCAATTGAAATAACTGATTTAAAAAAAAAACAAAAACAATTAGTATTCCTATTTGCATCTTCCGAACTCCTCCTTAAAGAGGAAAAGGTTTCCTCCTTGAAGAGGAAATTCAGAAATTGACTAGAAAGATTTGTGAGAGTAGATTCTTTTGAAAAGGAAGTTTGAAGAGGAAGTGGGCAAAGTACTATGGGAAGACATCGCTTCTGCTTGGGTAACTAACTGCAACTGTTTCCACTGCGCTCCTGCAGTCCGTCGCATCTCAGCAATCTATTAGACATTGAGGAGATGAAGGGACGTCGTTTTCCTTTCATCTCCCTCCTTATTGCACAATATCAAGGAGACGAAGGGATATCTTTTCCCCTTCATCTTTTTATAAATGACATCCAAGCCATGAGAAAGGAAAGAAGAACGAGTAGAAGGATTGGAGGTGATCAGAGAGGCAAAGCAGAACATTCTGGGATTTGACTCATGAATTTTGAAGTACTTTCCGGTTATCCGTGATCGTGCTTCCGACAGCGGCAACGTCTTCGTCGACCAGCGTCTTCTTCTGCGATTTCTTCGGGAGATCACTGTGAGTGATTACAGTTTGATTTTGTTTTCGTTTCATGTTCTCAAAGATACAACAATGATATCAGAGCCAATTTTGAAAGCATGTAAATCCCTGCGTGGCTGAGAAATCGCGATCGCTCACGAAGAAATCGCGAAGTTGCTATTTCTGGCATCTCTGCCAGATCTTGTTTCTACGATTTCTACCCGGAATCGCGTAGTCCTCGGCGGCATAGAGTCGCGGCAGAGGAGTGCTGGTGATCGTGTTTTAATACCGGTGAAAGTCGTCTGTGGGAAGAATCGCGTTTGTCGCGAGATAGAAGATGAACAGTGGACGTTTTTTTTTTAATCGATTACTCAATTGATTCATGCATTTTGAATCGATTAAGTTCATGACACAGTGGCTTAATTGATTCATCAATCGATTGGATGAGATGCACAATTACTTAATCGATTCATGAATCGATTGAAGAGAAAAAAAAAGGGATGAACAATGCTTCGTTTTGACGAA
>JBBMJZ010001053.1:0-28178 GCA_037833815.1 Zingiber zerumbet | reverse complement strand
CACTCCAAGACTGCATCTTTCTTTGTTTGATCTGCATGTACACCATCAGTAGACACAATAAAGTCGAGGAAAGTTACCGATGTAGTAAAGAAAGAGCTCTTCTTCTTGTTTATAAATAAGCACTCCGTTTGCAGCTTTTTGAAGACAGCATGGAGATGATCGAAATGTGATGTCTATGTCGGACTGTAAATGAGGACGTCGTCAAAGTATATCACCACAAACTTTCCCATAGGGTCGCTAGATCTAATGTATAAATCTCATGAAGGTACAGGGCGCATTGGATAGTCCAAAAGGCATGACCATCCACTCATATAGCCTATGCTGCGTCTTGAATGTCGTCTTCCATTCATCACCAGGTCTTATTCTGATCTGGTGGTATCCGTTTTAAGGTTAATTTTTTAGAAGACCTTAGAATCGGATAGTTGATCCAACATGTCATCTAAGTGGAGAATTGGAAATTTGTACTTCACTTTCATCTGATCTGGAACTCGCTTGTAGTCAAAGATCTACTCTACTTCATTGATCCAGTCAATGAAGTCCTTTGCTCTCAATGAACCAGAAAATTCAAGCTAATCCCAAAATTTGAAGTCTCTAGCAGGCTCCTCTCATCCACGATGATCCTGAGGTGAGTCCCTCCGATGATATGGGTTCTCGAAGGAAGAATCAGATCCATGATTTGAAATCTTACGATCTTCGAGATCCCGCACCGCTATATGCTAGTTAAATCTGCAACTTGTCTCCGTAAGTCCTCAATCATTATTATGTCCTGAACACTACGACCACGATGCTTAGCTTCCTTCGTTGAAGCCTGCCTATTGTTGCGACCGCGACTACGACCACGACGACCCACCATTGGATCTGTTGATGACCTTCATGCACTCTGATACCAACTGACACCGAGTAGGATAGCAATTATCTTGTGGGCAGTTGCGAAAAGGAAAAATGAGGAGAAGACAAGAAGAAGAACCTCCAAGAAGAAAACTTTTTATTAAAACTTGAGGGGTTAATCCCTCAACATCTAAACATGACTCTTATATAGACCACAGCATAAGACTAAAATAAGAAAATAAATTATAATAATTATAATTAACATATCTTAATTCCAATCTTATAAAGAAAGGAAATAGAATTTTACCTGAAAAAGAAAGTAATTAACTTAATGATCTTAACTCAAACCAAGACGCGAATCAAGACAAATCCTCTTTAAAAAAAATAACAGAAATATGAAAATTATCCTAAATACTCAAACTATAAAAATTACCAAAAATAGAAAAAGGGCCCTAAAAAGGGATTAAAAGACAGAATTTGGGGCTAAAAATTTGACGATTATGGTTTCATTGATAACAGATGTAGGTTTTTAAATTTGGCACGCGTGACGATAGATAGAGCCTGATTTTAAGTCTCGAGTCAAAATTTATACCCGTTTGAAGTTGAAGACTCATATTGAGCTTCAACAGAGGTTGGACCTGCGTTAGTAACCTCCTAGAAATCAACCTTCAATTTCTCGAAGACCTCCATGTAATGTCATAGTTGGTCATTCTTAATCTCAAAATCTCCTTCCAACTGTTGAACAACTAATTGAGAATCCGAGTGTATGATGACTTGGGAAGTCCCTGCTTACTTTTCTACTTGAAGGCCTGCAAGTAGTACTTCATACTCGACTTCATTATTGGATGCCAAGAAGTTCAATTGAATGGAGAGTTGAAGCACATTTTCTCAAGGTGAGATCAACAATATCTCCACGATGTTGCCCTGTCGACTAGATGACTTTTCTATATAGTTTCTTTTGGTATCTTCTAATTTTTTATCTGGGCATTTCAGTTAAAAAATTTGCCAAGACTTTAGATTTGATGGATAACCAAAGCTAATATTGAACATCATACTCGCTCATTTCTATGGTTTACTTGATCAATCTTCTCGTGGTTTCTAGATTTGTCAATACTCGTCCGAGGGTGTTGTTGGTGAAAATAGTGATTGGATGGGACATAAAGTAAGACCTTAATTGACGAGCCGTGAGAACTAGTCTTAAAGCCAATTTCTCCAACATAGTGCACCGACTCTCTGCATCTTTCAATATATGACTTAAAAAATAAATAGAGTGTTGTACACTACCATTTTGTCATATCAAGACTGACCCCACTGCTCCCTCGATTGCTAACAGGTAGGTACACTCATAGCATTTCTCCTGCCACCGATTTGGAAGGGAGTGGTAGTTGAGAGAGGTATTCCTTCATATTGCCAAAGGCTTAATCATATTTCTCATTTCATTCAATCTTGGAGGCTTTCTAAAGGATCTTGAAGAAAGACAAGTTCTGATCGGTTGATTGGGGAATGAATCGAGAAAGAGAAGTGATACAGTCAACCAATCTCTTTGAGGTTGTGGGGAGGAGACATGTTTTGGAGTGCTTGTATTTTTTTCAGGATTAGCCTTAATTACTCGCTCAGTCACAATATACCTGAGTTACTGATACCTCTTGACTCCGATAGTCATTTATTGGAGTTCAACTTGAGCCTATACTGCCTCAGGGTACTATAAGTTTCTTCAATATCTGATATCAGATTCTCAGCCTCGACAGTTTTAATGAGGAAGTCATCCACATACATTTCAATATTTCTTTTAACTTGATGTTTGAAAAACTGATCCATGAGTTGTTGGTAAGTTGTACTTTTATTTTTTTAGTTTGAACGACATAATATTGTAAAGGTTCTCCTACATGTGATGAAACTGACCTTTTTCTAGTCTTCTAGAGCCAGAGGAATTTGTTGATAGCCTTAGTAGGCATCCAACATATAAATAAGCTCATAGCCGATAGTAGAGTCCACTAGTTAGTCAATGTGGAGCAGAGGATAACAATCCTTAGAACATGACTTGTTGAGGTCCTGAAAGTTTATGTATACTCGTCACTTGTTTCTTGACTTGGATATCAAGAATACATTGGCAAGCCAAGTAGGGAATTGAACTTTCTAGATTTGCCTAACTTCCATTAACTTGTCAATTTCAGATTGGATTATCTTATTCTGATTGGGTCCAACATTTCTTTTCTTCTATTTGTTCGGCTGAGCATTCAGAAGAGTGTTGAGCCAATGTACCATCACAGTCAGGGAAACACCTATGACTTCTTTTGCAAACCAGGCAAAGATGTCATAATTCTATGAGAGACAAACGGTCAACTCCTATTTAAGCTCCAAGGGAAGATTTGTCGCTACTCAAGTGGTTCCATTTGATCAGTCAGGGTGGACTTGTACTTCTTCATGCCCCTCTGTTGGTCGGGCCATTTGTATTTCTTTAATAGCTTGATCTTCGATTTTCCAAATTCAATGGGCTTTGCGTAAGTAAGTTTTGACTATGTCAATGTAGCATCTTCTTATTGCCGACTGATCTCCTTTAACTTACTAACTCGGTCTTCCAAGGAAACTTCATTTTTTGGCGGAAGGTGGAAACCACTGATTGAAAGGCACTCAGCGTCATTCTTCCCACGATAACATTATAGGCAGAGGCAGTTTCCAATTTAATGAAGGGTGTATGTCTCATCCTCATCAATGGTTCCTCTCCCAAGGATAAGGAGAGACTGATTTGGCCGAGGGGTTGCACTTTATTCATGATGAACCTATATTGCAAGGTGGATATGGGTCGCAGTTCTTTTATGTCAATTTGTATCTAGTCGAAGACCTTTTTGAAGATGATATTCACTGAGTTACCTTTGCTACAAATACCCTCTTCATATTATAGTTGGCTTTGAGAGCGTGGATTTCTAGGGTGTCTTCATGAGGAGCCTCTACTCCTTCCAAATCTTTAGGCTTGAAGTTGATTGTGTTAGGACTGAAGGAATTTAGATTATCCACAATGGTATGATATTGTCCACCTTGGACCTACACCCTCATGATTTTATTTTTGATCTTTATCCAAAAGGTCTCATCCCAATGGAGATATTTTTCCCCCTTATAAGTCCATGATCTTTCTCATATATTTTCAATGTAGGACTTTGTTTGTAACATTGCAACCCCCACACTGCCCCCCCCCCTTCCTCAAACGAAGGACCATGTGGCCCCCCTTAAGTGGAAAGTCTATCCATTTGACGTCGAATCCTCGATCCACCATATCTTTCTATACCTTGGTCCAACCAACCTGCTAGGTCATTTTGTCCCTCATACACCCGACCTGTTAGGATTTACTTGTCCCTCGATCCACTTGACCTATTAGGATTTTCTTGCCCCTTAGTTCAAATGATTTACTAGGTCTTTTTTGCCTAGTTGTAACTAGGGCTTCTTTGTCTGGCTGTCCACCAAGACATCTTGCCTAGGGCTTCTCTACCTGGCTGCCCACTAAAACTTTCTGCCAGGTGTCTAATCCTCTTTATTCTGACATAGGAGCCCACACTTCTTTTGTTTGAGGTCAATATTATACTCATATGAAGCGATTAGACCATAACTCTTGTGCATAGTCGATAGTTAAACCTTCTGACAATTTAGGTTTTGATACCAATTGTTAGGATCAAAGGAATTTAGATATCTCCATATTGTTATGATATTATCTACTTTACGCATAATCCCTTATGATTTTATTTTTAGGTTTTACCCAAATGCCTCATCCCAATGGAGATATCTTTCTCTTATAAGTCCATGATCTTTCCCATGTATTTTCAATGTGAAATTTTGTTTGCAACCTTGCAACCCCAACAGATTGAGGAGTCATCCATTTGCCTTTGACCGGTGCTAACTCTATAGTTTTCCAGCCTTCATATGTGGTCTTTCTTGATCTGATGAGAACCTCCATTTATTGGACCCCTAGAGATCATATTGACACTCTCTTACGAGGAAACTTTGCGTTTTCTCTTGTCCTTCTCCTGGTCAATTTTTTGACATGGTCGGGAAGATTCTTGGGGACCATTAAATGGTGAGCAGGTCCTCCAATCTAATTGATGATTGATCATCTCGTCGATTAGTTTATTGAGAGAGTCAATAATGCTCTAGGGATGATTTCCTAGGCAGCGAACATTTGTTGACAATCTATCGTAGCTCCTGAGCATACTGGTCACATCCTCAATGGTATTTATGTAGGTAAATCATCCTATGGTATCCAATGTAAACTTTTTCTTCTACAATGACGTATCAACCCTAATCATCGTTTACTTTTAGAAGGATCATAACTAGTGATTGAAACCTAGGGAGACCCTATGACTAGATCCCTCAACCTCTAATTAACCACTTTTCCTATTATGCGACAATGAATTAGGTTTGATCAATTAAGCTCTATGATAGACTAGGGTTCCTCGCGGCATATCGGGTTATACTTTCATATCTAACACTCTCATCTAGGTTTTCTATGGGTGGGAGGGTCAGGTTCTCCTTTCGGTTCATCCCCAAATCCTCATGAGATACAAATCTCATACTTTTGGCATCAAGATTGTGTTAATATAGTAGATCCGGACCATAAACACATATTTCATCAAACAAGAAATATACAAAACATATAGATTAAACAAAAAAATGTTCACATATTAAAAGGACTACTCCCTACATCCTAAAATTAGGAGAACTACCCCATAATAAAGGAATTACAAACTAAAGACACTAATAAAAAAGAATTCTTACATATCAAAACAGAGAAAAGAGATAGAGAAATACTTAGGGAGAAGATTTCCGGTGTCTTTAGAGAGGTTCCCTTGCGCTGGAGGTGGATGGATCGTCGGAGTGGATGAAGATGATTACTCTAGAATTTCCCCTAGAGGGGAAACCCTCTCCCAAGGAGGAGGACTAAGTCCTCTGGTCCCAGATACTTAATTCAAATGAGGAGAGCTCCTTTTATAGTGTAGAAATTTAGATGCTTGACACGGGTTGTGCCACTAGGCACGGGCACCCATGTTGGGCATGGGAGCTTTGGATCTAACGGAGCATGGCCCATGCTGCTGGGCATGGGTGATTGTGGCAAATTGGTAAAGTATTGGGACACGGCTCGTGCCACTGGACATGAGCACCTGTGGTAGGTTGACCGAGCCGGGCACGACCCATGTCACTGGGCACAACCACGCGCAGTGAGCCAACCGAGCTGGGCCAAGCTGGGCACAGCTCGTGTAAGTTTGCTAATCTAAAGCAAGTTTAACTTGAATTTTGGAACATAGAACACATTCTCAATAGTCACATTGTTGCTTAATTTCATAGAACCGATGGATTTTATTTCTGTGTCCTCCATTTGGTAGTTGCACAACAACATGTTTAGAAACAAATCTAATTGTAGTACGTGGAGTATTAGATACATGATCAGTGGCACCACTGTCCAAATTCATGTGCTATTTGTGTAAATAGAATCGATACTTAAAGTATTGATAAGTGGTTCAGTGTTACCGATGTCTTTGCGAAGGAGGGTCATAATCTGATCATATTCTTTTGTCGTCAACTGCTTGGTTTCGCCCCTCTCCATTTTGGACACAATAGAGGAATTTATAGATTTTTTGTCTTTCGGTTGGACGTCTTTTCCATGATATCTGTGTCCCAGAGGAAACCATGAATATAGAAGCAATGATCGATGGTATATCCATCTATTTCACAGTTGGTACAGTAGAGCCTTTTGTTGCCCACTGATCGGTGAAATTCTGCCTCGGTGACCTATCGAGTAATCATCTGATTTTGTGTCTTGGGTTGTGCAAAATTCACAACATGTCCAGAATTGTCTGTATTGGTCACCACATCACTTTGTCTCTCGTGTTGTAAAATAAGAGCATGGACCTTCCGAATGTCAGGAAGATGATTCATTAAAAGTATGGATCCTCAAACTATAGAAAAACAATCATTCAAAGCCATAAGAAATTACATGACTCGTTCTTTTCTTCTCTTTCAGTGAGGTCCTTGAGCCCACCACAAGTGCAAGTGATTGGATCATGGTACGATAGTTCATCCCAAAGAGTTGTCATCTTGGTATAGTAGATTGACACAGATTGGTGTCATTGTCGGCAATTTCTTGATGGATTTCAAAAATTCGAGTGTCGTTTCCTTGTGAGAATCTATCTTGTAAATCATTCCATACATCGATTGTGGATTCTATGTAGATAATGCTACTTGCAATGTCGGAATCAACAGAGTTAATAATCCATGAAAGCACCATGTGATTGCAATGCTCCCATGTTTGAAATGTGTCATGGTCTTCTTTCGGCCTCTTGATTGTCCCGTTGACAAAATCAATTTTGTTCTTCATGCTTAAAGCTATGTGCATCGCGCGACTCCATTGCCCATAATTATTTCTTTCGAGTAGTTTGGAGACGAGAACCAAACCGGGATGATCGGAATGATGCAATGCCTCCCTTCTCCTTTTTCAAGTTTTCTTCTCTCATTATTGTAATGGAAGTGTATACCATAAAAAAAAAATATGAAAGTAGTGGGAAGAAACCTTTGTTAATTATGTGTATATTCATCAATAATCAATTACAAGAATATATATAATTTTCTCTACTAATCTTTACAATTGATTACATAAAATAAGGAAACTAAGGCCTAATTTGATATCATTTAATTACATAGAATATATCCATTTAATCAAATTGATTATATCAATCAATTAGAATCTTTTCTTTAATAAGTCAATCAATTAGAATTCTTCCTTTAATAAGACCTCCAAGGTACATCCCTGAAATCAACTTCTCAAATATTTGAAAACAACACCAAGATTTCATGAGCATTCAAGTCTGGCTCAATAGAAAGATTGGCGTGATCAAGTTGATTAGTATCATGCATGTTCACCAGGGTTCATGCTTTCACAATCCAATGCTGGTCATACTTGCGAGCGAGGAAGATGGCATGACTGGAAATTGCCCTACTCCATGTTTATAACCTTCAAATTCACGCATGAAAATCTGTCAATCTAAGCTACACAATGAAAATCTGTCAGAGGAATCAAAAGAAGCCTTACCATCTCCCCTGAGGTTGGTTGGAGGCCATGCCACTTGAGAATTGCATTTGTCAATTCAACAGGCACATCGCTCCCAACCTGATTCCATATTATATCGCAGTCGAATACACTCATAACAAAGAAGTGAATTAAGGATAATAAATCTGCTGTTCTGTCATAAATTTGGAAAGAACTTTACGGTCTCATCGATTGAGAAACCCTTGGACCGTTTGGAAAGCACGCCAGCTGAAATTGAAGATTGTCTAACTGGGAATAAGAAAGTAAAACCAATTGCATGGACCTTCCATCTTCGAGGTGTAATTCTTCACCCTCAGATGCAATGAAAGTTTACCAATTGCATGGCTATGAAATCGATTTGGTTTATACTTCCATTGAAGGCCTACGTCCACAAGGCCCAGAATAAGCCTCTCCTATCGTAGTTAGGGTTCTGGCCCAGTTCATCTCAACATCCTACATCCAGTCACCCGTGCCTACGTAATTATCATGATAATATTCCGTAGGTTTTAGGCAACGCAGTTGCTTCTGAACTCACTGTTATTTTAGTTTTTAATTGCAAAAGTGTTCAGATTCTAACTAAGTGCATGATTGTCAGATAATACTGCAATAATTGTCTTAAGCATCTTTGGACTTGAGCACTAGTATATTATGTTGCGGTGACAATTTGGATGAAGCCTTTCTGTATGTTCCAAGTAATTAACCAGAGAATTGATCTCAAGTGCTTGTCCTTTCGCTGCTTTTAAGTGCAAGTAGTTGGTGCAGACATTGGCTTTAGATTTAAACGGTGTTCAACAAATTACCGAACAAATGAAGTTTTGAAATATCATGTATATAAATTTAAATTTATGAAATCATGTACTCCATGCCCATTTTGCTCCAGCATATTTATCCCAATCAATTACTATAGTGTACCAATCTATTCAGGATACTGTTCATCAACTCAGTGAAATCCAAATCAATTGCTACATTGTAAAACTCAATTGTGTATATATATATATATATTGATTGATAGATCTAAAGAGCTTCGAATGACATGAAACTAGGGTCTATATGTTCATCCAATTTTCCTAATTATATCTATGCCATTAAATATTAATTTAGCACATTATATTGAGAATAATAATTTTTTTAAAATAAATCAATCATTTAAAAATAATAATAACAATAATCGATTGCTATAATATAATAATCTATTAAAGTTACTGTTCATAGTCACATAGTTACAAAACTTTATTGAATCAATTGTTACACTGTAGCACTTGTTTATAAAATTTAATTTGTATTAAAAATTTACTGCTCTCAATATAGTGGGTCAAATTGATATTTGATGACATGAATATAACTATAAGAACTAAATAAACACATATAATATGGTTCTATGTTATTCCTAGCTTTCGAGATCCATAAGCTGATTTCTACCAAAATCAGCTGATGGACCTAAAGAGCTCAGAATGACATGGAACAAATCCTATGTGTTCGTCTAGTTCTTATGATTATATCTATACCCTCAAAAATTAATTTGGCATACTATATTAAGAGTAGTGATTTTTTAAATACGAATATGTTTAAAAAAATCTAATTCGTGTTAAAAAAATCACTACTCTTAATATATTGGATCAAATTGATATTTGAGTGTATGGATAGAATTAGGAGAACGAGACGAACACATAAAACTTAGTTTCAAATCATTACAAGCTTTCTAGGTCCACTATCGATTTTGTCAAAAATCAGTCAAAACTGAGTGATGGACCTAGAGAGCTCGGAATGACATAAAACATGGTCTAATTCTTCTGATTATATCAATGTCCTTAAAATTAATTTGACCAAATATATTGAGAGTAATATTTTTTAACACGAATTAAATTTTTTTAGACATATTCGTATTCAAAAAATTATTGTTCTCAATATAATGTGTCAAATTAATGTTTGAGAACATGGATATAATCAGAATGACTAGCCGAACATATAGGACTTGGTTGCATGTCATTATGAGCTCTCTAGGTCCATCAACTAATTTTGACCAAAATCAATTGATGGACCTAAAGAACTCGGAATGACATAGAACTAGATTTTATGTGTTCGTCTAGTTCTTCTACATATCATCAAATATCAATTTGACATAGTATATTGAGAGGAATGAAATTTAGAATTTATGATCACAAAATCATTCTCAATCGATTGATACATTGTAGTAAACAATTGGTAAATCTACCAATGGATTGGGAACAACAAAGGGGGTAAAATGAGTATGAGATACGAGATTTGATAATTTTAAAATTTAGGTACATGATTTAAGTATTTAGAAACTTTAGCTATATGGTTCAGTAATTTGCCGGAGATTGTTTTAGCATTATAGAGTCCAAACCACAAAAAGTGGAATATGTTAAAAGAATAACTTGAGGTCCCTAAATTACCAACAAGAAAAAAGGATGAGAGAGTAAGGAACAAATGCTATGGAAACCAAAGGATTAGAGTGTGCGTGCTTATTCTGCCTAAACAACTCCCTGGCATGTAAAAGCTAGGAGTCGCTCAACATTAGCATTATAATGTCTTTATTCCACACATACCACAAACCCTAAAAGTATGCTTAACTAAGGGACATGGGAGAGCATTAAAGGACGAGAATCATCCTTATAATTAAAGCATGCAGTCATTTGAAGAATCAAGAAAGGAAGTCCCCATGTTCTTTTATTCTCTCCTCCACCACCCAATTAATTCCTTCTGCAATTTCTTTATGGGACCAAATGCCCTTTGAAGGGCATCCAAGATCCTCTAAAGAGAGAGAGATAAGCATTGCCTTTATGATATGAAGAAGACAGTGGTTCTTTGCTAACTCCTGCTGAAAGGGACGCACGTATATATATAATGCTCAACATTTCATACACAAACATAATTATTATACATAAAGAGAGGCATTCATACTAGGATTCTCAAAATGATTGTGAAAAGGAAAAAAAATTAATAATGTGCGAGTGATTATACATCCGTGATCAGTGCGGGATTAATGAATGTCAAAATCTTCCTAACTAATGGCAACCTTTTTCTCCAAATATATCTGCCACATTGCACAACTTGAAGTGAGATGGTAAACTTTCCATCTTATAGTGCTAAACAGAATTGGATTCTTCTTAAAGTATGGTCACTGGAAAGTGAGTTGTGATTTGATTGAGATATCTTTATATCAAAACTAGTGTATCCAAAAAAAAAATATGGAACCACTAGGTTAACGGCCCCTCTACAATGACCCCAAGGTTCAACAGAAACACAGGCGATAGGCACATGACGAAGCTTTTACAGACGATATATTTGAGATCAGCAACATAGGGAGATTGAACTGAGAAAAATAAGACAAATATTCTATTTTTTTTTCACTTTGATCCACCCCCCTCTCTCTATCTATATCTATATATAATATGTTACCTAAGCATCGTTCTCTTAGGACGGTCTAGTGGTTAGCACACGGGGTGTTGCCACAATGAGTTCTGGGGTTTAAATCTCGGCAAAGCCGAGATAAAATGTCTCCTTTATGTGTTAGTCACTATTCCAAAGGCTAGTAGCCGCCCGTGATTTGTCTCATCCATGTTGGTCCTGGGACGGATTGGTGGGGGTGCTGTGGACGAGCTTATTCACCTTTTTGTCACAATGTTACCCTAAGCACCTTACCATACACACTCTGGTGCAAAACTCAAAAAAAAAAAATTAGTTTAAAAATTATTTTATACTTGATACTATAACTCAACCCTTAAATTTTAAAACCAAAATCTTACTGACATAATCGGGAGCTTAAAAATAAATAAAAAGTATAAATAATAAATAATAAATAAATAGTTGGCGTGGACGAAGTCCGGCCACACGACTTCGTCTGCACCATAACAATTTACTCTCTCTACATATATATTATTTTAGTCAATTACCATATATTGTAGCATGAATCATGTTGAAGGAGTGCCTTAGTGCAACGATAAAATTATTGTCGCGTGATCTTGTGATCACAGGTTCAAGTCATCTTTTTCAAGACTCCACATTGACAATAGATTAGTGCACCGGACTATCTTTTACCATATATCATCATGTTATATTCTCTATATAACAGTAAAAATCACATCATCTATAGACTATGTGAATTATTTGGTTTGAAATTAGATAGTAATTTGAAATTCATGAACATATTATATATTATTGTAGGAATAATAACTAATTTAGCCAACCAACAAAAAAGAAGAAAATTTTTCTAGACAAATAAAAAACCGCAAGTAGAGGAGAAGAATTTGCTTTATCAAAATTGGTATAAGAGTAGAGCTTTGACTTCATAAAACTGCAAATTGAACCTAATTTCATATATATAAATATGTGTGCAACAGCAACAATAATAATAAACCCTACTTGCATCATATATGTACCACTGCAAGTTTTTAAGGTCAGACATCAAAATTTGGATTATAAACTTTAATAAATATACTTTCACATCAAAGTTTGTGTAAACCACCTATATATTATTCAATTTGGCTTTGATGATCTAAAAAGATGTGGTGTCTAATTATTCATGTTAAGGTGCCTCTCTAATTTAGAAAAGGGTGTTAATCTTTTCTTTCCAATTCATCTTCATCATTTATCTCATATATTTTCTATATATATAACATTGTTATCAAGGGAGCTCGGTGACACTCAGAGCTTTGTTCACGGTGATTTTTTTTAAGATCCTGGTTATGCTATTAAGATTTTGTCTTTAGAATTTAGGAGTTGGATTATATTATTAAGTAAAAATAAATAAATAAATACTTAGAGAATGTGCAAGGTAAGATATGCATTATAACATTTCTTTTATATATTCTTATCAAATTTGGCCAGCAACTTATGCTATAGTAATTAACAACAAAAAAACAAACAAGTATATCCTTTAGTAAAAAAAAAATCGTGTCTAACAAACTAGGAAGCAAAATAAAGATATTAGCATGATTCTTACAATTAAAATACACTGATCAGTTATTTATGAAGACTATACACATACACATAACCCTTGCATGGTTTTAACCAGGCTCATGCAGTTTCTTAATCAACAGCCTTCCTAGCTTCTCTAACTATTTCTGTCAATTTTTTTTTCATTTTTTTTTTGGCAAAACAGTCTTTTATTTGCAAATTGCAATTGTATGTATTAAATTGTGGTTTTATGATTCCTTATCCAAACCTGATGTGTTGAATAGATCTTTTTGTTCAAATCTTTCTCTTTCTCAACTTGACAAAGCACTAAAGACAGCAGAGTGATCATGATTATACCCTTTTTCCCTTTCTTTCTTTCTTTCTTTCTTTCTTCTCATAATTCATGGTTCTTAGCTTTGTCCATTTTCCTCATTAGACATGATGATGATCTTGGTCTTGTGGCCAGCAGTATGGGTACTGCCATTCTGTCTCTTGAGGCTCTGGAATTGATGCTTCCTGCCACACAGCATGCAAATTATCAACAGCACACGAGCAACAAGAAAGTAGAGTAGCATACTCAAGTGAATAAAATATAGCACAAGAATCACAGAAGAATGTATATTAGATTGAGTGATAATAGATAGTATTATAGCTCAGTTATATATGATCTCATTTTAGAGTAGATTTAGTTATTAAGAAATAAATTCACCATTTTTCTTCAGTTTTTTTTTCTAACAAAAGGATAAGGAATTCAATTATTTTAGCATATATCACTTCATGCTTAACCGCTCCTTTTCTTTCAAATAAAAAGGTAAACAAAATCAAATAAACAGAAATATATAGAAGATGGGTGCAATGAGGATTATTCATATTTGCACAGTGTTGCTACACACAGTTATTGCATGTTATAATTGGCAATCTATATTATACAGGATATTATTTTATATTGCATAAATCAGTAGTCATGAATTAAAGAAGAAAAGAAGTCTCTCTAGTTTCCTTTTCCTTTATCTTTATTTATAATTAAATTGAAACCATGTATACTTTAAGACAGTAAGAGTCTAGCTATTGTGAAAGATCAAAATCAAAAGCTTAATTACCCCTTTTCACTTTTTACAAGTTGCATATATTAAAGAAAAAGAGAGGATCCTTGCAATTACTGGTAATAATTATGTTAATGTGTTCACATAGAAATGTAATTCTTCTCTATAAATTTATGATCAGTTAATTCATCTAGGAGATCTTAATGAATCAAATACAATATATATTCTTAATTATTCTGTTGATCATCAATGTATACACACACAATTCCCTACTACTGTAATGGAAAGAAAAAATAAAAAAAGTGAAGGAAGGTTGCTACTCACTGCTTTACTTCCGGCAGAGGTGCAACTCATAACCACTTCTTCCAAACAAGAAGCAGATCTACTATCCACCTTCTGTTGTCTCTGTGGTAGTTGTTGTTGCTGCTGCTGCTCAAAATCATACATATTGCAAATAACTATTATTTTTCTTTAGAAAAATTAAAAAGAATAAAATTGGCAATAATTTAATTTAATTTGTTTCTAAAATCTAATTAACATCGGGTTTAAATAATTAATAATATTAATATTCACCTGAGACTTTTGGGCATGCAAAAGCATATGGTAAGGGTCTTCCGCAATGCCTTGCAAGGAGGAAAGCTGCGCATTAATGGCGGAGATGGTGTTCATAGGAGGAGGCCTTGTCATGTGGAAAGCTGCAGAGGCTTGCACCACCTGATGATCCCGTAGCTGTAGCTCTCCTCCACGCTCATGATCAGATCTCCCAATTGGAGGAGCCTTTGCGGTCTGTTCCATTATAATTAATAATCACTTATAATTATTATTATTATTATTATTCCATAGCGATCTTAAAAAAAATTCTCTGAATCACTACTAATACGTACATGGTCATGTGTAATTAATTAATTACCTCAGAAAAACATTCTCTAAAAGGAGCAAAGCTAAAGGCCTCAACTGGCTTCATGTGCCGGTGATGGTGCACCACCTCAATGCCACTAGTGTATCCAGAGACAGAATGTTCGACATGGTCTCTTTTGCTCGCCACCTCCTTGGAGGATCTACTTCCACTCCCAGCACCACCACTCTCCACTACTACTTTAGCGTTTGCATTGCAACTCCTCTCCGAAACCAAGAAGTTGCATTGCCTCGGCTGGGTCTGATAAAAGATCTTGGACACCACCAGCTCGCCTTCCTTCTCCTCCTCCGCCTCCCCCAGATGGTACTGGTGCATCACCCAGTTGGTCTTCTCGGGCTTCCGGTTCTTCCCGAAGTTGGTGTAGAGAACCAGGATCTTCTTGCAACCTCTCTGCCGGCCGCCGACCATCACAGGCCTGGTCTTGCCTGTCTTGTGCCACCTCGTCTCCCCTGACCCTCGTTGGCTTTGGAAATGCTCCTCCTGATCACTCTGCAGGTTTATGATCTTCCTCCGCTTCCGCGTGCCGGTGGTGTAGGCCTTGGAGGGCCTGTGGAAGAAGTGCTTGCTCAGGCCATCCTTTGTCACCCCTGCAGCAGTGCTGCCCTTCGAATTAGTGCATGCATTGCATGGATCAGTGAGTTAATTAATTAGCTAGCTAGGTCAATTAGGTGCGACAAGAAACTGAAATTTTGTTTCTTTTCCTCTTCCTTGTCAGATGAACCACCTACCAAACTGTATATATATATATATATAAGTTGGAAAAATTGGATTGTCTATTTAATTAACTTACTTCTAACTTGGACAGAGTAATTAGTAACAGCAGCACATAAAATGCAATAATGCAAGTTGTAATTATAAACAAATGGAAATTTAATTAAGTAATTAATTAATTAATTAAACCTGGGAGCTTCTCAGGGTGGGTGTAGCAGATGCCATCTTCGCCTTCAATGGTGGGGATGAACTCGTCTATCAGAGGGTGGGATCTCAGTTCATCTGCTTTAACCTTCGCTTCCAGGTGCCCTATCAATTCTTGATCTGTCGGATCGAACTTTACTCCGGCAGGTAGCCCAAACCAGTCCTGTAATATATACACACATATATTATATTTTTGTTAATTTCAAGATTAAGAAGAACAAATTAATGAACACAGACCGGCCTTGGATCGATCTTGTGGCCGCAGCCAGGGCAGATTTTGGATGCAGACAGTACGCGATGCTCTTCGATCTTGGCGTCGATGAGGCTGGAGCTGCTCACTGAGCTTATGGGGCTTGCGTTCATGGCTTTGTTTAATTCTTGGAATTATGATCACTCATCAGCACTCGCGTGCGTCGATCTCTTCTTGATCGCCTGAAAAGAAAAACAAGCGTGTAAAATCAAGACAATAATTCAGAAGATAACTCAGATATCTAAAACACAAAGGTATGATACCAATCCAGAATAAGAAGAAGAAGAAGAAGAAGAAGAAGAAATAAGAATAGGAATTGCAAAAGGAAGACATTAAACAACTTACATAAGAGAGAATGCCTTCTACTTTAACTGAAACCCAAGAGGGAAAAAAAATCAAAGGAAAAGGCTTCTCTCAACAAGCACACTGACACCAAATAGAGAGAGAGAGAGAGGGGGGGAGGGGTGTTTGGGCTTTTAGATTTGGGCAGTTCAGCTACTAAAGCTAAAGAAGAAAACGGCTGTTCACTGCTGTTACTTCACAAAACGAAGAACCAAACCCTTAATAAATATATAAAATACATAAATAAAGGGAAAAGACAATTCTGATCTGTCTCCTTAAGGAAAGACGACCACCACCCCCTTCCCCTTGCGAGAGTTATACATAACATAAAACTAAATATATTTTTGGCGTGATGGGTAAAGTTGGAGCTGGTTCAGTATTTTTCTTTTTTTCCTTGCATGAAATGATGGAAACAGGATATTATTTTGCTTTGGCTACGAAGGATTCCGAGAAGGGGAAAAAGAAAGAGGGTGAGGAACAAGAGACCTTGGGATGTGCTGATATGATGATCCTTTTGTGGACTGGTCTGAGAGCAGAGGCTCTCAGAGGGGAGAGAGAGAGAGAGTTGTGCAGAGATGAATCTATAGGTTGCTTCAAAGCCACGGCAGCTAAATAGTAGAACAATTGATGGATACCAATTATAATATAATATGTTTGCATGTGTGTAAATATATTATAGGTGAAAATTTTCTAAAGCAGCCTTCAGCCAAGGAAGGCCATGTAATATTAAGAATTTTTTATTTTTTTTCTCACAAAATTTATGGAATCGTCTCTCTTTGGTCTTTGGGTATTTATCTCCTCAGCGTTCAACGTGTGTTTCTAGAAGCGACAAACATCGACTCTTCCAAAAAATAATATTTCCATTTTGAGGCTTAATTCTGTCATCGTTTTTAATTATAGAATTCACCGTTAAATATTTTTTTTTTTGGAATTCTCATTTAAATAGCTAGAGAAAATCAATCGTGGCGAAGAAGTGCGCAAACGAGTTTACAACGTGTCTAATAATAAAGCGAGTTATCTAAACAAATAGTTTGAAACAAAAAAAAAAAAGAAATTTAAATAGATTAAACAAATGCACACGGTGCTACCATATCTAATTAATTAATGGCATGTAAATGAAAATAAGTAATAAAAAACTCGATATGAGTGAGTAGTTGAAGGGGGCAGCGGTTGACAGGTTGAATCTGTGGTCGATATTCAGTCAATAGCTGATGAAGGAAGTAGTGAATGTGAGGTTGAAAGAGGGAAAGAAGAGATTGAGACGTTGAAGGGATGAGGAGGAAGGACGAAGAGAAATAGAAGAAGCTGTCAGTGTCAGTGATAGAATGGAAGAAAAATAAAAGAAAAGTAAGATAAAAGAGGAGTAGGAGGAGCATTGTTTTCACCGTGAGGATCCCTTGGGAGATTCACCTTGATGATACACGGTAAATGTTGAAGCCCTCTGAAATTTGATCTTGCCGTGGGAGACCAACAACTTAAAAAATAAATAAATAAATAAATAAAATAAAACATTTCCTGTCGAATTCTTTCAGTTGTTACATTTTGAACTGAAAATTTTGATATATTAAATTCACTTTAATTTGTTATTTGAAGCATTTCATTTCCATAAATCATTTCAATCCATAATTTTTTTTTTATAACTTTCATAACTATTTGATATTTTTTTATTAATATACAGATAGACAAGATTATATAGAATAGTGCCAAAGTGATGTAAAGGCATTTTAAAGATCCGATAATTTATCTTTTTCATATAATTTGAAGACGGATTGTGAAGAGTATAATAACTTTTTACTATAATCTAAAGTCATTTTAAAAATATCAAAGTGAAATGTATATATCATGATTTGAAACTTTATTAATTGATGTCTTGAGAGTTGATTTCATAGAAAATTGAAAAGTGAGCTGACTTAATCATTCCAAAGTGACCTAAATTGAATTGTGACCCTTGATCTTAAAGTCTTAACATGAAGTTTATGGTGATATGTCCTCGTTACGGTTGAAGAATGGAAAGCAATAGCAAACAAATAAAAACTTCACCAAAAGGAAAACTTGGAACTAAAGTAATTACCAGCTTGAGATGAACTTCACTTCTTTCTTTGTCAATCTAGTCAAGCTGTCACTATCTTGGAAGTCCCTTCAAGAATCATTGTTATTAGCCTACAAGTCCCAGAAAGTTGTAAATCTCTTGTCCAATCTCACATTACCCCCACTGCACATGGCCTCTATCTTCTGCTCTTAGAACTTGAAAATCCAACACTCAGCAATAAAAAAGCACGCTGACTAAATTTGACAAACTTTTTTTTTTCTCTGGGTCCCTCATGAAAACTTGTAATTTAAGATTCACCAAGATATCAGTGATCAAAACAATCATAAATTAATCTGATACTCTAAAAACACAATGCTCAACAAGCCTACTAATGCACTTAATGGCATCATTAGGAATTATCATAATGGCGCATTTGAAAAGTATCCTTCCAAAAATCCTCACTTTTCATTGACCTGAAACCTCGAATGGAAATTAAAATAAACACTGATACCTTTAAATCATCAATCTACGAGAGAAAAAAATCGTATTTTTTATGGTTATGGCATTTTCTTCCTGATAAAAAGATGAACTAGTGTGACAAACCCCTTCATTCATGGGTTCTTATAACTGAGTGAAAACTCCTCTAGTTCATGCAGATCATACAATATTGCATCTTAAAAAATAAGTTTAATGCCTGGTCATAGCTAAAAATAAAAGAATCAATTTGCCAAAAAAAAAAAAGGCCAAAGATATATCAACCAGCAATAGTGTAAATGTGTAATGTACAAGGAGATGAATGAAATTTCTACTGAAATCATAAACAAAGAACACCCCCTAGCTAAAATATCATTAGAGGTACAAACCGTGGAAATGAAATTACAGCTGAATCAAACCCGAGAAGCAGAAGGCATCCAAGCCTATTTATTTGACAGCTTACAAAAAAATTAAACATCAATGACCAACAAGATTACATTGTCTGAGCAATTTCTAAACTGAAAACATACTATATTCCAAAGATAAAAAAAAAAAAAGCTGAAGGATTTCCGTGTATAATATTATATGTGAACGCTTTGCAAGTGAAAAACTTCCCCAAGCTCTGGCATATATGTCCAACAAATACAGATGCCCTGGCATCCAGATGCAGAACAGCCCGTGCTTTGAGACATGAAAACACCTGCAATAGGTGCAGCAATCTACAAGGGTGCCATCAAACTTTAGTGAAGATCTTCAATCTCTCCCACAAAATTAATCAGAAGACGCTTCCATGGAAAGTAGAATGTCTATTGAGCCTGGGTAGCAAATTTTTTACCACACTCGAGCATGCAAAAAATCACATGCTCCCACACCTAGCTCATTGAACATCAAAAGCTAAGTGCCTTGAGGAACAGATCATAACAAAAAAAATTTGCAAAAATGAAAACTTCCGTTCCTAGTATCTTCATGCGTAATACATGTACAAACTGTTCATCGCAGCACAAGCAATTAAATTTTCTGTTGGGTGCCAAGCTAAATGGAGTAATTTGGATGTGAAATCATATGAGTTGCCGTTAGAGTCTGAAGAACTTTCTGCTCCTGTGGCATTTAAGATAACATAAGATGGCATAGAACAATAGACTGCTGGGAGAATAATTAACATAGTTTAGAGGTCCCAAACCTCGTCTAACAACACGTGTTAAGCTGCTAGATCTTGCGGACTTTGAGTTCTGCACTTGCAGCCTATAGTCACATGAAAAGAAGTCAACCTGTACCTGATGCTTCAATCATAAAGCAAGACAAACTAATATAGCCCAGTGCAAACTTAATTCCATTCACATATGTCTAATAAATTACAGTAGAGGTACAAATGTCATAAGGTCCATTAAATATCAACTTCTGAAGGAGAGAAGGGGAGAAATAGTCTGCTGGTTCAACTGCTGAAAATGTGCCAAAACAAAGTTCCACTAGGCAGAACTTTCTTGACTTATTTCCTTGCTTGGTAACAGACAATAAGTCAAGAAAATAGTCTGCTGGTTCACATGAAGAATCGAAACAGTTGAAGAATAAATGAAATATTACCTTGCTTGCTAACAGACAATAAGTGCCTCAAAAAATAATAGCACTCATCAAGTCTTTGCGATTGGCTATATGATGTTACTAAAATCAATAACAGAAACAAAGATCTCGAAGCTGGAAGGAAACCATAACATCCAAAGTATCTAAAAGGATTTAAAGGAGAGAAAAAAAAATCCCTGCAAATTAGTAGATTGTTATAACTGGGGCACTGGTCATCAAGTCAATCAAATCCCACAAACTTACTTGCATTATGAACATATAAAAATGAATGCCATCACCATGATAGACTTATTTCTTTTATACAAGTTCAAAGAAGACAGCCCTTTTATATTGCATTCTGAGGTTGTTACTTTCTATGTCCATATATTGCTAAATAGACATTTTCTGGAAGGCATAATGAAAGAACATAGGAATTTCTTTTAGTTTTATGGCCACTGTACCTCATTGGATTTTTACTGGCTTCCAAAGTGGTTGCTTCATTGCTGCCAGGAACACAACCAAATACACGAAAAAGATTGCTGCAGTTCACCAATGATATAAATATCAGAAATAGGCCAGAAGAATGCAGTACCATCACTACGATACATGCTGGATTATACCTGTAACTTCCAGTTGTGACATGCAACCCATCACCACTAAGGCAGCAATCAAATTTGTCAAAGATTGAATCACTTTCATAAAGATCACAAAGCTGCAGAGAAGCACAACTATAGTCACTGGCACTGTTCCATCATAGTAGACAGCCAATCCTATTAATTTGATCAGAGAAAATGTAGAATATTTAAAACCAAGCCTTTACCCTAGGTCTTAAATGTTCATGGACCTGGAAAGTTGCAACAGGACCAGCTTCCATGTTTATGTCCCATAGCTGTTGAACAAACAACAAAAACACATAAGAAACAAGTTTATACAAAAAGAATTCATTTTTATATTTAAAGGTCAAAGGTTCAATTCTTCACATGTGCTTTCTTTTACAATTTATTATCACTTGTTGAAATTCAAACTAGGCAACTTGTTATTTTATCCCTATATTGTAGGGATTTATTTTCTGTCATTTATTTCCTAGATTGGATTGTAATTAATTCATATTTATCACACACTGATTTATCTTTGTATATAAGGAGGATCATCCTACAAATGAAAATACACAAGTTCTATCAAGCTACATTGTATCAGAGCATAAACATGTGAAGAACGCCTTTCTAAATGGAGATCTTGTGGAAGAAGTTTATACGGATATCCTGGATTTGAGACAAATAATACAAAAGGAAAAGTCAGCAAACTAGGAGATTAAGGAGAGCCTTGTATGGGCTCAAACAATCACCTAGAGCTTGGTTTGATAGATTTGCTAAAGTCCTTAAAGGAGATGACTACTCCCAATCTAAAGCTGATCACACACTATTTGTGAAATATTTTCAAAGGAATCTTTGTGTCTCAAAGAAAGTATGTTCTTGACCTACTACAAGAAATTGGGTTGAGTGGATATAAGCCAGTTGATACACCTATGAATCCTAATACCAAGTTAAGGTCTCAAACGGATGAAATGGAAGTTGATAAAGGACAACGATTGGTAGGAAAACTTATCTACCTAACTCACCCTCGTCCATATATAAGTTTTGTTGTCCAACTATGTTAGCCAATTTATGGGAAATCCTTCAGTTAATCACATGGATGCTATTCTTCAAATATTGAGATATCTAAGAAGGGACCCAAGAAAAAGGACTCATGTTTAGAAAGACATACAGACGAACCTTGGAGGTTTACACTAATGTTGATCAAAGATCTACTTCTGGTTATTGTACGTCCGTTTGGGGAAATTTGATCACTTGGCGTAGTAAAAAGCAAATAGTTGTGGCTCGAAGTAGTTGGAGATTGCGCATTTGTGACGGAAATTGGATACAATGGATTCTAACGGAACTCATGCTAAAAACAAAAGATATAATTCAAATTATGTATCACAATCAATCTGCTATTGCTATTGCCATTGCCATTGCCATTGCCATTTCCAAGAATCCAGTTCATCGTGACCGTATCAAACATGTGAAATTGATTGACATTTCATTAGTGAGAAGATTGAAAATAAAGACATAATGCTCCGCCATGTGCTTTCAAAACGCCGGGCAGCTGACATTTTGACAAAGGCACTATGACCCAACATCGTCGATTTTGGGTTTGGAGAGCATTTATCCCCTAGTTTGAGGGGGAGTGTTGAAATTCAAACTAGGCAACTTGTTATTTTATCCCTATTTTATAGGGATTTATTTTTTGTTATTTATTTTCTAGATTGGATTGTAATTAATTCATACTTATCACATCCCTAATTTTAACGGATTTATCTTTGTATATAAGGAGGATCATCCTATCAATGAAAATACACAATTTCTGTCAAACTACATCACTGATGAGCTAATTCATTTGATTTCCTATTAAATGTAGCATTTGTCTTCATAGACCCTCAATGATGTATTATCACATGTGCATATGAATATTACATTGATTGTTTATTTATGTTTTTTTGTTATATTTCTAATGGATCAACTTTCTTCTTGAAAAATCATCACTGAAACATATTATTCATAGGCTTTCAAAAGCAATGCTGGTAGTATTGTTGTTTATATATATATATATATATTCTTGTATCATCATTATTTTAACATACACAATAACATAAAGCCAAGAGGGAAATTCAACTATTGACAAATTAAGGTCATATAATTTTACATTAAATTCAATAAAACTAACTTCAACTTACAAATCAACCAATAGAAAATATTTAGGCTCTCGTGCCAAAAGAACATTATTAGTTTTCAATGTAATAAATTAATTTCTACTTGAATTACAAAAAGAATATTAAGTAGTTACATTATAGCATTTCCAAGGCTTGATGTAAGAGATGTTCATGAATTTCACCCCATTAAGCTTCAAGGACATGATCGAGTTTGAACATGGCACAATTTAACTTACAATGAAAATATAAACACTTAAACCCACACCCACATGAGTATTATCCATCTAGGCTTGGTCATAGCTTCAAGTAGATCTTTATAATAATTTTTTACAAAATTTATTTGTAGACGATGTTGTGCTAATTGATGTGTGTAATTTAATTTAATTCAAGCTTTGAATTGTGGAGCAAATGTAGTTTCAGTAGAATAGTTCTAATGGA
This sequence comes from Zingiber zerumbet, assembly GCA_037833815.1. NCBI lineage: Eukaryota > Viridiplantae > Streptophyta > Magnoliopsida > Zingiberales > Zingiberaceae > Zingiber > Zingiber zerumbet. The sequence goes on along the minus strand of JBBMJZ010001053.1, from coordinate 4,651 downwards.
TATTATGAAATCTTTGCAAGAGCTTTTAGGTATCTTGAATCTATTAGTGGAGGAAAAGGTGATATCGCTCACCCCAAGCGGCCTAGTATCAATAGTCACATGGCAAGATATAGGCAAGTAAATCATAAAAGGTATTTTGCCTTAGCATAGCGGCCCTTCGCATGGGGGGAGGATATTGATGAAGATTAGTTAATAAGATAAAGAATGACTAGTCAAAATGGAGAGACTTCTAAATCTTGTGTGATTGTGATATCCCTATTAGGCTCAATGGGGCATTTAATAACAATGTGATTTGATCCATCATACTTTATAGATCATGTTGGGTTGTCAGAAAATAACATGTTGATTCTTTTATCTCCATTAGCCTCAAAGGAAGGTATAATAAAAATGTGCTTTGATCCATCATACTTTTAGAGATCAAAGCAGGAGGGAATAAAACATGTGGAAAAGTAAAAGTAGCAAAAGTAAAATACTAGATGGATTTGTAGAATTACTAGAAGAGATAAAATGAAAAATATACATATTAATATTTGAGAGTAATTAAATATTAGCTTCAATAAAGGATAATATTAAGAGAAAGAAAAATGATACGCGGAGAGAGAATCTCAGGGAAAAGCTAAAGGATAGACACATAAAGTGATGGGTCCACCAAAAGTGAAAATGGTGGGCCATGTGTCTATCCTTGAGCTTTTCCTTGAGATTTTTTCCCTCTAAGTATCATTGCTCTAAGAGAAAATACGTTGAGATGGTATAGAGTATATTTAAATAGAAGAATTGTATCATTTAACGTAGAAGGCATAAGTAGAAGGGTAAAACAATATTGATTAATATAATAAAAAATTAATTAATTTGAATATTACTAGTGATATTGTCATGCATAAATCTCCATTGACAGAGGGATAAATTCGTGAAGTTGACTCCAAATAGTTGAGTGACAGGGACAACTTTACGGTACGAAGACAAGAAGAAGAGTAGAGGGGAGAACAGCGTGATGTGGAGATGGTCTAGAGAAATTATTACAAGGCAGAAAAGGGTGTCATTACTGCAAACAGTTGGAACAAACATGCTCAATAATAAGATGATCATTATAAGCAAATTGATAGTTATAAGCAAATTCTTTCAACAGATGATCTGCATCTGCTTGTTACTTTGAGCAATTGATACTGAACAGAACAGAGGGGAAATGTCAATATTCCAATCTAGCTTAAAAATAATGACTTGATTAGCATGAGAATGCAGGCTCTAGGTTCTTCATATAGTATGGTAAAAGATTGGATTGCACTCATACAACAGGAACGTGTGTATGATATTGGTTTAAATTATAAGAATTTTTTTGGCACAAACTCAGAGGCCTTTGTCAATTCTACAGATAATGGTGCAAAATTAGTCACAAATGACACAAGTGCATCCTAATGCAATTTGGAGTATCTACATAGAAAAATATGAAAAGCGCCAATGTCGAACAAGAATTTCAAGAATTCTTGTTTGAAATAACCAAAATTCAATTAATATATACACATTAAGTACTTAATCTAGTATGGCATGTCTACTGTGGTAGTGACTATCAGTGAGTAGATTTTATCCCACTTGAAATAGAAAACCAAGTGACACTAACCTGTGCTTCCATGATATTGCACAAATGTGCTGATATAGGGGAAAATGAAAAGAGGTGAGGATAAGAAAGTAACCTTAAGAGTCATATAGTCACGACTAAGGAGATGTCTTCCATCTTTTGCAAATTTAATATCTGAAATTGATGTAATGATTTCTGTAAAAAAAGATCTTGAACCAGGAGCTTCACGTTCCTCAAATCTGTTGGTAAAGTATCTTATTATCCATACTAGATAACTTCAAGAAGTTGAGATAAAATATACTTAGTGAGTAGCGCATGATTTTCCTCAAATCATTCTCACATCAATACAATAAGGAAAGGAATTTCTTACATCTTAGAATGATTGTCACATAAAGAAGATTGTCGCAAGTCTATAAGCCGGACTGAGCCCTTTGAACTACTATAAGCCAGCAAGTTACAGTGGGTTGGATGGAACTCAGCAGATGTGATCACCTCTAATAGAATGTACCATTTCAAAAAAAAAAAAATCATAACTCAGAAAAATAAATTTTTAGTAATAATGCATCAAATACAAACAAGTAGTACATACAAAAGTTTTCTAAATGTAGGCTGTGAATATATACATACGAATTGTCAGAGAGGACAGTATATGAACATGTAGAAGGATTGTAGAAGAAATGGTACAGGAATAGCTAGATTATCTAGTAAGCTGAGTTACATCTGATCATTCACTACGGATCATACAATGTGCCCTCGAGAGAAGTCATAAACTAAAGGATCTTGTATCACCAACCTTTTTTTTCCCCAAGACTTCACAAAGCAATTCGGAAAAAAAAAAATTGAAGTTAAAATAGGCTCCCTAATTCTCACTAGAGAATGGATAAGTCTGATTGTGCAGTTTTATCGTGATATTCCTATTGCATTATTGCATATCAAAGAGCCACCAATCAACAACCCAACAAATATGCTTATTTATCAGAAAAAAAAACACAAATAAAAAAGACTAATTAGAAATTAATTGTCCGGCAGAGGCAAATTCTATTTGGACAGACTAATCTGCTTCCTGGTTATTTACAAGAATGCATATCAGATCCACACAAAATGAGATTGGACTGCCAGTGTAATTGTGGTTCCAATGTTGGCTTCCACTTAGAATTTAGGAACAGCTTTTGCCCTTATATCATGCAAACTCGTGAACCAAGAAAACTGTTATAACAAAACGTATTGATGATTTTTTTGAAGTAATCTGATTGTAATTACACTAACAAAGTTGGTGGATGCTAGTGTATTGGTAGTGTTTATGGAGGTTCTTAACCATGTCATCCAATGAACTTCTGAAGATCAAAGCAATGGATGCCTAGTTGGGTCTATTAAAATCACCTACTGAATAAAAACCCACGGCAATTAAAATTGCATCTTAAGTAGGCAGAATGTGCTAAAAATTTACAAAAATGACTAACACATTTAAAGTGCCCGATCGAAGTTTTAAAGCAAAGAATTAATTTAACTTCCAATTAAGAGGTAATACCAGTTAGATCCTCCATATTTGCAGGTTTCACATCAACAATATTAAAGCTCTGATTGTTAATTTCCAAATTCCAAAGGTTTATTCGCAGATCATCAGCTGATATGAACGTCTCACAATCACTGAGTTGAAAAGATCAAAAATATCAGTTTCAACAAAGCTCAAATTACAAGTAGATTTAAACATATTTGCAGTCATATAATAATATTGCAGTATGCAAGATTAAGAAAATTATAAAAGCATACTACTGAAAAGTCCCATATATTCTTATAAAGTAAGATAAATCCCCCAGATCCTAAGAAAATAAGATATTTTTTTTACAACTACAGTACAAAAAAACTTTTTGGGATAAGCACAAAAGATAGAATCCATCTATAAACCTCACACAACGGTTTAATCAAATTAATACACAAGCCACAAGCCACAAGGATTCATACCTCCTAAAACAACCACCTCTCTGAAGAGGTCAATCATAATCCACCAATTTACATGTGATATATGCTAACATACTGTATAGCATGCTAGAATGCTCCTGTACCTGCTATGGTCAAGCTGACCTGATCTTTTTCAGAACCTTCAAGAAATTCATAACACTGTCCCTGTTATCTAGTCTCCATCACAACTCTCCTGACTTCTAAGACTATCAGAAGTGATTACTGCAACCACCTTAGTCAGCTGGACTATGGCTAGTCTGACCTTGGTCCATATTTAGAAAAGATCTAATCAGCCTATAATAAAGGTTCAACTTCTAGAAAGGAGTTAAAGTTGTTCACACCAAGAAGAAAATAGGAAAGTGTTGGTCCAAAAGTGGAGAAGGTTATCAGATGCTAGGTACTCTGCTATAACTGAAGCACAAAGCTTGCAGTGATGGATATTCTCATCACCCACACAAAAGCAAAGTAATCATTGTTCATGAATAATTGCTTTTATCTTGAAATGGATGTGAATTAAGTGATATCCTATAGGTTAGCAAATCTTCCTGGTAATCATCTTGAACAAGGATTACACATATGACATCTGTAAGTTCAAAATTTAAAATGATTACTAAAACAATGAAGGGTTCCAAGGAGCCAATTTGAATGACTTTTTTTTTTGTCCTCTTGTTCATCAAAATTAGGCAAATGCTGGAGCATTTGGCCTAGATTTGAAGTGTCAGAATGGCTCCCAGACAAAGAAAAGAAAAATAAATATTTATAAGACATGAGAACACTTCTAGTTCCTAACATACTCCACTTGGTTAGTCTTCAAATGCTTTGATGATGTCTGTGATACCAAGTTTAAGTTCAAGTTCACAGTTCAGGTTCAAAGTTCAGGTTGGATGATACCAACTTGGAACTTAAAAAGTTTAAGTTCAAGTTCACAGTTCAGGTTCAAAGTTCAGGTTGGACGATACCAACTTGGAACTTAAAAAGTTTTAGTTCAAGTTCACAGTTTAAGTTCAAGTTCACAGTTCAGGTTCAAAGTTCAGGTTGGATGATACCAAGTTGGGGTTTAAATTTGGGTTTTTCGAGTGTTTATGTTCTGGGTGAATAAAGAGCTCTAAGCCTTTGGGT
>JBBMJZ010001044.1:0-12123 GCA_037833815.1 Zingiber zerumbet | reverse complement strand
ACCTCAATATTCCATCATTATCATACAAACATGATATTAATATACATAAAAATATCTTAATTTTTAAAATAAAATTTGATTTTACCCCAAAAAAATCCCACAAAACCCTATATTTTGGCCAATCCGGGTCAACCCGAACCCAATCCGACCCAACCCGAATTTTTTTAACCCTCCAACCCGAACCCGAAAATGCCCAACCCGAACCTAATTTTTTTCGGATCGACTCGGATTGGGTCATCGGGTCGGGTTCATTTTTGACACCCCTATTTATAATAGATTTGTACCTAAAGAATTAGGATATTTCTTCTTCTATCAATGAGAGAGTTTTCGGCACCATCAACCCTAAATTTAGAAAACCAACCTCTTTCTTCTTTAGTAAGAATCATCGAATTAATGAGCACTATATAAAGAACAATGACAATTTTATAATGTTCAGATTCTCGTAATTTCTAGTTTATGTATTTATTTGCTTGTGAATACATATACATTTACGCTGTTGATATTTATAAATAGAGATTGTGAAATAAAATTCACTGACAAAAATGATGAACTATATTTATAATAAAGTAAATAAAAAATTAACAAATAAATTTCTATTATGAAGCTTAATTTTAAAATACAGTAAATTGAGAGTTTGATAATATTTAAATAAATTAAATTTAAACTCATAAAATAATAATCAAGTTAAACAACTATTTCAATGATTTAATTAATTTTAAATTTTGTTTAATTTATATAATTACCTTATCAAATAAATTTAAATATTATATAATTTGACTTAATTTGGCTCCTTACCGCCTTAGTTGTTTATTCCGTAACATATTCTGACTCATGCTCCTCATTCCACTGTAGGTCAGGGACACCTCACGGTGGTCATTCGCTGGAATCAACTCGGAGACGCAGAGGGTGGTTTGTTTCGGCAAAGCAAATACGCCATCAAATGCTGGAGAGCTGCCATGCAATCACCATAGTCTTTCCCTGCCTGCGTGCTCCCATGGCGCAGGCAACTTTAACACCTGCTAGATTACGGTGTATTAATCTATTGGATTCTCTGATCTCATAGTCTTCACTCTATAGATTTGCTTTACAAATCACAGTATCCCCGATCGTAATCGCAACCACTCAGTTACGTATACCATTGTTTACTATATCCTTCCTCGAGCTGCGATTAAAAAACCCATCGAATGGTGGCGACGCTGTTCAGGAAGGGACGAGCATGCCCACGTCAGGAACAGTTAGAGCCTCAGCCGCCGACGCGTGTTCAGGTGTCCGATACGATACGATACGATACGATCCGTATGTAGATTTTTGTCAAACAGTTCTATATAACGTTTGGCGTGCAGCTCCAATCATGGAGCAGGATACGTGTGTTTGACTCTGGGGTTATGTCTCGGCAGCAGGTGATTGGCCCAGACATGGCCAAGGTCTTTCCTTTGACCATGGGCTTAATGATCCCTGCTGGTGCAATTCTAAGGGAAGAGGAAACGGAGCAAGAGATCGGCTTTCCAAGTGGCATTGAATTAAGGCATGAATCACCGTCCATCGTTCAATGACATGCTGTGCACTTTAACAGAGGTATGGTGACAAAATACCAGTCAATGGATGAATACAAATGTGATGAAAGCTGCCAGTGTGTTTGCCCCTCGTGCCTGAATAGCAATCCCCTGCTGTTTCAGATGCGAATTAGCAACGTGGATGTCTGCCTCATCAACTTTCCATGAAGTAAAAGCGACGTGATCACATTTGCGATGGAGGGAGAAGCCCTACGGCAGCGGCGAGAACACCGTGAAGGTGAAAAGAGATGGCCTCAACTCTCACGTTATATGCATACACATAACGTGTCACCAGTTGCTATGAGACACAGCAACACGGGGAAAAGAGATAAGGATTTACTCTTCCCCTGTTTTATGGCTGTTCCCCCTTCCAACTCGAGTTATTAACCAGCCCGATGCTGAGGAGAGAAACAAAGAGAAAGAGAGACACGTCGCCAGTGCGATAAGCAAAGGACGGTACCGAATCCGTTTGACCTTTTCCCTCTGCTTTCACTCTATATAAACCACACGTACAGATCATCATCCTCTGTCCTCCCTCTTCTGCTTCTGATCATCTCCATAGCTACAGAGTTGAGTTGTTTGTGATGGGGAGACAGGCTTGTTGTGACAAAGAAGGTCTCAAGAGGGGTCCATGGACAACTGAAGAGGACGAAAAGTTAATCGATTACATACAGAAGCACGGGCAAGGAAACTGGAGAACTCTTCCTAAGAAAGCTGGTTTGCAATCGTACTTAAAACTATGAGCTTTGTATAATTTAATTGTTCATGGATGCTTATTCTGTGGCTTGTGTGATGATGATAGGTCTCGCGAGGTGTGGAAAGAGTTGCAGGCTCCGGTGGACAAACTACCTGCGGCCGGACATTAAGAGAGGGAGGTTCTCCTTTGAAGAGGAAGAAACGATTATCCATCTCCACAGCATGCTGGGTAACAAGTTAAGTGGAAGCTCTCAATTCTCACTTTTTATTTTCTCTCAAATTTTCTTGAGTTGATTAGTTCCATAACAATTTTTGTACGTACGTCAATTCAGATGGTCGGCGATCGCTGCCCGTTTACCGGGAAGGACCGATAATGAGATCAAGAACTACTGGAACACGCACATTCGGAAGAGACTATTGAAGATGGGGATCGACCCAGTGACTCATGCACCGCGACTCGATCTCCTCTTTGCAGCTTCCCCTTTCTGCAATTCGTTGCAGTCGAACAGCCTGTTAGGCCTCGACCATGACCTCCTCTTGATGGCCACCAACCTCCTGTCCTCTCAGTCCCAAAACTCCAACGCCGTTGTCCTTGATCAGACACCGCTCCAGGAGCAACAACTCCAATACCAATCTCATGATCAGCTCCTCGATGCGGCACAGATCATGCAAACCAATGTGAGCCAGAATCCATGGCAAGAAATCATCACGCAGGATAACTATTTGCACGAGAGCAGTAACTGGATGCCTACTGCGGCAATGGGAGTCAACTATGAAAGCTTAGGTCCTTCTCCATGGCCGCAATTGGGGAACTAAGACTCCTACAGCAGTAATCTGTTCAAGTATCAAATCCCTAATCTCCTGGATGTAAGCAATTGCATGTGAACAAGAACAAGAGAAGTTAATGGGACGATCTAGAGAAGCTGTCAGTCATTTTATATTCATAAAGCACAAGTCTTTGGCCATCTGTTTTTTCATTGTTTCCGTGGCTCCCCGTGATAAATTTTGCTACAATTTCCCTAATAAAAAAGAGTCAGTGTACCACCAAATTCTAAAATCTCAGTAAAACATGAACTTACATTATCATTCTAATTGCTAACAGCACTCTACATATATAATTCACAAAAATTTTGTTTCGTCCTCATGCCAATGTCTGGCAATCTCACCTATTTGCGATTCTAGCATAGTGATACTAAAATGACCCATCTTTTGGTTTTTGAGGAAAGAAGATGCGCCATCGGCGGTGTGAGTGTGTAGGCTGTGAGGATGATCGCTGCTAAATTAAATGCAACCTCTTCCACAGTACGGCTGGGATCATTAGACCAACGACATGGTAAATTACACCTTAGCTTAAGAAGACCAGTACCACAGCCTCCAGATTCCTTGGGTGGACAAGAAATGCTGCTCCAGTGGCTCTCCTTGGTATCAGATGCAACGGTGGACGATGAGGAGTTATCTGGTTGCACGCACATGGAGAGTCTCTTCCTTTTCCCTACAAGTTCGCTGATGACATATTTCTTCGCCCTTTCTCTCTTACCGGCCTTAGAGGAATCGATTGCAGATGCCTGAGAAGCACTTCCTTCTAGTATCTTTCCGCAACAACCTGGGCAAAGTTTATAAGAGCACTTTGACCAGCTTCTGTGAAAATCCACAAGTGAAGCCCTGAGGTAATTATTGGTTCGAGAAAGACAAAGTCAAGTACCTTATTAATCAAACTGCAAAGTTATTGAACAAGTTTTGAAGAAATCACCATCCATCAAACTTTTAAGAAACTTAAAAGCAGTGTAAACTGTAAGTACGGTCATGTTCTTGCTAAAGCTAATTGATAAATGGTGGTCAAAGAAACATGGCCAGCACACATTATTTAGTTATATAGTGGATCACTAAATTCTCTGAGGTGTTAAAAGATGTCCAGACATGCCCATTTAAAAAGCCATTGTGAGGCTCATCGACTCGAAGAAGTGCACCACAAAATTCACCTTCTGGATAATGGATAGATCAAGAGGATGTCTAACTGAAGGATGAAACTAAGACATTGTTTCTAAGCTTACCTTGGTCTAACCCAACTCAAGCCGAAGAGACTTATTCAATGGTTATTGATAATCGTTTTTGGTCCCAAATTTTTGGGGCTGCTTTCTCTAATAAACTTTGGTTACATTTCTTTATGATATTTGTACCCGTAACTAGTTTAAGGATGAGTGCTATTGGGGTAGTTGGTCTGACTTTGAATCTACATGCTTATGATTTCGTTTCCCAAGAATTCTTTTTTCCGGCCCATTTAATTGGTCAGTGATGCAGGATCAACTCAAATTTCAAATGGACATAATTTTTTATTCGAGACTCGTAATCAAACTTTGTTGAATCTCATATGGGGTACCCATAACTGTCAACTTTCGGACCCAAATTCCGCCGTTTAGGTCCTCAACTGAGCCTTTGAAGATTTTATTACCATTTTTAGTAATTTTCGTTTTTATGGTATTTAGAACAATTTTGGTATTTTTGATATTTATTGGTCCTAGTTTGTTTATATCAGCTTCCTATTTTGTTAATTTCAATATCTTCCAAAAGATTTTCTTTTCTAGAAAAATCTCTTTTCTTTTTCTACAATATTGGATTTGAAGTCCATATATTAGGATTTATTTCCTTTCTTGGTTATAGGGTCTAGAGTCTGTCTATATAAGCATATATATAAACTGCATGAGAATTAATCTCTCTTTTATTAACAAAGTTTCTTTTCTTGTACATCCGACGAATTTCCTTTTTTTTTTTTTTTTTCCATTCTCTCTACTTGAATTCTCCTCCAATCTCCACTCTTGTTAAGGATAATCCTACCCGGTGTCAGTCAGCAGTGTCCGATTGAGGAAGTCAAGAGTCAGATCTAATGGAAGGTCGTCATGGTCGTGGTCGCAACAACGGTTCTGATTGAGGAAGCCGAGCACCGTGGACGTAGCATTCAGGACGTGATGACGACTGATGATTTACGGAGGCAAGTTGCGGAGATGGTAGCAATGGCACAAAATCTTGAAGGTCAGGAGATTTCACATCGAGGATCTAAGTCTACCTTCGAGAATCCTTACTACTAACAAACTGTCAGGAACGTCATGTTCAGGAGGAGCCTTATGAAGACCTTGGGTTTCGGGTTGAATTATCCAAATTTTCTAGTATGTTACAAGTAGAGAGTTTCATTGATTCGTTGGACGAAGTGGAGTGAATCTTTGAGTATAAGCTGATTTTAGATTAGATAAAGGTGAAGCTGATTGTCATCAGATTCAAGGGGCGAGCATCGACGTGGTGGGACTAGATGTGGCATTCATAGACAGGGCAAGTCCAAAATAGATGACAGGGAGAAGATGAAGAAGTTGAGGGGTCACTTTCTGTCTTTCAGCTACACCCAAACTCTGTTTCAACGACTTTACTCGTTGAGACAGGGTGTGAGATCGGTCAACAAATATATCGATGAGTTCCACTAGTTGACCGCTCGAAACGACCTATCAGAGATGAAGGAGCAGACGGTCGCACGATGCTTAGGGGGTTGCATCAACCCATATAAGATGCCCCCAGTCTTCATTCGTTTTTGACGTTGTCAAAAGCCTACCAGTGCGCACTAATTGTTGAAAAACAACAAAGTTGGAAATGGTGAGAGGCGACCAGAACAATAGATCAGTTTGTGTAGGGATCTTATGCATAAAACAACACGTAATGCAGCGAAAAAAAGATCCCTTCAGAGATACTTGCGAATACTGTATACTACGTTTTTCTATTCTATCAGATAGAATAGTTACTTTTGTTGCGTGAACCGGTACTCCTGAAGCAACTTTAATTCGGATGCAGATCTCAGCGCGATCAGCACGTCCGTGCCTCTACAGTATCCACATGAACACGTTCTCCGTCTGTCTCACGAACTCATGACTTAGAGAAGCAACAACCTTTGTTGTGCTAGCAACTGCACAAGGTTGTTTTTGGCCAAGAGAAGAGAAAGAAGAGCAAAATCCAAGAAGATCACTATCACCCAAAAGGTTACTTCACCTATGTAAGGTTACTTCACAAAAGGATTATTTTACCAAAAAAGTTACTTCACTGAAAGGGTTACTTCACCAAAAAAATTACTTTACCTAAAGGTTACTTTTACAAATAACTTTTGTACTCATCCAATGAATACAAAAAGTTTTTGAACCTTGATCTTCCTTTTGATTAATGATGTATTAATCTCTATTAATATTCATTAATCTTAATGGGTTAGATTTAGTATATTGGATTAACCATTAACCTAATAAACCATTAACCCAATAAACCAATGAGTCTAACCCATTACTCAATGAGTCTAATCTGAATTCATTCGAGTCTAACTCAATGAGTATAATTCAGATTAGATTTAACCGTATAATCCATCTTTAGATTAATATGTTCTTTGTGTGTGACCCAATAGGATCTCGTAACGTTGACAATGTATCTAAAACCATTTTAGATACATAAGACATCTAGCAATGCATCATTGCTACATAAGTGATGAGAATGTCAAAATCCGACCTAACCTTTCCGTGTCTATTATCTTATATTACTCAATCCTTTTATCCTTGATATCTAGATTGATTAATGAGGCATAAACCGTGTCATTCTCTTATCAATCTTTGTGTTTCTTGAACTCTAAGTAGACACACTCAATCAAATAAGTTCAATGTCGCATATTGACTTATTTAAGCATGACCCTATATTTTTGTGTCCTACTAATTAAGGGCCCACATATATCGCTTCCGTCATATGGAAGGAATAGATCTCATCTACATCACTTACATCCCTCCGCATAACTTATTGCATACCCAGTGATCGACTTTATAGTCCATCTTGTTACAAGTGACGTTTGCCGATACCAAAGTACACAACTCATTATGTAGGGAACCGTAGTGACTTCAGGTCTAAGGACTATTCATACTAATAGTCACTATGAGAATGTTTATGACACTCATATAACAATCCATGAAACATTCTCATGGCGGGTCATTCAGTACATATTCTCTAATCTATACTCATGTGTCAACCTGATATCTCATATCCATGACTTGTGAGATTAAGTCATCCGTTGACTTACATGTTAATCTCAACGCATTAATATTGTCCTTGTATATTAATGCTCGACTAGGAATAGTTTAGAGTAACGTTCTATATATATCTACAATATCCTACAGTCAATTCAACCAATTGATATGTTGTAGACTAGAATCTACCACCCTAGAACATTATTATACGTATTCATTCAACACTGAACTAAAGTAAATATAATAACTAACTTTATCTTTTATTAATTAATGAAATATGATACCAAAATACCCTTGTTAATCATCTCATAATTGATACTAGAGCTAATACTAACAGTTTGCCCTCAAGGTTCACGATCCATACTGTAGCAACCTTAACAGGTTAATCTTAATGCTCCTGTCACGTGCTATTATTGTGGTGAACAAAGACACAAAGCTAATCGACGCGGGAAACCTGTTCCTGCTAATCAGAAAGGCAAAAATCTATTGATCGAGGAAGACATAGAAAAAGAGACTGAAACAATTTGCGACCCGGTCTGATGACGTGATTTATGGTGACGACCAAGAGAGATTGGTGTTCGTAAGAGTCGTTGACTCCCAAGGGCGATTCGGAGGAAAATTGGTTAAGAACCAAGATTTTTCATACTACCTGCGCCATCGTAGATAAAGTCTCCAAGATGATCATTGATAGCGGCAGTTGTGAGAATGTAGTATTCACTGAGGCTATCCAGAAATTACAGTTGAAACGGACCATCATCTTAGACCATACAAGTTATCCTGGTTGAATAAAGACAGTGAAGTAACATAGACCGACGATGCCTCGTGTCTTTTTCAATTGACAAATATTTTGATAGTGCTTGATGTGATGTAGTGATCATGGATGCATGTCATGTATTATTGGGGCGATCCTGGCAGTATAATTGCAGTGCTATTCATGATTGGCGGAAGAATACATATACCTCTCTGGTCAAAGAAAAGAAGATTGTATTGGCGCAACTACGAGAAGGAACCACTCCAATTTCGGTAGTCAAAGAATACTAATATACTTTCTATATTCTGGTTTTTAGATAAGATGGAGCATGGAGGCGTTGTATATGCTTTGTTGCAATGCTAGAGCGAAGCCCTAGCCACGGATGCTGAGTTACTAGCCAAAGTACAGCAGCTGCTAGCAGATTATGATGAGCTGATGCCAGAGGATCTTCCTGCTACTACCCAAGCGAGATATCCAACATAAAATTGGCCTTGTTCCGGGATCGAGCTTGCCTAACCAACCAACATATCGCCTCAATCCAAGGAGACTGAAGAATTACAGCGACAAGTGGTGCAATTACTAGAGAAGGGCTATAACTGCAGGAGTATGAGCCCATGTGCAGTTTCAGCCCTACTAGTGTCGAAGAAAGATGGTTCATGACATTTGTGCGTTGACAGCCGAGGCATCAATAAAATCAAAGTACATATTCCCAATTCCTCGCTTGGATGATATGTTGTATCAGCTATTCGGTTCTAAGGTCTTCTAAAAAATTAGCCATAAAAACGGATACCAGTAGATCATAATAAGGCCCGGAGATAAATGGAAAACCGTATTCAAGACGCAACATGGGCTATATGAGAGGATGGTCAGGCCTTTTGAATTGCCCAATACGCCCAGCACCTTCATTAGGTTTATACATCAGATTCTGCGGCCATTTGTAGTGGTCTACTTTGATGACATTCTCATCTACAGTCCGACATGGGCATCCCACTTTGATCACCTCCTTGTTTTTGAAAAGCTGAAGACAGTGTTTATTTATAAATATGAAGAAGTGTTCTTTCTACTGATGGCGTGCGCACAGATCAAGCAAAGATTGACGTGGTCTTACACGATGTCAGAAATTTCCATAGCTTGGCTTCTTTCTACCATCGGTTCATCAAAAACTTTAGTATTCTGATTGCCCCTATCACTGAATATCTCAAGGGACAAGATTTCAAGTGGTTTGAAGAAGCAAAGACTATTTTTCAACTGGTCAAGCAGAAGATGACTAAATCATTAGTTCTAACACTTCCTGATTTTGACAAAGTATTTGAGGTCAATTATGATACATCTAGTATTGGGATAGGTGTTCTGAGTCAATCTTGGTGTCCAGTTGCCTACTTCAGTGAGAAATTGTTCGGATTCAAGAAGAATTATTCTACCTATGATTTGGAATTCATGTCATTCTTAAGTCCTTGAAGCATTGACATCATTACCTAGTATAGAAGGAGTTTATGCTATTTATTGATCACGAAGCATTGAAGTACATCAATGGTCAACACAAGCTAAGCCGCGGCATGCCAAGTGGGTGTCTTATTTGCAGGAGTTTACCTTTACATTGAGACATCAAGAGGGAAGCTTGAACCGTGTAGTGGATGCCCTGGGCCGTCACTCTTCATTAGTTACCACCATGAGTATTAAAGTTGCCAATTTTGATGTTTTTTTGCATATATATATATATGTACGCAACAAACCTTTCATTCGGAAGGATATTCCAAAAGGTGCATGATGGTCTTCGCCACAATTTTATTCTGCATAATGACTATCTGTTTCGTAGTTTGCAATTGTGCGTTCAAGATTATTCACTAAGGCGATAGATTATAAGTGAGTTTTAAAATGGACACTTCCGTCATGACAAGACACTAGCTCTTATCTTTGCTGATTTTTATTGGCCCAAGTTGACTAGTGATGTGGCCCACTTTTTAGACCGGTGCTTTATATGCCAACGATCTAATGGTATTCTCACTAATGCAGGCTTATACACGCCCTTACCTGTTCCTTAAGCTTATTGGTTTGATGTCAGCATGGACTTTGAATTGGGGCTACCCTCCACCCAACGAACTCAAATTCTATTATAGTTGTGGTGGACAAATTTTCAAAGATGACACATTTTATAACTTGCAGGAAGACTATGGATATTGTCCAAATTGTCATCTTTACTTCACGGAGATCATACGTTTACATGGCATTCCTTGTTCCATGACTTCGGACCGTGATACCAAATTCATCAGCCATTTCTAGAAGAGTTTATTGGAAAAACTAGGAACACAATTGAATTTTAGCAGTGCCTACCACCCCAGACAGATGGATAGATTGAGGTGGTGAATCCAAGTTTGGGCAATCTTCTGAGGTGTTTGACGGGAACTAAGCCGAAGCAGTGGAACTTGGCATTACGTCAAGGAAAGTTTGCCTACAACGGATCGAAATATGACCACAGGTTTGAGTCCTTTTGAGATTATTTATGGGCAGAACCCAACTGGGGTTCTGGACTTAGCTCCTATTCCACGTATGGGACAATTCTGTCCTAAAACAAATGAGATGTTAGAGCATCTTCGAGGTATTAATGAGCAAGCGAATCAGACTATTTAAGAGAATAGCACCAAGTACAAAGCTCAAGTTGATCGTCATCATTGTCAGGTATTATTTGATCTTGGTGACTTTATTTGGGCTATATTGACTCGTGATCATTTCACTGTGGGTGAGTATAACAAGCTCAAAGATGGGAAGATTAGATCGTGTGAGATATGACAAAAGATCAACGACAATGCCTACATATTGCGTCTTCCTAATCATTTGAAGACATCTGATATCTTCAATGTGAAACATTTGACTCCTTATTCAGTGGATGTGGATGAGGCTACTGTGAACTGGAGGGTGAGTTATTTTTAACACGGAGTGACTGATGCAAGATCAACCCAAACTTCAAAGGGACATAACTTTTGACTCGAGGCTCGGAATCCAGCTTTGTCGAATCTCACGCGTGCAAAACTTGAAAATCTACATTTATTACTGGTACTCAGAACCACCAACTTTCGGGCCCAAATTCTGCTCTTTAGGCCTTCAATCAAACCTTTGAAGATTTTATTACTATTTTTAGTAATTTCCTTTTTTATGATATTTAGAGTAATTTTGGTATTTCTACTATTTATGGGTCCTAGTTTGTTTATATCAACATCCTATTCTATTAATTTTGATTTCGTCCAAGAGATTTCCTTTTCTGGAAAGATCACTTTTCGTTTTTTATAAGATTGGAATTGAAGTCCATATATTAGGATTTCTTTATTTTCTTGGTTATAGGGTCTAGAGTTTATATAAACACATATATAGCTACAAGGGAATTAATCTCTCTTTTACTAACGAAGTTTCTTTTTCTAGTAAATCCAATGAGTTTCCCTTGTTTTTTTGACGTTCTCTCTTTTTGATTTCTCCTCCAATGTCCCCACTCGTTAGTCCAGAGGATAATCGCTATCCTACCTATCATCATTCAGATAGATATGTTTCAGCAATGGAAACAGTTCAGATATCAAGTTATACGCATGCTCCTTACAATTATTGTCTTTACCATCTGTGAGTTTCTAGCAGCCTACAAATTTCGTATGCCTATAAATTTTACCGTGGTTAGAAAGCTAAGTTAAGAACATTCTCTAAATATAACAAGAATTGGCAAGGAAGTCTACCTTATATCTGTCTTCTTTAGCTCCAAGGGGAGGACAACTTGTATAATCCAATTGTCCATGAAAGAGTAGACAATCTTCACTTCGACCAGTGAAATCTCATCATTATTGGCATGCTTAGTCTTCTTCTGAACTATTTCGAAATCCTGAAAATCACAAACTAAAAATTTGATGGAAAACTATGAGAGAGTAAAAAATATTGATGACTTTGCATGTTAAAAATAAGCCAACCTTACTATTATACTTACCTGGACTAGTAGAACATGCTTTGCAATCACAACACCCACGGCAAACAGGGCAGGAAATCTTTACCTCCTATTCAAGCATACCAGAGTACCTTGACAAAACAAACTAAATCAGAGAAACATAAGTAATTG
>JBBMJZ010001025.1:0-12123 GCA_037833815.1 Zingiber zerumbet | reverse complement strand
ATTTTTAAATTAAAATAAATGAAATATAAAATTAATTAGATAATTTTATTAGGGTTTAATAAAGTCTCTTTAGATTAAAATAATTAACCTAAGTTTAATTAAAAAAATTCTGAAATCCGGCGCTGCCGCGAGGTTGCATGATCCCTCAGCCATGGCTACGGGGATTGTGTGACCACGTTGGCCGTGTGACGCCTCTGTGCAGCGACCGCAGGGTCGCACGATGCCTCCGCGGTAGCAGCGGAATGGTTATGCCGTGGTAGCAGCGGAATGGTTGACTGGATGAAGCTTTATTATGTTCTATTTTTGCTAAATATATGAGATTCTTTATTTGAGGTTTGTAAAGTTGCACTCTATTGCATCTATTTCTTGTTACTAATATATTTCCTTCCTTTTTTTCCTTTCTCAGGATTGTTGAATCTCTCAGTAACAGGTAAAGGAGCATCTGTAGTTTATTGAAATTGAAGTTATATCATGGTGCCATATAAAGTGACTTTATTTTATGGTCAATCAAGTCATTAGCAGCTTATTTCTCGTGTTATTACTTTCATTTCATTGCATACTTTCAGATATCTAAATGCTAGGCACTTGTGTCTAGAAATCAAAGAACATCTTGTGCAGGCTTGATCAATATTTAACTCTTTTTTAAGAACTATTTGATGGTTGTCTTACCTGTTCTGACCAAGTCATAATTGGATAAGGCACTACAGATTCAAAAGATGGTGAGCATGCATTTTTAGTTTCATATATTATTCTGGGACAAGGATATGGTTATCCACAATGATTGAGACAGATTTCCCTGAGCAAGACTGAAAACCACCATCAGCATCTCTAAGACTCTCATAACTTGTCGAACAACTTGTTTCTGTAGGATTGAAATGTTCCAAGAGAATTTTCTGATCGAGTACTTTAGCAAAAAAGCTGATATCTTCTCTTAAGGTTTATAGAATCTATTGATGTTTCATATGTTTTCCCAAATTAGCTCATATTGTGGTCAAAGATATGATATGTGAGTAGAAACTGTCTGATGTACAAACCTAAATCTTCTGTTCCGACTCTGGACTGAAACTATCAGTCAGTTTCAAACAGAAGTTACCTCAGCAGTAAATTAACCTTGGCAACTGGTTGTACTCATTCCTATTCATCTATACCATCTGTTTGTGGGGGCATAATCAACTATTTCTACTGATGTTGGAAGTTTTGAGTTGTAACTTTTAATTTCTTTTAACTGCTACTTACAAATTAGAGTCATCTACATGCAATTATCATGACTATGATTTCTGTAGTTGTGAATCACGCCTGCATGAGTCATGATTTTGTTTGCCCTATGAAAACTTGCTTCATATGAGTTGATCGAACTGATCTCATATTTGATTATTGTTTTTTTTTCAAATGACAAGTTTATAAGATGGATGACATCAAATAACTATGGATAAAGTGTGATGAAGCAAAGATACTATTTATGGTTTATTCATTCTTTTTTGGTCAATGATTAGATAAAGATTCATAAACAGCAAAGATAAAGACCTTAATGGCTTCTGCGAGCACTTGAAATTCTTCCCGAGGTGGAGAAACTGAATGATCAACAGTGTTGTATTTCTGAAATAAAAAGATGGTCTTTATGTTGCATGTTTCATTTATTTGCTTTCCCTTGTCAATTTCCATAGCTCTTAGCACTGTTGTCCAACACATCCTATGGCTCTTGATCTTGTTTACATCCATCTGTACGAATGTTAACTGCTGTGGTTATCTAAGACACTCCTCTGCATTGAAGATTGCGGGAAAGATGATCCTGAGCTCAGCAAGGAGATGAAGAAACAGCTTGTGGATCTCCTCACAGAGGAAGTGAAGCTACAAGAGGCTGTTGCTGAGGAACACGCTCACCACATGAATGCAACCCTTCTTGACGCCAATAAATCAGCTTCTCAATACCAAAAAGAGGCTGAGAAGTGCATTGCTGCAACTGAGATCTGTGAGGAGGCAAGAGAACGAGCTGAAACATCCCTAAGAAAGGAGAAGAAGATAACAATACTTTGGGAGCGACGAGCACGCCAACTTGGCTGGCAAGATGAAACCACGCTTCTTGATAGTCATCTCAGAGTCAGCAGTAAAAGTTAACTGCATAAAATGAACATTAGTATCCAAATATCCACATTTGCAACTTGTAGAGTTCAATTATTGTGCCAACATATTGAACTGAATCAGTTAGTTAATATTGGAGAACTTTGAAATTTGAATATCAATAGTTGGATCTGCGCTATACTTAAGGTATTCTAAGGTTTGATGATATCTGTTGGCACTAGCTTTGTATTGTGTACTGTGTACTCACTGATTTTATGTACTAATTAAGTTTTGTTTGATATGCTTAGATGAAAATTAAAAATAGTCATAATCATAATGACAAGTGGAATCAGAACTGCACTTATAAGCAAATTAACTGGTTGGCTAAAGAATGCATTGAAATTAAATAGATCATAGCATCACAACAATGACCAACTAGATTCAACAAGCATATACCAAAACCAAACCTCCAACATCAGCAACCAATCAGCACTGAACCTTTACCAAAAAAAGGTCTTACAAAGAGCGCAAATCATTCATACAAACTGATTTCGCTAAATTATTTTCTATTTATTATTCCGCATCTTCATGAGACGCAGGGCTTTATAGAAGCTGGGTCGAGTTGCCATCCACAGAGAAGCAATGTGATTATCGTTTCTGAAACAGTATGTTCTCCTGGCCAATTTCGACATTACTGTCGGATACTAAAACCCAGGTCTCAGCAATTTTTTCCACCTCTCCGTTAAGCATCTCAACGACAGTGAATGCACGCAAGGTGCTGACGCCAGAAGTTTGCAACTGATTTTGGTCTTCTGCCGAGCTTCCCGGATCAGTCATGCCTTCTGTCGAGCTTCCCGGATCAGCCAGCAGCGAGTCTTTGACTCTTGGCACTATAGCACCATTTAGGTAAATGGTGTTATCAGAAGCGACCACGATCATTTTCCTAAGACCATTTCCATATCGCAGAGCATTATGCATGTGGCCAAAAACAACCAGAGGGATGGGAATTTGCTCATCTCTTTGCAAGACAGATATTGCTCGAGCAAGATCTGCAAAAGAAATCGCATTTCTAAATTTAAAACAAACGGGACTGCCTCATGCTGATTTTGAATTTTTGATATCCAATTTACATGTGGAACAACGAAGTAGGCTAAATATTATTAATGTACCTGGGTCGCCATAGTCACCACCGCCTCCATAAATCCAATCTCTACCACATATGTCATCAGCATTTGAACCTAATCCTACAAACCGAAGTCGAAATGTTGCATCTGAATCTAATCCTGCAAATAGAAGTCTGAAATGTTGAAAGAATGAACAATCATCATCCAATTTGATGACAAACCTGTAGGACCATTGTGTGCAAGAATAATAACACAATGCCCCTCAGGGATCCCACGAGCAGCTTTACAGATTTTCTTTGCACTTTCTTCCATATTATTGACTCCATATCTGAACAGATTATGTAAGTTTTTTTAATCCAGTATTTATTCACAGCAAAACCTGTTTAGTATGGCAAAATAACACAGCTGCTCCTGGATCATAATATTCTCAGTGTCTGTATAGTGATCTACTAAAATTTAGAAAAGTGGTTAAGCAGTAGCTTATCTAATTTTTCTAATAAACTTGAATTGACTTGGAAGATTTGTGCAATTGGATAGATCCATTAAAGATATATCACATATCAAGTATGAAGCTCAATAGCCGAATACTGAAAAAACAACAGAAAGTCTTGAATCCAACTATTTGGGTTATCTTGTCAATACATAGCATAAATGGAAGAAGTCAGGCCATAGAATTATGAAATTTCATGCATGTCAGACAGTGTTTGACATTTAGCTCTCAATATCAACTTTTCGACTATAACTAGAGATAGCATACAACTTCAATCATCAAACCACAGGACTATGGGGGTATAAGATGCCCTTGTGGACTCTGGTCTTTACAAGTAACATATGTAACACTGTTTTTTTTTAAAAAAAAAAACATTGTAGAAATGAGAAAGTCCCAGATTCATAACAAACTAAACCATAAAAAGTAATTATAAACATTAGCAATGCTGTAGGCATTTAACATGTCTAGAAGGAAAAAAAAACTAAATAAAAAAGTGTGGTAATTCTGTTTAGATCACTTGACCTTTTGGTACATAAATTGTGTTAACTTAAACTATAATTATGATATATGAGCTTCTACTCCATGTATATATTAATAAGCCATCATTATGCCAAATTTGAATAGGGCCCTTCCATTACACATGCCCTTTGTGTCTTTATAGGCCAATCATGTTGATCAGAGCTAGTCTAATTCTGATAGAGGAAGTTTGCCAAAAAGGGCCGGGTGAGAAATCCTTGCTTTTTGGACAACTGTTCTTACTTCTTACTTTACCAACCTGGATGAAAGAAGCCTTGGTCGAAAAAATTTGTCACCACCACAAGAAAATGGTCGTCCTCCAAGGACACAAAGCTTTAAAGTAGGAAAGTCCAAGCGAGAGTACCCAACATGTTCTTCTCCCAAACTGGAAATTGAAACAACATTGTCAATCACAATAAATATAATCAAATTGAAAGCATAAAGATTATATGGAAGTGTTCTTCGCTAACTTGTAACTTTGTTTGTAGGCTATAAAAGATGTCAAAGTAGTGCAATGGAAACTCTTACCAACCAAAATTACAACAAGCTATATTTTTGTTGCTCCTGTAAATATGATTATTCTGACATAAAGGATACAAATGACACAAAAGTTGCAAGTTACAGAGCTTACTATTTGGAAAATATTGATGGGAAACTTTTCATCTTTTTCTTTTCAAGCAGACAACTATAATATAGAAACTCTTTAACCTCAGTACCATACTGGATTTTCTTAGAGAATCTCTTCAAATCACAATATGCACCTACATTATTATAGAACTTAGTTGAAATTCGTAATGTCTGACTAATTTATGTTTCTATGAGCACAGAAAAATTGGAAAAAAAGTAACAATTCTGATAATAAAAGAATTTATAGTAAGTGTAAAATAAAGGGAGATAAAGGAAAAACCCTAGGCTGAACCACATGAAATGTTTAATCATTGGCTTCTCATATGGAAAAACCTTAGTGCAGTATTGTCTTTTCAAAAACAGCAAAAACAGTTATGTGAAACATCTGTTATATCTCCAAATCCATTTGTCCCTCAAAGTAATGCATTGGTTTGTATAATACATAAAATTAAGGTTTATAAGTATGAATATTTGATAAAAATGTGCATCCTATTTGACCTTGACAGCACATTATAGGAACATTAGCAAAAAACTCAGTAAATATCTATTTTTGGCAGCCCTACATCAACTGCAAATATAATGCACATGATGTGTAAAAATTAAGAAAGTAGGATATGATTCCATAGATCAGCAAATTACCATTCCAACTGAAGACAGACTCGATTAGTCTTCCTGAAGGTCAAGTAATGACATAATTAGTGCAGAAGCCCTTCATCAAGCAATTAAGATGCACTATAAAGACTATTAATTTTAGAACCATGAGAGTTTACTTCTCTGAAAATGTTTGGGTCGTCCAACTATCATGGTTTCCAAGAATCACTGCTTTTGGCAATTTTAGGTTTGAAATGCTTCTAACAAGTTCAACATTCTCATTACCAAAATCACCTGAAATAAGAAAAAAAAAAAACTTAACAAACTTACCAAGCATAATAAAGTCAACCGTGTATAAATTGCATCATTTGGAGATAACCAACAAAGGAATCAGCATGCCTGTGAAGAGTACCAAATCAGCCTGCAAGTCATATAAAAAACGTGTAAGTTTCATTGCAATGCAATTTCCATCTTTCTTGAAAAATATCTTTCTATATCAGAAATATGACATGCATACAAAGACTAAATTTTTATACACTTTGTTTAGGGCAAACACCAAACTGATTGCAAAAAAAAAAAAAGAAATGATGAGAAAAAGGACAGTATACTGTATAAAATTGTATGCCAATTTTTTTTACATATGAGAGATCTCATTATATAGGCCAGACAGTAATCAGTTATATTACTTTCTTATTAGAAAGATCAAATTCATATTTATATTTCCTCTTCTGTGTTGACTAAATATATTTATCACTCATCCTATTTCACTATCTGCTATTCTAGTCGGATCATATCTTAGTCATGAGACTGAACATCTACCAACTATTTTTTCAACAGGAGTCATTAAAATAAGGAAAAATATTAGCTAAACTATTTGGAAAAAAAAAAGTCACAGAAATATTAGTATATTAAAATTGATTATGTAAACGTGTTAGGAAAACTAAATCAAGATGTCTAGCTATTATACTGTCAACATAATCAATTAATAATATCTAAGTTAATGAATGTAATAGAAGAAGCCTAGAGGGGTCACAAATATTTGAAACTGTCTTCATAAGCAAATTAGAAGTAATGTTCATATGGACATATAAGCTAACAACTGTATACCAATCCAACACATTTACAAAATCCACTATCCATACCCCTTCAAGGATAAGGGGAGGAAATTTTTCGGTTATACAATTTCTTAGATGCTCAACTATCACAGGTACTAATTGATCATCACCATACTAGGCCAAACTACAATTTTGTGAAGCTAAGAAGATTCATTCTCCTACAAAACCTAGGAGGTGAACGTGCTTGTCAAGTATTAATCACATTTCCAGAGACAATGCAGTTAAACAGAATAAGTCGCATGAGGAAATACTGCAATTACAACAGCAAGATCAATGTTATAGCTTTGAGTGACATAACATAAATAATCTAAAACGAACAACAATACCTATGGTGTAAATATAGATTGTAGCTTCACTTGTTGAGAATTGGCCAATTAAATTATTATGGAAATTGGGAAAATACCTGCAGAAATTCAAGGGCTCTTGAGTCTTGTTCCAAGTCCCATTGGTCATGCTTCAGCGTCAAATTGTCAAACAACGTTAACTCCATACAAATAAAATTATTTTGAAAACAAACAGTAAATACTAGTATAATTACGGGTTGCTGGTCGGAAAATAATTCAAAAGGCGATGATGATATCTTCAACGAAAACCTTCGGAACCATAAAAAACTTGATAGGCTATGTACTTGTAAAGCTTGCAAATAAATAAATAAATAAATTTTAATTAAACAATACTATACCCAGTTCCAGAAATTGACCAAGGAAAAACATGTAAACACAAGCCACAACAATTGAACAGCGGAAAAAACACATTTTTTTTTTTAAAACGAAACCAAGCACCACGAAAGGGAACTTTCCAAACAATTTGACCAAAAACCTTACCACATCACCGACGACTGCGATCCTAAGCGGGCGCGACATGGCGCGTCGATTGGGAGAAGGGGAAGCGAGAGAAGAGGGAGGGGAAGGAGGAAGAGGAGGAGAAGGAGAAGCGGCAGAGGCGAAGAAGAGGAAGAGAGGGGAAGCCGCGGAGAAGTGGGCGTTTGGCCGCAACGCCCATGCGCGCAGCATTTAAATATCCCGTTTACCTGCTTCCTCCTCCTTTCCTTCCTCCGATTTTCCCCTGCCTGTCTCCTTGTGTAGATGAAAAGGGAAGGGAAGCTGAACACAGTATAGACTAGTTCATTTCGAACCATAGGAATTGAACCAAACCAAATCGGTTTGTTTTCACCTCGACCGTAAATAAACTACCATAGGAATTGAACCAAACCACATCGGTTTGTTTTCACCTCGACCGTAATCAACCGGATTAGATGTTGGCGGTCGGTTGGTGGAGTCATTTCCTCGATCGGTTCGTCCATCGATCTCAACTCCCCCCGCGGCAAGATTCCTGTCCCGGCGACGAGAAGCAAACCCTCGCCTCTCTTCTCGATCTCACGGTCGATCTCCGGTGAGCGATCATGGAGGCGTCCTCGTGGGACGCCCTTCGGAAACAGGTTCCCTAGCTTTTCCCCGTCCCTCGTGAAATCTTCCGTGTTTCTTGATCTTTCGCGGGCCTTTCTTGTTATCGTCGAGATTATTGTCATGATTTTATCAGAAATAACTTGTTCTTGAATTGATCGTGGATCCTAGGATTTTGATCGCGTTGGATTTGGAGCAATATACAGTTTTCCTTCCTTATTGGATGGGTGCATTTTTTTACTCCTTGTTGACAGGCAAGGAAGCTTGAGGCTCAGTTAGATGAGCGGATGACTTCATATCGAAGACTGGTTTCGTCAAAACCTGATGGTTCAGTAGCAGATTTGGAAACTAGCATTGAGCATTTACTGAAGCAACTTCAGCAAATCAATTTGCAAATGCAAACTTGGGTATCTTCTGGAGGTTCACAGATCATTTCCCATACATTGACCAGACACAAAGAAATACTACACGATCTTTCTCAGGTTCAATATTCTACTAACATTTTGTGTTGTTTGGGACAGAATAAGATTGTGGTAGACAAAATATTAGAAAATTAACCTGGTTTTTAACGTGGGCTTTTTTTTAGGAATTTTATAGGCTTCGTTCTAGCCTTAGAGCAAAGCAAGAACGATCATCTCTTCTTCTAGAGTTCAGAGATTATGATAGGGAAAAAGCAGACATTGAAGGTGGTGCTGATTCTGCTGAGCACGCTTTACTTAAAGAACAAGCAGCTATAAGCAGAAATTCAGGACAGGTGCCATTCTGTCAACCCCCCTCCCTTTCAGCTTCTATATTTAGGCGTGTATGTATCTACATGGAAATGTGTAATTTTCTTTGTATTTCAACCTAACAACCTACAAATTTACAGCCGCACATCATTACAGCGTTTTAATCTTCTTTTGCAGTGTCTTTTTTGTTTCCAAATGAATTTTTCAATGAATATCATGGTCAGAATTATTTAAAATTTGGCAACTAGATAACATGTCTAAATTGTTTATTCAGGTTTTTGTTTGAAAATATTTATCAATGTATCTAAAGTATAAGTGTGCTCAATTTGAACCCACTTTGCTTAATATTGGTTTACCACTGCTATCATTGCAAACATTTTTTTGCTCTAGTCCTAGTGAAGTAACAAGGTCTCAGTTTGCATCATAACCCCGCTCCATCTCATAACATAGGTGGGCAAGGACAGAAAGTTAAATCTCTACCCCGCAACATTGTCTTCCTCATTTGCATATAGAAAAAGTGTCCTTTTAGGACTCAATTATCGGGACAAAGCAGAGAAAGGAAGATAAGGGGGATCAAAAAGCCAGTTCTTCTTTTTCATTTCTAGTAACCAGAATGTAAATAAGCTTCCCATATTATCTCCTCTCTTCATTTCTTTTCAGCAGGGCCTCAATTTTCAGTTGGTTGCCTTGTTTAGAAGTCTATGCAAATTATTCAGATGTATGACATATACCTAGAAGGATATTTTTGTAGGATGACAAGGGAAAGCATTTGGAAATATTGGAGTGGCTCCCATGGGAACATAGTTGAAGTATTACTAACATTTCCCAGGTTTTCTTATCAAAGGTTTTGTAGTTGCATTAATTCACATGAGCCAAGGATTACAAATATGATTATTGGTCCTCCTTATAACATTGGTTGTATTCCTACATGATATGTTGATAATTTAATGCCATACACTTGTGGACAGGCAAAGAATTGTCTTTTATCACGTTAGGTCTAAAATTTCCACTTTTATGCGAATCAATTAATCCGCTTATGCATTTAACTTAACACTCTACGATATTTTTCTTACTGCAGATGGATAATGTAATATCTCAAGCCCAAGCTACTCTAGGAGCACTTGTTCTTCAGCGTTCTACATTTGGCGGCATCACCACAAAGATCAGCAATGTCAGCAGCAGACTTCCTACGGTATGCCATATATGAATCCCATATTTGATCAATACAAATTCCTTCTTTTAAAATTTTATACGTAGCATCATATTCTCCACCTTGCACTTCTCTGCAGGTAAATCATATTCTTTCTTCAATTAAAAGGAAAAAGTCAATGGACACCATAATCCTCTCCTTTGTAGCTTCGGTTTGTACATTTCTCATGTTGATTTACTGGTTATCAAAGTGAAAATAGCCATCAGGAAATCAAGCCTGTCAAAGATCTCCAGTATGTAGTTGCATATTGTTAAGAGAACAAACACTGGTTTATGTACCTTGTGCTTTGCTATATAAAGTCTTCATTTCCTCATTAAATCAGTTCTTTTGTAGAAGAGCACCCAACGGGCTATCAGTTTGATGATTTCCTATAAGGTATATAGTTTACATTCGAGCCTTTTGCGTGTGTTCAATAAGTTGATGTGTTTGAATACTTTTAAATTATCATTCTTCAAAGGCAGGAAGCAAACATTAGAATCCCATACCAGTTTGTTGTCCGCCATTGATCAACAATTAGAACAGCAACACTGCAACTTTAAGCCACTAAATAGAATTCTGGACGAGCTGCAGATATTGATGTGCCGACTAAGAATTCAGATTTTTTGGTGGCTTGAGTTGTCCAATGCAATGCGTCAATGCTGTGAGTTGCTAACTGTGAGCAGGGTAATATTGTGAGTTGATAGCAATAAAAATTCAGAAATTGTTAGTCGTTTAAAGGTGCCCGTATCAATTTTAATATGTCTTATCTTCTCCCTTGATGACTTAGTATTGTTTCATTTTATGTTGTTTGACTTAGTTTCTTTTGTACATATTCGTCTCAGCATTAACATTTTACTTTTTCATAGTTTGACTAGAGATTTAGAGTGTCTCTTTATAATAATATAGCCTAGAATTATTCTAATAATATAGCTTAGAGTGTCTCTTTATTAATTGCTTGAAATCGTCATATTTAACGGTGAAAGACAATTCCTGAGTAGACCTTACTACGTCGTCGGTGTAACGGTTTTTAACAGGTCAACTCTTAATTTTAACCGTCTACAATAGTTATGATTCACGGTTCGGAACCATTAGTTTAGAGTTCAATTCATGGTTCGTCATGGTTCAAAATTATTATATTATAAAATTAAAAATTAAAAATTATTTTAAAAAAAGGCTTGTATTTATTTATGTTGCTTATGGATTCCCCTAGGGTAGAGAGAAATCAAAGTCCACATAGTTCTTTTATATTTTTTACCTTTTTATATTATCACTTACTTCCATTTTTCGTTCCTATTGTATTCGTTCCTTCAGTATCAAAATTTTTAATTTCGTCATTTGAAAGTTACATTCCTTGGATTTTTTTTGTCGACTCTGGTTCAATCGTCCAGTAATGCTTGAGTTTCCAATGAGTTGGGAGATAAAGTTGATCATCTCTGTAACCACCACTTTAAGATATTGAAATTTTTGATATTTGTTTTATTAAAATCAAAAGATGTTGTAAAATAATCAAGTTCATGTGTGGAATTTGAGGATTCTCTTGGACGTTTTGTCCGTTCTTTTAATAAAAGATGTGCTTTTATAAATTTTAAATTACTATTAGTAGTTTGTTGTATTTCAAAAATATTAATTTGTATTATATATGTTGCATAATATTGATTATAAATATTATATAAATAAATTCTAACATTATATATAATATTAATTGGATGAGGAGAGAAAAATCTTTAATTGAAATTAAAGCTCATAATATAAACTTAATATTTTTGTAAAATTTTTAATTGAAATCTAGGATCTAATACAAATATAATTAAATAAATTTTAGTAATAAAATAAAAATATTTTTCTCATTTAGTTTTCATAGCTAAGATGCAAAAAAGATAAAGATTCATTATTAATATGTTCATTTAAAACTAATACTATATTAGAAAAATTTTCTAAAACTAATTAAGCAGTGGGATAATAAACACCGGAAAATTATTTGGTTGCATCATTAAATACTTTTAAAATTTCAGAAATACTATTATAAATATTCCATTATTGTGAAAATAAATATATATTAGTATTAGTGTTTTGTGTAAAAAATGAACATAATAATTCTTTATATTAAAATGAATCTTGTAATAATTGGTATGTTGAATTCCAACGTGTTGGTACAATCTCGTGGAAATATTTTTGTGGTCTCATTCCATTAATTTTACAAAACCCACCCCATTGTTTCATTATAGATGGATGAGACCATAAATAAGAAATTACAATTCTAATTGGTTTAATATAACTTTCTA
>JBBMJZ010001002.1:0-12129 GCA_037833815.1 Zingiber zerumbet | reverse complement strand
CATGATAAAAATTAGATTTTTTTTCATAACTGTGAAATTAATTTTATTAGGGATTTTATTTGAAATGTTTATTTATGAAATTAATGGTAAAACTTCTTTTAAAAAATATTCTAATATTTCATTTATTTATTTAATTGGCTGACTCGCAACCTTGATAGAAAACGATGAGATCTTCTTGTCCATTTTTTTTTTATGGACCAAGGATGCACCATATGGAATTACGGTCAGATCACGATGGCGATCCAATCGCAATTGATTACAATTTCTTCTTAGGTTCAACGTCCCCTCAGGTTATAATTTGGGTTGGGATGAATGGTCGAAAGTTGTCCAAATGCCATCGGTAGTAGCCAAGTTACCAGGTTGCTAGTCGTCGAGTGGGGGTGGCCTTCGAGCGGCTTTTGATTACCCGTCTCAACTCAAACTAGAGGGTGATGAATGGTCTTCAGACGACCTTTGAACATCTATTCCGATTAAAATTATAATTTATGGGACGGTAAATTCATAGAAGAATCACAATTAATTGTGATAGGAGTGTTATCGTAATCTGACCGTAATTCTATATAGTCCATATGTGGATCAAGAAATCTGCTCCGAAATCAATACCATTGCTTAGTAAATTATAAAGAAATACATCAAGCTTATTTTTATTTTATAAAACTCAAAACGAATTATTATCTCTCTTACGTGGCTGCATCTCCATTTCTTCATCACTAAGAAGCCGCTTCGCAAACCCAACGGCGTCGTCGTCCTCGCGGTTCCATTCCAACTTTCCTTCGTTCCTTCTCTTCCTCTCTTCTCCGATCCCTTTCCGTCCAAACTCCAATTCGATCGAGTACCAGATCCCGTAGATGGCGGAGGAAACCGCTTCCTCCCCCGTCGGCGATCCGGACGCCGTGCTGACTCCAAAGCGGCAGCAGCGCAGGGGCTTCGTCTCCCGGCTCTTGAGAGGGATCTTTGCAGCTGACAATGACATCCAGAAGAAGTTGGAGCACATCTCGAAGGAGGAGGCATCGATCCACTCCCGGTTAAAGAGAAGGGCGCAATCGTCGCGGAAGATCGCCCGGAATGTTATCTTCCTCTCAGTGATTATCGAGGTGGGGTTTCTGTCTGATCTTCGCTTTGCGATTCCTTCAGAAACAGAATTTGGTTTGACATCCGTAGATGGGAATCCTTTTCCATGTGGATCGACTTTTCTTGTCACCGAGTCGGATACCGAAATGGAAGATCTAGTGTATTAAAGAGCGTGGAAATGGAATGTTGATTTAACAAATTCGTAAACGTTCACAAATAAGACATCTAAGGAATGCTCGACAACTTTGGCAAGCAATGATTAATGGAAAAAATTTACCTACCCCAAGCACTATGTTTCCTGTAACTTTATACGAATTCTTCTTGAGAAGAGAAATCTAGTTGATAATAATACTGCGTTTTTAGAGGAAATATGGGATTTTGATTCTACTTAATGTAGTATTATTGGCGATTTGATCTTTCTTAACCTTCAGTTCCAGACCTATAGTCCTGGATTTCTCATGCTAAATAAATCCTCCTTGAAACCAAATATTCTTATCAATCTTCCTAAGCTTTCAAATCTGCTTCAACTTCTGTGCATTTTTGTCAGCCAGAATATTGTTTGCGCCTAATAGTTCACAGCATTGGTTCTTGATGTAGGGAGGTGCCCCTTCTATTGTTCTTCTCAATATATTTCTCAATTGCATATATAGATGCACTGTTTCTCATTCATGTTAGCATGCCGCTGTCCTGATCGACAGTAGAAACAGTTCTTCCAAACCAACATCTAGGTTTCCAAATTGACTAATCCACAAGATGACTGAATGAAGTCAGTATGTGGTATTTCATGAGCTGCAAAAGTCCAATTCGTCTGATGTTTTGAATATTTAAATTTCTTCCTTTAATTAAATGTATTTAGCAAATTGCCAATGATAGATCATAATATGTTGCTCATTTAACTTGTTAAATCTGTGTTTGCATTTGGTGGTGTTGGCATGAACCATGTTTAACCTACTAAAATTTGATTGACTCTTTCCACTTCCCAGGTTGTAGCTGTGAGCTATGCTATAGCTAGTACAAGATCAAAAGATTTGGATTGGAAAATGAGAGCTACTCGTGTTTTGCCTATGTTTATAATACCTGTCTTATCAACTGTTGTCTACTCCTCACTTCTGCGACTCACAAGATTGTGTAAGTATCTTAAACTCTTCACCAAACATTAGTCTATTTTGCATCTTCTCTTTCAATTTCTTTAATTGTTTTTACAGTCTATTCTAGAAAACAAACTTTGTTTGCATTGTCTAAACTTGTTGACCTTTTCCACATTTCTTGCTAGTCATACACATAGTGAGTGTATTAATTATATTGCACAAAGAGAACACAATAATTCCTAATCATAAAAAAAACTATGAATGTGCTAGTTATTTGAAATATACATATTTAGCCAGCCACTTGGACCATAAAAAGAGGTGGTAGTCAAATTTATTAGGTCTCAAATCTAGTCTTAACAGCAACTCATGTTCCCCTAATGTGTCACAGGCCTACTGTTTGCAGCTTCTAAACATTTGAATCTTTTTATCTATGTATGATGTAATTGATTAGGGCAAATAAACAAACAAACTACTTTGTGTATTAGAATATGGTGTAACATTTTCTTTCCAAGTGACTCAAAATGTCGCATTGTCTATGCAATGTTTTGGAAGACCCTAGTTTATCAACAATGGTTATTGATAGTCTTTTTATATAGCCATTATCATTTCTAAGAAGATGGCTTGATTGCTTTTGTTAAATGTATTAGAGCAATCAGGTATAAGTCATGGTTTAGTCCCATAATGTTAATTTAGGTTTAGGTCTTTTATGATTGAGTCATATATACATATAATTATCCATCTACAACAATAAAAATATAATTATTCCTTTCCTGATGCCTAAAATGGTAGAGATTTTAGGTCACGATCTCCCCTCATCCACCTTGTCTTCTCTCTCTCATCGTTTTTCTTCTTCTTCTCTCATATTCTTGTCACCTCGTGTTAATGATGACAACTCGACATGCAACTTCCTTGATGGCTTTTAAAGGGTAAAATATCTTCAATTTTATCTTTTTTGTGCTTTTTAAGAGTTCCCAAGTTGGTCCCTCTCATGACACTCTACAAGCATATCACCTAAAGATGGTGCTTTCACCCCGGGACGGAGCTAGGATTTTGATTCAATATAGGCAACAATATAATATAATTAATAAAATAAAAAAAATCTTATAATCATAAAGCATTACAAAATAATTACTTCACAATTGTTCTTTTAGAGTCTTCATATTTTGAAACCTTTGTACAATAGATTCATTATCAATTGTTAAAAATATATCTGTCTCTACATGACACTAAGACTACCATTCATTCAATCATCATTCATTCGATTGCACTACTTGTCTTTCATAATTCTCATGGTAGAAAACACTCTCTCTACAGTTGCAATCGGCAGAATTAATGTCAATGTCAAAAGCTTATAAACCAATAGATGCACTATACTTTTCTTTGACATAACTAACTTCCCAGAAAAATCAAAATTTTCAATTCTAACATCTTCACTATTTTGTTTTTTTGGTTCTAGATATTTTCTTTTAAAAAATCTATGCATTGTAGATATAGTTATTTCCTAATGAAATAAACAAAAATTTAACTTTTGATTAATAATAATAATAATAAATTTGTTTGAAAAAAATTGTCCAAACTTGTCCATGCAAGTAAAACACAAAACATCCAACTTAAGGTTCTAATTAGTAACTACTATCAAATTGGTAATAATCTAACCCAAAATAGCAAATAAAAATAAATAATAACTTTTAAGTTCTAAAACTAACAATCCAAACTTAAACACTGAAAATACTAAAGCACTCTGAGTTCTCTAAAGCATCTCGTATCAGAAGATCAATCTAGTGACCAAACTGTCGAACTCCATGCGCATCAACCGCCATGTTCACATTTCATCAGGCCAAGCTCGCCACCAAGGAGTCCATGGCAGAACTATGCCATGAACACCACCATTCTTATTCCCATAGTGAGAACTCTTGAAATCGTAAAGAATCATGGAGTCTCGTTGGTTCTCGACCGCCCCCTTCTGATGCATCTTGTGGAAGGTCAATCCGATAACCAAGCTTTGGATCTGGCCTAGTAAGTCACGAGGACGGATCCTCTGGTCCGCAATTTGCGGACCAGGGGATGGTCCACTTTTTTAGACCTTTGATTTGGGTGGACTCCACCTATTTATAGGTGGGGTCCATCCAAATCAAGGGTCCTCATGTAATGGACCATCATCTGGTCCGCAATTTGCGAACCAGAAGATCCTGCCCCGTGAGTCACACCTTCGCCCTTCACCTCGCAGGCTTCATCAGCCCAAGCTCTTCAACAAGGAGTTCATCGCAGAATCGTGCAATGTACTCGAGGCCATAAAATCTTCCTATCAGAATGTTGTTTGCCAATGGAAGCGGCCTTCCACCGGTCATCATCTTTATCAAGTATCCAATGTCACAGATGAACAGTCGTCTCTGCGGCCGAATAACTTTTCTTGGAGCAGCATATTGCAGCGAACAGAAGACGATGCCACTACGTTCTAATAAAAGAATGGTCTCCTTCAAGTATTATTGTACAAGAAATTATTCACCAGCTAGCTAGAGAGATTAAAATTAGATATTTATACATCTTTAATATTATATAGAGTATAATCATCTGAATCCTAAATTTATTGGGCTTTATCTGATTATAACTCAGCTCAAAAAAACTGAGTTGTGGAAGCTCAGAGCTTTAGTCCAAACTTCTAAGTTTTGAACATATTGAAATGAACTTTTAATTAATTTTATTTATTTATTTTTTCTGGTTCCAGTGTGGGCAACCGTCCACATTGGGCTGATGTAAGCTCCGCCTGTGCTTCCGTCTAATGTAGAAGCTGCTTTGCTCCTTCTATACCACCCAAATTTCATTCAATGCTTGTTCTACATCTTATCCTAGATTTGCATCGACTATGAGGGCTACTTCCTCGATCTCTATGATTTCTAGCTTAGGCTCCTCTTCCTACAACTTCCAATGGATTTTTATCTCTTCATAGAGTCTATAATAAAATCCTCCTTGCCTTCTCCTCTGCTAAGTTTTGTCTTGTTAAAGTTGCATTACGAGGGAGGGTCTCATGACATTTGCCTTCCTTACTCTTTTCTTCATCTTCTTGTTCAAGTTGTATCTCTTCATGCATCTTTGATCTTTCAGCCAATAAAATTTCAATTTGATTAAGGTTCTTTTTCCTTTGTGTGAAATAGTTATCCTCTGCTTCATCAATATTTCTGTGTGAGTTTCAATTTGATTTGTCGTTGAATATCTTGTTGCTTCATTAGTGGTATTACTTTTGTAGTTTGGTCGGGCTGTAATTGATAGTTGGGCTTAGCTTCATGAACATTTAAATATTAGTCTAGTTTATCACTCTTCAATTTGGTTATCTCATTTTCTTATCGTTTGTCTGACTTTTCTCAAAATGATGTTCTATACTACCACCAACTTGGTGGTTGATCTCATGGTATGAGAAGCTTATGATATCATGTCTTATTCAACCCAATTGATGATATAGTTGTTTGATTTTCATGCTCTTCTGATGTATGACAGAAATGTTGACAAACTGTCCAGTGGACAATAGTATATTTTAATTTTAATCATTGATAATCATCATTGCACTTTCTTTGCAGTTGATAAGAAGGACCAGAAAACCCTTGAAAGGCTTCGTGCTGAGAGAAAAGAAACAATTGACGAGCTCAAGGAGAAAACAAATTATTACAGCACACAACAACTTATTCAGGTCTCATTCTTGTTGTTATATTGCTTCCTTGATCTTGTACTGGTTATGCTTTTACATTTGAAAATTCAGCAATACCTTCTGTCATGTACTTTCTGTATTTCGCCAAAATTTCACTCCTTTGTGTTCTATCTCTGTCGGAGAAATTCTAAAGTTTGTTCAAGTGATAGAAGTATGACTTCTTTGATTTATTACTGATTGAGGAACATTAAACCAGAGGTATGATCTCGATCCTGCTGCAAAGGCAGCTGCAGCAACTGTTTTGGCATCTAAACTTGGTGCAGATTCCGGCTTAAAACTCCAAGTAGGAGAAGAAGTTTCAGATCCATCAGGCAAAAGTCATGATGTCGAGCTAGTGCAATCTTCCGGTTTACGTAACAGAAAGCCATCACGTGCAGTAGCTTCCAGTTCTGGGAGCAGTACATCTGAGTTAATTGATGACGCCTTTAATGAATTTGCCACTACCAATCAAGGAATTAGCTCTCCGAACCATAGGGTCGTGGAACACTTTAAAGGTTCAGTCTTCAGCGAAGGGAGTTGGCTTTCCCGAATTGCAGCCTTGCTCGTGGGAGAGGATCCAACTCAGTGCTATGCGCTGATTTGTGCCCACTGTCACATGCACAACGGTGAGTGATTAAAGTACTACCTTGTATTGTCCAAATATAGATGTGATTGTAGCTTTCTTCATCTTCACAAAACTTGTGGGTCGAATATGTGCAGGTTTAGCCAAGAAAGAGGATTTTTCCTACATTACCTATTACTGCCCCCACTGCCATGGATTAAATGGACAAAAGCATCAGGAGGAACATGAAATGAGTATTGATTCTGGAAAGGACACACCTATCTCTTCGCCATACAGCGATAACACCTACCAAAGTGAGAACAACACTAGTTTAACTACTAAGAATGCTGGCAGCAGCAGTTTAGGGATGGTAAAAGAGAGCCCCGAAGATGTTGATGAGGACGAGCATAACAATGCTACTGGAATTGCAGGTTTGGTAAATGAAAAAATTGATGAAAAAGAATCGGTTAAGACTGCTACTTGAAATTTGTGTTTCTTTGAGAAGATTGCCCGTGTATCGTTTTTTTATAATTAGAATGAATCTTACTTGTTTTGTGTATATAAAAAGCACTTGATAGGTGGCTGTAGGTAATTACGGATTTATTTGTGGCCATTTGGTTCCATCTCAATGGCGTATTCTATTCGTGAAAATAGATACTATCAATCTTGGTATTTGCTGTATTTGCCTCTGTTTCATCATGAAAACAGTGATAAAGATTTCTTGTTTATCTTCTGAATACATTATTAATTGGATTTGTGGATTTGAATCGCAAATCTATTGCTAATGCGATTGATTAGTCTATACAAATTGATTGTTTTTTTAGCTTTTTTTTTATAAAAATATCTAGCTTCTAACTTTCACATCAATTTCATCTTCCTTTGAAATCTTTTATAACCCTTGTATGCTCATTAGAACCTTATTTCTTTGCTTTCACAATTTGAAAACACCATCGTGGTGAAAGGTCATATGTTGATTCCAGGTGTCCCATATGATTAATCTCACATTCATTTATAAAGAGATAAGTTATTGGTAACTTTACCTTTGAACAGTGATCATTGTACGAGGGAGGGCAGGTAAAAATTTTATTACCAGGAATTGACCTCCAAATCTATTGATGGGGATGGCCATGTCCCATGTAATGACCATTTGTTCGTCGACGAAAACACTCTCCTTATTGCATCAACTACTGAAAACATCCTCCCCGTTTCAAAATATTGGAAACCATCCACCTTCCAACTATCCTCTAAATTTCACCTCATCCTAACCACTTCAATCTAATCCTGATCAATCCCGACCAAACTAAAATCACCTCGGTCAAACACATCTACTACTTTCAAGCCCACTTTAATCAACTCATTTTGATCTTTCAATTGATTTCCCTCGAGTGAGTTCCAAGCTAGTTTAAACAATTGACAAACTTTATTTTAATTGTGTTTTACCTATAGCACTTACCATGAACAAATAGAAACAAGAAACTTAAAAAACCATGAGGTCATTCAATGCTATTAGATCGACGAAGATTAGAAGAACACTATGGAATGCAATAGAAAACTTTAGTTATTAGGCCTGGTTTGAATCTTGTGAAGCATATTTAGATCAGACTAGTTACTTCAATCTATTTTTTTTTCAAAAAAATAATCAAACAATATTTTGAAGAAAAACTAGGAAAGATTGCAACGCAAAGAAAAAAAAATCAACCATTATTTCCTTACATCCAAACACATAACTCCCATTGATGCAACAAATACATATAAATTTTTTGGATGAGAAATTTTAGGTCAAAGCTATATGAATAGCCCTGGAGGAGACATTTTTGTTACCTTTGGCTAGGTTCAGTACCTCTCTGGCTCTCCAACATTTTTGTTGCCTTTGGCTAGGTTCAGTACCTCTCTGGCTCTCCATCAGGTCTTCCCATTGAAAAATTTAAATGTAGAAGATTGAGTGAGACTGCTTTGCACAGCATTTCCTAGAGAATCTTTTACACCAAGCTCATTAGATCATCCTCTCTCGGGAGGTCTGAAGCATGTTGGATCCGGCTTCAAGTAACTGCTTCCAGGTGTGTTGATATTAACCTTTCATAATTGATATGAAAAAGGAATTGGTGTTAGGTGACTAACCAAAATATTGAATGATAAGCCATCTGTGATGAACTCGCACAAATCAAATGCCAAACAACTTAGTGAGTTAGTACAATTAACTTAACAAGATCGCACATGTATTATAAGTAGCATGTATGATAGTATTTTATATATATATAATCAGTCAGCATTGCACACTTATTATTCAGTGATGTTTTCTTTGTTTTGCATTTCGCCAAAGAACCAAAAACAACCAAAACTTCAAACAACTTACCCAATTATTGATAATTTAATTTGTCCTCGCAGAAGAAATAGTCATTTGGTATTCGTGATGAAAAATGAAATCTAGGGACATTTATCCAAGTTCATATAAACATTTATCTTACCTCCTAGATTAGGCAATTGATCAACAAATGATTTAACAGATCTTAATAATTTACCCCATTCTAGAGTGTGTGAGGTTGCCTTGGAGGGGACACTAAGATGACGACTTCACCTTTTGCCACCAAAGGTGTAATTGAGCTTAATCAATGCAGTGTTGCATCAACCAGGTTTAACAACAAGAACATCGAAACTTAGAAACATCTAAAATTCTCCAGTGTCAGTCACAAGCTTCATCATTGTCAGAAAAACCAAGAGTGAAGAAAGAAGATGATAGACGATGTCGACCACAAAGCAACTTCAAACTCATAATCAGTCTTTCTGGTTTATCTAAGTTGCCATCATTGAATCAAGTAATTCAAGTTAAGGAAACAATCAGAGAAACATAACTTACATGCTCATCAAGAGGTGCAAGACTGCTGAGAAGCCCATCATTTACTGTTACCGGCATGGAAGGTATCTGTGTCAATGACCCAGGAAGCTGGTTCATACATCTAGAGAGAATAGTTATTCTGGGGAAAGAGTTTCATGTTTTAGAAATTATGATCGAAAGAGAATCAGAGTGTAAAGATGGGAGATAAAAGAAAGGAAAAGAACGCATACTACCTATTCTCCAGTGTGGCAATGTTATTTCTCGTGCAATGAAACAAACTTATGTTATCTTGCATCTGCAATATGGAGAAAATATGTTTGATAAACGATAACTAGGAAAGCTAAAAAGGTGAGGCAAAACTGAACAAGGATGATCAAGACAACAACATAACAATGTCAGTCATAGCACATTTCATGTACAGGAGGATCATGGCATGATGGCACGGTGTCAATGGCACGACACCTTGTTTTTGTGTTCTCTGACCAGAAAGCATGTGAATAGCTTGCCACCTGCAAATTAGCTCCATGGATAAACTACACAGGCATGCATGACTTAAGGCAGCCATTTTAATCCTTATCTATTCAGTTATGGTAAATCTTTACTTTTTTCCGCGATCTACAATTGATACTTTGAAATCAGCATATGGCAAATACATCTGATCTGCACACAATCATTGTCTCTATTCTCTTGTAGGGTGATAAAGTTGCACTTCACCACCCTAACCACATAAAAAAGATTTTCCAAGATATAAAGCCTCTCCACTAAGAGACAAAGGAAAACTAGCAGCATAATGTAAGAACAAAATTCTAAAAAATGAAGGAATTAGACAATGAACCAAATAGAAGCAGCTCTGTTTAAACTTTTCGATATATCAATATCTATATCTATATCTATATATATATGTATATATATTTCAAAGGGGGCAAATTCCCTCAATCTCTCGAGTCTATACATTCAAATTGAAATGATCTTGTCAATATTACTGGAATGTGTGAAAGAATGTACACTCATAATTTAGTTTTTACATATAGTTAATATAATCCTATAGCTGACTCCAAATAGTTGGAACAAACAAGTGATAATGATGTTGCAAAAAATGTAGAACAAAATGAATATATCATGAAGGAAGAAAAGCGATACATCTCGATACTTCATGCCAAGGACATCAAGATGTTAAAATATTCCTTGAATATGCTCCCAAATTGAACTAACTAGAGAAGATAATAAGAAGTTGAATTTACCATGTAGTAGCAATAAGAAAGTTGATTGTGATCATACTTATTAAACATTCTTGCAGTATCTGGCTTCAGCACACCCATTTGTTCATAGAAAAGGAAGCACCGAGTATGTTAGATATTATAATATATTAGAAAACAGTCTCATAATCCAGATGGCTCAGACAGACATAAGATGCCGAATATGGTTTTTAACAAAATCTCAAATTGGAGCCTCATTGTTTAGTAAAACATCATGATTTCATGGAAAGCCAAGGAAGATCCATATTTCATAAACGACACTAACCACATGAACTTCTTCCCCAATTGAGTGTGTTCCTTCATGTCAAATCGGTAATATATTTGCCAGTAAAAGAAAGAAATGTATCATGAGCATAATGTAATTTCTTCTTTTGTTTTAGTTAAGGGAAAAAATATGGACTACTATACATTTATCGTCGGTTTTATCAAAGGCTGCTTTTTCTCTTTTGCCTTTTTATGTTTTCCATTCAATGGTTTTGGACAAGCATTGAGTGTTAGAAAATAGTCAATAGAGGGTTTAAACCTACCTAAATAGAAATACTAGATGGAAGATGGGCAAGTAGAGTTTTTTTTTCCCCTCTCTTAGTTTCTTTTTGTGCAGCAAAAGTTAAACCAAATACGTATTAATCCCTAGTAACACCCGACATGTTATACCTTGTATGTTGGTAAGTTTAAGGTTGGTTTGGACATTCTATTGAAAAATTGAATACTTTTCGTGAAATCATCCGATCAAGGAAGATAGAGACAATTGAAAAAATAGTGCACAACAGGGGCACCCTTGTTATGATTCATGATGCTGAATACTCTGACCAAACAATCTCAGGCCAAAGCTAATACAAACTGAAAATCAAAGCACAATTTCAAACTTATGACTAAAGCGGAAAGCAAGAAGACGTACAACAATCATCATGTGAATAAAAAACCAATAACAAAAGGAATAAAAGATAACAAACCATTCCTCCCTCAAGATTTCTTGCAATCTCCTTCAGACATTTTTCATTTTTCTCCAGAAGACTCTTCAGTTCTGCATCCAAAGTGAATCATGTAAGCAATTAAGTAGTAAACATTACTGACAAAAATATGAACTAACATGACAAGAAACAAGATGAAGTGACATGCTGATTTACACTTTAATTCGCTAACAATTGAAAGATTTAAAATCTATACAAGCACACTTTGGTTTTAAGTAAGATAGAATCTTTACTATGATATTTCATTCAGAATATTAACAGATCTTTATGAAGACATTTAGGCTCTCTATGGCAAAGAGAAAGATAAACAAATTACACAACAACAACAACAACAACAACCAAGCCTTATCCCACTAGGTGGGGCGGATATATGGATCCTTTTACGCCATTGAG
Organism: Zingiber zerumbet; assembly: GCA_037833815.1. Lineage (NCBI taxonomy): Eukaryota > Viridiplantae > Streptophyta > Magnoliopsida > Zingiberales > Zingiberaceae > Zingiber > Zingiber zerumbet. Next base: position 276 of record JBBMJZ010001002.1, on the reverse strand, counting down.
CTCTATCTCCAACTATACCATTATCTATATTTAAATAAAGTTTATCTTGGTTTATCGTGGCTAACCAAATCTTTTTTGGTCTTCCTCTTCCTCGTTTGATATGTGTGCTTGTCATAGTTTTACATCGCCTAACTGGAGCATTTATTGGTCGTCTAAGTACATGCCCGTACCATCTTAAACGTGTCTCTCGGAGTTTTCTCTCAATAGATGCAACTCCGACTTTTTCTCTAATGCTCTCATTTCTTATTCTGTCCATTCTCGTATGTCCACACATCC
>JBBMJZ010000993.1:0-12129 GCA_037833815.1 Zingiber zerumbet | reverse complement strand
AATATTAATATTATCATTAATAATAATTATTAAATAATAATAACAATATAAAGAAAATTTGGGAATGAGACGGGGATGGAGGCGAGGATGGAGATTTGATCCCCGTGGGTTCGGGTTCGGGGAATCCCCGAACCCGAAAAAATGAGAACGGGACGGGGATGGGAATGACAAACCCGGCCCTGCCCCGTCCCATTACCATCCCTAGCTGTAAATTGCTTCGATCTCTTAGACTGAGATTATATTGATGGACTTAAATTCAATTGCCTTGTTAAAAGGCAAATATATACATGAAATTAGGGTATAATAATTGGTTCAAAATCAAACCGATTGAATTCAACAAATTGAAATCAAACTTTTTTTTAGATATATCAAATTTATGGGACTTTATCATTAAAATTGAAGAAATCGAATATTAATTTGTTAGAATTAATTAAACTTTTCTTATAAGTCGAATGTTGTTGCACTGCGATTGATTTTTGACAATTGAGTCCATAAATCGTTGTTGATATTGAAATTTTTCTTCTAAATATTATTTAAATACATCAGTCAATTATTTATAATATAATAGTCGATTATATCCATTCAGTTTAATTGATTTTTAAAATTTAAAATCAATACTGAATAGAATAAACCTAAATAATTGAGATTCTTTTTTTTTTAAGATCTTATCCAATAAACCCAGTAATCAAGATTTTGTTTAAATAAAATAAAATTTAAATTGACGGAAACTTTTCAAATTTGATGGTTTCAATCAAGTATTTTGATTTAACAGATATTTGTTCATCCTATGTGAAACATGCCGTTAAGTAATACAAGTTGCAAAGCTAATGCTTGCATGGTTTGGAGAACTTATTCAGTTTTGAGCAAGTAGAACCTTTTGTCACCTCTTGCTCTTTAGGAATACCACTCACAGTTCCCTCCACTTTTTCCAGACTAAGAATCCACAATGCTTCAAGCATCTATGTAATAATAGAGGTGTGAAGACCAAGCAACAGCAAGTAACTCCAACACTTAACTTCAACCCAAGAGTATACAGAGGCCCTAGGGCCTCGGTTGTAGGAATCTATCCCTCCCAAGTACAAGACTTTCCTTAAAGAAAACTGTGGAGTGTGCTCTCAGAATTTGTACCTTTTCAAATTCGCCTTCTAAATTGTGCTTTTTCTTTGCTGCTTAATTGAAAGTCGGTCACCAAGTTGTAGGGCTAATCCAGGAGGATTGATTCCTAGTGATGTCTTAACAGCAAATATATGTGATTTTGGTATTCTAATTATTAACCGTGCGAAGCTTACTTTTTGGTTCTACTAGTTCAACTTTGCTTTGGTGTTCCAATTACTAACTGAAAAGAGGTAGTATGTCATGAAGTTCTTTACTTTTTAGTATTACTACTAGTCCAACTTTGCTTTTATAGAGTTGTATAGGTTAGGCAGGAATGTTAGTAGCTCGCTTTATTAATAGCTTGCTTGTCACACCATCCTACTGCTCAATATACAATTCTAAGGGGTTTTACAACAAAGACTCGGATCGGATTGCCATTTATCATCATAATTCACTGGAAATAATTATAATAATGTTCTTCGCACGTCATTCGATTCTGGAACTGGATCCTCTCATCGAGAAGCTCCGGCGCCTGATGCAATGCATGCATGCATGTACTGATGAGCAGGCCCCCACATAAGGATCAAATTCCCCACTTTGACATGGCATAAAGAGAGAAAAGTATGCATCAAAGTACACCAGTTAGACCAGGAAGAAGCAAGCATTCAAAAGCTTGACACCAAAGCCAGATTGAACTCCTCGGGGCTGCCTTGTCGTTTCGTGCTTCTCCACCTTCCACGTGCTTTTTCTTATCTCGGTTGTTTGCTTGACCCATCAATCTTTCTTTTGGGCATATATGTCGTTACCCTGTGGATTAGCATGCGCGATGACTTCGCCTGATCATCTTTTCCAGTTTTTTTTATTTTTTTCTCCTAACAGTCGAAAAAGTTTTCTAAGAAGCCCAAAAGTTTTGGCTTTTGGAATTGCTGGTGCGCGCATAGTAGTGGCGGTCGAGTTGCGTTTTGTCATCCTTGTTTGCAATTTGCTAATTCCTTAGCTGGGAGTACTTCGATCACAACAAGTGGCATGGGCGGGTGATTAAGTGCATGCGTTAAACACTTTGTAATTAGCTTCACGTCGTTTTAGACCAGTCTCACACGTATCGATCGACCATAAAGGGCGGGCTTTTCATACTTAATGGGATCATGGTAGGCATCCGTTTTAACTTCTTCCATGGAGAAAAAAAGGTTAAATGGCAGGCGATCCAAAGCTAGCTCGCTAGCCAGCCAGCCAGCCAGCCAAACAGTAAGCAGTCAGAATTAAAGTATTCACATGCAGAGCTCTAGAAGGGTGCCAAGTTTTGACGATGGAGAAGGGAGAGAAGTGACGGCCTTTTCTACCTGTGATAAAGGAAACGTACGAAAGAGATACAGTCGGGAGATAGAGTGAGGTCTCCTCTTTTGATACGACAGCTGGGAATGAAATTGAATTACAGATATTACTTTCATTCCGCAATCAGACTGCTAGATGCGTTTTCATTACCCAAAGTTTCACTCTCACCCTATTTTGCTCGTTTTTCAAATTTTTCATATCAAAGCACGGACGCCTGTTGATTGATTTTCTGAATTTTGACTCGATCGAGGCTGTTGGTTTAGAGGGAGAAATAGTCATCTGCCAGCACGTGCCCCCAAATGAACTCAATTCCCAGTGTACAAAAGGGATGATGAAATGACTTATGAGAGAAGTATTGGGTTAACCAACTATAGAATATAACAAAATATTAAAAAAGAATTAATGATTTCGAAAAGGACTTTGATAATTCCTTATGGGTTGTGTAAAGGGAAGCTGAAATTTATTGTGTGGGGATGGGGAGGTTGCTTTTGTCCGCTCCTCTAGCTAACTAATGATGTAACATAATTAAAATGAAACTATAAGATTAGAAATTATATAATAGAATGAAATGGAAAGAAAGAAAGAGAATTATCTTTGATTTTTTTAAATTTAATTAGGGAAATGTTTCAATTTATGTTTAATAATTTTTTTTCCATGCAAACCAAACTAATCTATGTACAGTCTTTGGGTCCATTTCATAGTGCTTAATGTACCTAATTCATTGAATATATCTGATTTGACGGTCCCTCATAATATGCTTAATCTGGTTGACTCGACACATATTTTTCATTATTTCTGCCCAAATTAACTAGTTTAACTAACTCAACTAGTTCCCTTAACTTAAATTGATTTTCATCCGGTCTAATTAGTTCTAATATCTGACTCACTTCGTATATTTTTCAGAAGGACAATATTAAATAGTCAAAATCTAACCGCTAAAAAACGAAACACTTTATATTTAATTTTTAGTTGTAATGTATTAATTAAAATGACATATATTAAATAAAATATTTTTAATTATTTTTTTGACCGGTCAAATTTTGACCATTAAAATATACCGTTTTCAGAAATAGACGTCGAAAACCCTATTTCCTCGAACCCTATTTATGGCACATTTTGCACATCGGCGGCTCTCCGACGGAGTCCGGACTCGCTCAATCCAACACGCCTTTCGAATTTACAAGCAATTTCCCAATTCCAACGCATGCAAATTCCATCTTTTCAGCTGGACGGACAGTCCGCCAACTAATCCTATCACTTAACGCGCTTTTATGGAACCCATCATTTCAAAAGTTTGACATTTATCATTTCTATAAATATTTAACGCCGTCTTGTCCCCCGTCAGCAGCCTTTCACGTCGACCCGCCAATGCACTGCCGACGGCTGCATCCGTCTCGCGCTCCCGGGGCCACCCGCACAGTCGCAGGAAGAATCTTTTTTTTTTTTCCCCCGTTTCACAATAATTTCTCCACCCGATTAAATAACCCCAGTGGAACTGACAGCATTTGGACACCCAATTTATTTACCCATTTTTTCGATAATAAATGGCATGCACGTGCTGGGCACGTTTTCTGATATACTGTTCCTGCGGCGAACCTACCTCGAGATCTTATTCCGCGAAAGAATTTAATTAATATTTTTTTTAAAAAAATATTAATTGTGAAATTAAGTACCAGATAAAACAATATGTATTTAAAATTATTAATGCCGAAATAGTTAGAAGTAGCTGGAAGAGGAGATGAGATTATTGTAATTGAAGAAGATGGTCAATTTTTCCAACCGTAACAAGTAGAAGACGACAACTTCCCTTATTTGGAATAAATCTATTAAATTGAGTTATTAATAGATAATCGAAATATTTTTTGATTAAAAAGGCCATTAAATTTGGTAAAAAAAGTAGAAAAGCAAGAGCTACAAAAGCTCGAGTACCGGAAGAAGAGCTTAAGAGACAGTAGACGGAGGCGAGCGAGGGACACAAGAATAGGGGGGAGAGAGAGAGCGAGAGGTTTAATCCCCAAGAAAGTACCTTCTTTGCTCGAATTCGTCGGAGCCCTTCTCCTCATTCTCCAAATCGATCTGTAGCTTCTTACTGTCCCTTCGAGATCTCCATCTCCAGATCTCTTGAAACTCTTTGCATTTGAAAATCCTCTTTTTTTTTTTTTTTTTTTGTGTCTGGAAAACGAGGAAAAAAACGCAGAGGGATACACAAAAGTTGGATTTTTTTTTGGCCAGTCTTCGATCTCCAAGAATGGAATCCGAAGAATTTATGCGGCAAAGATGATAAAAGTTTCTCTTTTTTTTAGTGTTTTCTTTGTGCTCGTTGTCTATTTTCCGATATGGAGATCTTTTCTTCTGAGGTTGTAATCTAATTTCTCTCTTATTTTCCCTTTTTTTTTTTTACTTACCAGGCTTGCGTTTTTCGTCTTCCAAATCGGTTATTCGATGCTTTTAATGAACAGTCAAGAACACACAAAAATGGAATTTGATGCCTTTTCTCTTTTGTTCTTATCCGGTTTTAGGCTACATTTCACGGAAGATTGTATAAAGAACTAATTTTCCCCCTGTTGTTTTTTCTTACTTTTATTTTGGTGTTCATCGTGAGTCTCATATTATACCAAAACAAGGAGGAGGAGATATCGGAGGTGACTAATTGGAGATTTCAGGCTTCCGAGATATGTTAGAAGGTCCCTGCCGTTTGATAACGAGGGCATTCCGAAGCTGCCGTGTGCAAGAATCCACTTGGCATTTCCATGGAGTACCATTTCCTTGAATCATCAGACAAGAAAAAACGTCATTTGGATGAGGATCTTCAGGTTCAAGAGCCTGAAGAACGAGACCTCGAAGATAAAGTCAAAAGAAACAAGTCGCCACAGCATCCTAGTACCCCTGAGATCAAAGATATGGATCTGTCTCTCCGCAAATTGGATAGCCAAGCAAGATATAGGGACTACTGTTTTGATTCAAGCATCAACAGGCTTGGCAGGGAGCTCATAATTAGCTGCTTTCTTCACCTTTCTCGATCGGAGTATGGTGTTGTTGCATCAGTCAACCGAATGTTCCGTTCGTTGATTCATAGCGGGGAACTCTACCAGCTACGCTGCAAGATGGGTATTGTTGAGCACTGGGTCTATTTCTCCTGTAATGTCCTTGAGTGGGAGGGTTATGATCCATACCGTGGGCGCTGGATTTCCGTTCCTAAGATGCCTCCTACAGAGAGCTTCATGTGCTCTGATAAGGAGTCCCTGGCGGTGGGCACTGAGCTCCTTGTTTTCGGAAAAGAGGTGAATTCCCATATTGTACTACGATACAGTTTTTTGACTAACTCCTGGTCTCCTGGTGTGGTTATGAACTCACCTAGGTGCTTGTTTGGATCTGCTAGCCTCGGAGAGAAAGCCGTAATAGCTGGGGGAACCAATGCTAAGGGTGATATCTTGAGCTCTGCAGAGCTTTACAATTCTCGCACACATACCTGGGAGACCTTACCTAGCATGAACCAAGCGAGAAAGATGTGCTCGGGGGTTTTCATGGATGGCAACTTTTATGTCATTGGCGGCATGGCTAATAACACAAAGATTCTTACATGTGGAGAAGAGTATGATTTCAAGCGAGGTTCTTGGAGGCTAATCCCTAACATGTCTGCCGGACTCAATGGAGCCAGAGGTGCACCTCCACTTGTAGCTGTGGTGAATAATGAACTTTATGCAGCCCATTATGCCGATAAGGAGTTGAGGAAGTACGACAAAGTAAATAATAAATGGATAGTTTTGGGAAGATTGCCTGAAAGCTCATTCTCAATGAATGGATGGGGGCTTGCGTTTCGTGCCTGTGGAGAATGGCTAATAGTGATCGGTGGGACAAAAGGTTCTCATGGAGGAGGGATGATTGAACTGAATTCATGGATTCCAAATGGAGGACCACCGGAATGGCAATTGATTGCCAGCAAGCATTCAGGCAGCTTCGTTTATAATTGTGCTGTGATGGGCTGCTGAGTGATCTGAATTCCATGGAAGATCTGACCATCTCTATGAGCCATGTGTAAAGCCAATCTTCATGGGAGAAAAGTACTGATTCTGTTCGAATGGTAATAACTGGATTTTCTGAAACTCTATACAGCTGAAGGTTCAATAGATCATCTCTCTTGCTTGTATAACACCTGATTTTCTTGTGTACTTCATCACCTGATAATTTATTTCAGATTTGGGACTCACATCGACCATTGGTCAGATATGCCATCATGCTAGATAAAATATGGTTAATAAGTTGAAAAATCTCTGGAATAATTAAAGTCTTGATATTGCTTTAATATGGATTGGAGGTGTTGTTGGGCAAAAGACGGCGGCAAGATGAGCTTTCTTTTTTTTCTTTTTTTTTTTGACATTGAATCTAATTAGAATTCATTGATGGATTTTAGAATTTTCTATGTAGTTATCTGCCATCATATTAGCTCAAGCTATTTTGTTTTGCTTAAACTGGAATTCTATTTGACATTGTTTGATCTTTGAAGTTTTTCAAAGTTTTGAATAATTGTAAACTGATTTTCCCTCTTCAATAAGTTCATTGAATTTGTGATGTTTCAAGATTACTTTCTGTTCTGATGTCTATTGTATTCACACTTTCATTACTTGTAGTAGTTCAGGAAAATTCCCCCTAATTCTCCTAAACTTTGTTTCAAATAATAAATACTGTTTTGGTAATCGTTAGCTGCCATTAGTCTGATGAACGAACTTAGCAACATAGTTATCGAAATATTGCAATAGGTAAATTCTGATGAAAAAGCCCGTCTTGATTCTCATATTCTTTCCCGTTTTGGTCTCTCAAGTCTCACTGATTCTTATTTAAGCTTATTTACACTGGCATTTGCAACTTGTTACTGAGAATTAGCGTATTCAAAGTTCTAGAGTACATGCAACTCCTTCCAGAGTATTTTCAGAAAAAAAAAGAGAAGAAATTGACCTTCTATACCGAATATTATACAACATCACTGTACACTTTCAGTTAACAATTCAATGTTTTCTTTTTGTTAATTGCTAAAGACTGAACTCTTTAGCATGATACTGGCAACTGGTGGGTGCTTTTGACAATTTTTTTGTCTGCCAAAGAAACTGAAAGAGCATAAGACAAACAATGAGCCAACTAAATTTTGATTCTGGCTAGGCTAAATAATAATGGAGAAACAGATAGTGTAGATTGGTCCGTGTGATGCATGCTATAATAATAATATAATCTATGGTTCTGCAGCTTCATTGCATCACACAAACCCAGAAAGCGGAGGATTGGTTCGCAGAGACCAGTTCACACCGTCGCAAAGTACAGCACAGAAGCAGAGTACCTAACTACATTGACTCGTGCGTCCTGTACCTTCCGTTCAACGATGAGTTATCTGCTACAAAAGTACATGAGTGAGAACAGAGCGAAGCAGTTGAAGTATCCATGTAAAGAAAAGAGAAGTTGCAGTGTTTCTTTAGGACATGCAGTACACTGGCACTGCAGAACAACCTTTTATTTTATATTTAATTTTATTATAGGTAAAAATAAAAAAGAGCTTTGTTATTTTGATTAACTTGAAATATATATATATATATATATAATTTCTGTGTGTTAGTATTGTAGGATCGTACGTGGCTTGGTTAGAAGCGATTGAATAGGTAAGTTAGGATTATAATTGATTTTTGCACATCATAAAGAGAATACGGGTATGAGAAATATAACCATAATAGCCAAAACAAGTGTGCCTATGCATAAAATAATGCTAATACAATAATTTCCTTTTCCACTAATAAAGTACAGAAACCAGCCTGGATATCTGGCTAGTGTCAGTAACTTCAACAAACATGAATCATGGCCAACTAAAACAGAAAGATCTCGAGAACATCAATAGCATCATCAACTAAAGTTCAATACTATACATGAATGCTTTCTTCACGTATTACTTAACTAAAGCCACAATCAAATTATTGTTACACTAGTGTCTAATCAATCAATCGTGTTGTGCCATGGGTCCGAAAGGTGCTGCGGAAGGTTCTCAAACGGCCCTTTGCCCGGCACATTATATATGTTGGATAATAAAACCCGAGAAGGCCAACATTGCCAGTCTCCCTGCAGAACAACACCAACGCAGAACTTAGCTTAATTAAACATGCGTGCCTAATTCTGAACATGAATAATCTCATTAATTAGTTTAAGATTGATTTAATTAATTACCGTTTACGAGTTCCTTCTCCTTGGACTCGAGCGCGGGAGCAAAGTTAAGAGGGTTGAAGATGCTTCCGGAGTATAGCCGACTTCATTTGGCGGCAAGCTGTAGTTTTTGAAGATCGGATCTTGGTTGACGCTGCCGGGGTTCTTGATGTCCTGCCACCTTCTGATCTCCTCGTAGTGGAAGAGAATGAACCCGATGACGAAGAGCGTGGAGTAGGAGGCGAAGTACTCGGCCTTGCCGGCGTCGTACCACTTCGGTGCATTTATGATGCCGAACTTGGTCAAGACCTCCGGAAGGAGCATCCCGGCCACGCCGAGCATGGTCCAGCGCCCGTTGACGAACTCCGCCTGCACGAACCACCTGAGGTTCTCCGGGTCCTCCGCCAGTCCAAGGGGGTCGAACCCATTGTCACCTGGCAAACTGTGAATTAATCAATCGCCAAGCAGAGACCGATGACGCAATCTAGCTAGTAATTACATGTCAGAGGATATATAAATCTCACCTTCCGTCGAGATAGCCCGGGGAGGCAAGGCCAGGGATCCATTCATCTTGGCTCGATGGCTTCCACCTTGAAGGTGGAAGATGGCGAGCATTTGGCGGTGAATACTCTTTGCGGTGGTAGTTTTCTGGAGGATCCCGCTGTCAAGAATCTCGATCTGGAGCTGAATGGCCGGAGAGCGGCCGCAGATGCTTGCATTGCAGCTGTGGCCATTCTAGACGGAAGAGTTAATCCGGTGGAGCACCGACGACGAGTTTGCAGGAGGGGTGATATGTTTTAGCGGCGGCGATGGTGGCTCCTGCATGCGTTGTAGTCAACGGCGAAGGCATGTTGTGGTCAGAAAGCAGGATTGTACTCTGGCCGCTGGTTCTGTTAGATTTTTTAGTCATGGATGGCTGAGATAATTAAGCTGGCGGATTGAGCCGCCCAATGAGAGCTTCGCATCTTTATCTCCCTCCTTTTCTGATGCACAGATTCTAAAGATCTATTGCCGCAACAGCATTGGCCAAAATAGATGGCGTCATCCATGTTTTGGGGACCACTTATATCGTTCTTGTCGGCAATATACTTTATCGAATTGTTATCGAATACGTTTGGTGCTTTCCAAAAAAATAATAATATGGTTGAGTGGCCTCTGTTTTTACAATGTTAAATGAATCAAAATAAACCCAACTCAAAAAAAATTAAGTCAAATTTAAATACGAATTAATTTATTTTAAACTCGGCTTTAAGTTTGACCCAATTTGCGGTCTTATTTTTGAAGTCATTAGTGTTGGCAGTACGATGAAGGATCAATTCAGTATGACCTTTAAAATAACTTTTGACATGGATCTAAAAATCGGATTCTATTGGAAAATTAAAAAAAACTATTTTTATTATAAAAAATCTGTAACCATCAAGCTTCAAACTAAAAAATACCGTTAGATCTAGGGGCCTAGCTACCTTGAGCGAAAGGATACGATCACCCCCTTCATATTTGGAGGGGAAAAAATTCGACAATTTATCAAAAGACGCATTTAAATTTATGAATTGATAAAAAAATATACTATACTTTGTTATTTACCAAATGACACACTTAATTTTCTATTTTTTTCCGTTGTATCCTTCAATCATTTGTCTCTTCTCTTTCCTTTTTCTCATGCATGTAAATTTTTTTTTTCCTCTCTACAATGCACGCATCCTCTATTCTCTTTCCTCCCCTCTCTTCTCTTTCCTCTCTCTTTTGGATACATGCATGCAAGCAAGCACAATATGAGTCTCATATGATTCCATATCAGACCCACGGGGTTAAGGTTTAATGTATTTCTTTCGATAACATTTTAGCATATTCGGAGAAATCAAAATCTACAATGGATGATACCATTGGACTCCTTGCAATCTCAAAAATCAAAAGAATCCGAAATGAGTCCAATTTGAGGTCTATAGGTCTATTAGTGGATTTTGACCAAAATCCACTAATAGACATAGAGACCTCAGATTGGACTCATTTCAGTTTCTGTGGATTTCTTAGGCTGCAAAGAGTCCAACGGTACCGCTCATTGCATATTTTAGCTATTTTGAATGTGTTAAAATATTATTAAAAGAATCAGCTAAAACAGCTCAACAAAGAGACATACTTAATGAGAAATAATTTGAAAATGTTATTAAAGAAATTTGCAATTGTGATATCTTTACCGGACAAGGTATGAGTCAAGAGAAGATATTAAAAAGAGCTAGGAGTATACGTTGGGATTCACATTATAATACATTGTTAAATTTGATATGCTTGTATCCTTCAGTTATTGATGTCCTTTTATTTGTTGAAGAAGAGGAAAAATATCACAAGCAAAGGGTGCAAACAAATAATCTGTTGGAATTGATTGGAAAATATGAATTTATATTTCAGATGCACTTAATAAAGAATATCTTGGGTGTTACAAATGATTTTGTCGCAAGCTTTACAAAGAAAAGATCAAGACATTGTAAATGTCTTGATTCTTGTATGATCAAGCAAACATCAATTGCAAACTATGAGAGATGGTAGTTGGGATTTGTTACTTAATGAATTTTTTTTATTTTGTGTTAAATATAAGGTAGTCACCCTGCACATGGAAGGCTTGTTCGTCTTTCATGGGAGATCACAATGAAATATTGGAGGAGGATAAATCTTCACTATTATTGCATTGAAACATTTTATAAAGTGATAGATTTGCAACTTCAGGAGTTGAACAGTCGCTTTAATGAGGTGAACACAAAGTTGTTGTTATGTATGAGTTGTCTTGATCCATCAAATTCATTCTCTACTTATGATAAGAGAAAATTACTTCAGTTTGCTTAGTTTAATCCATCCGATTTTTTCCCGATGGAGTTAATGCATCTTAAGCCTCAACTTGCTAACTTTATTTTTTATATGCGGAGTAGCAATCAATTCTCGGAGGTTGTGAGGATTAGCCAGTTTGCTAAAAGGATGGTTCGATTGAAAAAACATCACCTGTATCTTTTAGTATATTTATACTGCAGAGAGCGTATTTTCAGCAATGAGAATATCAAAACCTCACTTCAAAATCGGTTGAGAGATGATATGATAAATGATTGTTTGATATCATAAATTAAGCGAGATGTGTTTGATACTATTGATAATGAAACTATTATTCAATATTTTCAAAGTATGAAATCTCAAAGAGTGATATTGTAAAAACATATAAAGTTCATATATGACTTTTATTATACATTTTTTTTGTGTGTTGTATTATTTTTTTTTTTAATTTATTGAATAGACCACTTAATCCTTAATTTTCAAAGCCTCTGAATATTTTTTAATTATTTTTTAATAAATTTTATTTTTATTATATTTAAGGTATTTTTGATATTTTTAGTATATATAGGGGTTAGGGTTTGTTTAGTTAAATATCCTGTTTTGAAAAACAATTTTAGGTTTTTTTTATTTTATAAAATAGAAATTGAGTATCTTTCTTTTGCTTTCTTTAAGTTTTAAGATCTTGTCAATATAAATACTATATATATA
>JBBMJZ010000977.1:0-12130 GCA_037833815.1 Zingiber zerumbet | reverse complement strand
TCAAGTTTGACTTGACTTTATGCCACATCATTTGTGACTTGGCATTAAGTGGCCAATGATGATGTGCCACATCATCAAGGCTAGCACATGTGTGTGCCACCTCATGGAAGTTACAACTCTCCTTTAATGGCTACATTAATTGAGAATGGGAGTTACACATTGATGTGTGGCCGGCCACTTTTGTGGATGAATGGAATTCATTTTTCATTCAAGTGATGTAACTCCATCTTCTTCCTCCTTGAGCTCTCTCTTCTTTCTCTCCCTCTCCTACCTTGGCCGAGAGTTTCAAGCAAGGGAGAAAAAGGTGAGTGAGTATAATCCAAGAAGAAAGGTTAGTGAAAGTCACATAGAGATTTTAGAGGAGTGTATTCTCTTCTTTTTCCTTTCTTCTTCTTTCAATCCCATCCGAGAGCACCAAGAAGTGCTAGCACACTTGTAATGTTCTCTTCTCCATCCTTGAGTGTTAGAGAACACTTCTTGTTCGTGTGGATTCTTCTAGAGGGTTGTACATTTGACAACCTCGAGATCCGGCATCGCCTTGGAAGAGCGGGATTCGCGAAGGGCACGCATCAAGGGTAAAACTTCTCTAACTTATAGTTCTAGTGTAGATCTATAGATTAGAAACTAATACTCGAAAGTTTTTACAAACTTTTATTCTTCGCACGGATCCGGTGGCGGGGTTTCGGGGTTTCCGCAACGCGAAAAAGTGGTTTTCACGGCCCGAAAAACCCAACAAGTAATGAATATGCCATTCTGTCAGCTAAATTTATTCCACATGAGAAAACTCGGGCTATTATGGATGAACATTGAGAAATTTTATTCTTTTCATTCAGAAAAGTGGCAGCAAATTATCTTCATATGTGTGAAATTATCCATTTAAAACAAATATTTTGACTCCCATATTTCTAGTATCCGAACATTTGGCAGCTTGATGTTTGTTTGTTGTAGGATGTTAACTTTCAACCAGTCTATTAATGTGTCAGTGTTATTCCACTTCAAATGGTCGTAATAATACTCATTGATTAGAGTTCTTATGACTTTTTTCACTGTATTCTCATTGTGGGGATCCATTTTGTTATTTCATCTTCCTCTTCCTTAATGAGAAAAGGCTATCATAAAACAAATTAGTGAAACTATGAGAAATATTTGTCAAGGGAGCACAACAATGATAAAAGGAATACACTTATGACATGGGTAAAAAAATAATCAAGCTAAGTTTCTAAATAATTTTTGTTGAATATCTATGATGCTCTTATTGTAGAATTTACCTACTGGTCTAGAATTTAGGGAATATTGATTTATTTCAGCATGTTAAAAATTCATGTATTGATGCAATTTAAAGTAGCTACATAAGATTGATTTGTGATTAGGATTCAAAAAATTCCGCTATTATGAATCAGACTGGAGTCCATTCTATCCCAACATGACTATCTTTGAAGAGTGAGACATCTTTTTAGTACATAGAATGACCCATTGTACTTTTCTTTGTGGGACTAATGGGCATGGACCATTCTATCTTCAACATTTCCTCTCACAGGCATCATGACTTAGAGATACTTGGAATACGAGCCTAGCTCAAAGCCTATTGCTTCCCAAAATAATGTCTTTTGACACGGTATATCTTTATAACATATTGACATAATGAATCACCAATCACCGAACTTATTAATGTAAAGCTATTAGGCATAGAACACCTTAGCTCAACAGATTATACAATCCATTTTAATTGGAAAAAGCAAGGATGAAGAAAAGTGTAGAAAATTATACCATTTTTAAGAAAGGAATTCAAGCAACAAAATGAATATTCCATCGTTTAATATGCTTGTAGAATTATTCATTTAGCTATATGCTTTGGTATGCACATGTTAAATCTCCATCTATATACCCATTCAAGACCTAGACTTCAAAAGTTTTTACAAATGGAAAATAGAGAAATACAGCCTTTCTCATTTTCTATTTATTTTTATTGTGCAAAAATCAAAAGGGCATGCCTTATTTTTATTTTCATCAAAAGGGCACTCCATTTTGAAAAAAAAAATATCAAAGGGGCACTCTTCCTATTTTTCATCCAAAAATGCTCTTGTTCTTGCACATTATTGTAGTAGTTTTGTCAAAATTGCTATAATGTGTAGCAACTTTGGCCAAAACTAAACGTGGAACAATTTGACCAAAATTATTTGTATCTGCTTTGTTAAAATATGCTATACGTTGTAATAGCTTTGGCCAAAACTACTGCACGTTGTAGCAATTTTGGCCAAAACTACATATTATAGTACTTTGTGTAGCAAGTATAATCGAAACGGTTACGACAGTATAGAAGATTTTGACCAAGTTCAAGTAATTTTGACTAAATCGTATCAGGATATTCTGAACAGTACTTCCTATGTAGTAATTTTGACCAAGTTGGGCAATTTTGCTCTATGGTATAGTAGTTTTGGGCAAAACTGCTACAATGCTGGAACAAGACATTTTTGGGATGCAAAATACAATGAGGCGCTCTTTAGGTTTTTTTTTTTTTAAAAAAATGGTTCACTCTTTTGGCAATAACGAAAATAAGGGCCTCATTTCATTTTTTTTTTCCCTTTATAAATCATCATGGATAAAAATGTCACCAGAACACTAACTTACTGCTGCAAGTTCATAGTTCTAAGTCTGTGCTAGCAGTTCCTTTACTCTTCCAAGAAATCATCATAATTTACTAAGTAACATGCAGTATAAGAATCAGGTTGCAAATAAACCTCTATGATATTTTGTTGTTGCAACAGCCATAATATATTAACTTTTCCAATATGCAATGACAAAATATCTCTTGCTTCTTGTATCTTCTATTCAATTCTTGCCTTGATCAGGGGGTTTCCCACTTCCTGTCCCTCTTCATCTTTCATGTTCCTCCTAGTGAGAGAATTCCCATCATCAAATTCAAATTGATTGGACTCTTCATTCATGTCCACTGCAGTTTCAATCTTGACTTCACACAATAAGTTGAATTTTCCATTATTTTCCACAGACCTAGCAGCAGAAGTAATCTTACCATTTGAGGACCAACATCTTCAAGAACAGGATTCAAATTGACGACCTCCATAGTCCTTAAAATATCACTTTGAACCACAATTAACTTTTGAAATTTAGAAGACAACTCATACTATTACCGAGAAGATAGTGCAAGATCGTTGCGCTAGAGGGAGGGAGGGAGGGGAGGGGGAAGGTGAATAACGCTCGTGGCTTTTCACGTTTTTCGGAAAACATAGAATACGCAGTAGAAATAAAGAAGTAAATAAAGAAAACAAAGAGACACAAGTTGATTTTATTTGGCTCTGAGCCTGTGACAACTCCTACTTCAAGACCCACGTTTGTCGATTGCTTTCGTTGGACAATTCACTAGAAGTTCGAATAAGGATACAATATTTAAGTACAAAAATTACAATAATTTAAATGCTGTAAACTAAATTATATCTACACCAATAGATCTAAAGATTCTCGCTTTTGGTCGTTGGAGCAACGTTACAGCGTCATCGAGAACTTTTCTGATCAGCATGCAAGAGCGAAAGTTGTTTGGATTGATGTGTGTGAGCTGCTGGTCAAACCTTCCTTTTATAGCCCTATTCGGGCGCCTGGATCTCCTCTCGGGCGCCTGGAGTATGCTGACATGGCAAGTTCTCGCCGAAACTTCATCCAAGAAGTTTATTTATGTCCGGGTGCTCGAATCACCTTCGGGTGCCTGGACCGCTGACGTGGGCCGGCCAGTCGAAGCGTGCCACCGCAGAATGAAGATCGAATTTTCTCAATCCGAGCCGCCCTTGGACCCGTCCCGGCGCTTGGACCATCTAGGTGCCCCGGCAGCCACCCGGGTGCTTCCTCTTCGTTGTTGACCCGGGCGCCTGGAGCGACTGTGGGCGCTCAGGCGTCTGGGCGCCTAGGCATGCTCCAGGTGCATGGACTCCCCTTTTTCAGCTACCAACTTTCTGCAACAAAAAGGTTAGCACAAGCAAAAGATAATATATAAAGTAGAATAATTTTGACCGTCACTGAACTGTTTGGTCCTGACTTTAAGTTTTGCTGAAACTCTAGGTCTGATCAACGTTTATTGTTCCCTCTTCGGAGAACGCATCCTCACCTACTCCTCTAGGAGAGATTACCTTTTGCCAAACTGGTCCTCCAGACTGTATGGACTTACTCAGTATTTGAGACCTCGGGACTTTCTGCTGGACATCCAATCCCCGACCCGTCCAGTCTTTTCACCTAGTGTGACCCCAGGACTTCTACCTAGTGTTCCCGACCCTAGGATTTCGCCCGACGTCCTCAACTTGCCAAGACTTTTGCCCAGCCCCTGGACCAGGACTTTGTTGCCTAGCCATAGCTAGGACTTTCCACCTGCCTAGTGTCCACTAGGATTTCTTTACCTAGCCTCAACTAAGACTTTCCTGCACACTCAGTCAACCTTGTTAAACAACAATATAGCTTAACGTTGAACCTTTGCCAAATATCAAAATACAAGTTTGATTAACTGATGCTTTCAGCACCAACAGATAGGTAGTAATATAAATACATAATCACTCTCATTGCTAGAGAAAGTTGCAATTTGTGTGATTCTGCCAAAACATTACAACCTCTATTTTTGCTGAATTTCCAGTTTTAATTTAGTGATATCAAGATTATAATTTAGTGAGTTACAAGGTTGTTCAGGCATAGTTTTCTCTGCACTTGCCTCAAAACATTCTCTAGCATAACCAATTCTCTCTTTTGAGCAATCATCTATTTTATGAAAAATGGAGTGGCCGCTGTCATTAGAATATGGCTAAATATCCTAAGTAGAATGTAAAGAGTCGATGACAACACCTGTGACCCACACATTGAAGGTTAAGAGGTTAAGGAAAAAGAAGATACAGGTAATATTGAAAAGCAAGCACCACAGGTCAGATTCCATAAGCCAGGATTTGTTTCATTGTGATGTCATTAGAGACTAAATCCCTATCCATATGCACATTATTGAACCAAGCAGAGCCGTAGATTTGTGTTTGTTTCTTGGTTTTTAAGTTAGTGTTAGAAAGAAGCAAGGTTTACAGGAATGCAAGTTGCTATATTTATTGATTTCTTAGGATAGACACACTTTGACTGGTTTGAAACTCTTGCTTTGCTTTTATTTTTTAGAAAGAGTTGAAACGTAGAACATGGTTTCTGTCAATTATTGTACTGGTTCCATTTTGAAAGGACCTTTGATGCTTTGATCTTATGAAATCTTTTTCTCACAGTTTGGTATTGTGATGTACAAAAGCAATGAGAATATTAATAGATCTATTTCACATAATTACTTAAAACTCTAACAGTCATCCAATGTATGTTTTCTGTTATTTGAGTGTCGCAAGTCTCTTCATACATTTTGTTTTTCTTCTACTGAATTTTTCTAGGCCGAAAGCTTTTCTAAAATATTACAAAGTTGAAGCTACATTGCAATTAGATTAAGAAGCTAACCTTTTTTATTCTAGAGTTATTGCTACAAAGTTGACTGTTTGATTGCAGGGAATGGCTTGGATATGCTGTTGTTATGTTACTTTTATTTCTTGCCATCTTCATGCTGCTTACTCGAATAAGTAATCAAGGAAAGCCAGTTGATCAGCTCAAAGTTAAGGTTCCACCTTCAATGACTACAATGGAACAGATATTGGCAATTCAGAATGTCATCTCTCAACTTGAAGAACTGGTCCAGGATGGAAATATTATTCTTTTGAAATTACGAGCACTGCTACTGGCCGTTCCTTCCCAGGTTTTGATTTTTCACCCCTTTGTTACATTTGTTATTTGTTTTCATATGCAACACATTTGGATGCTATCATCGACAAATTATTATGCTATGGAGGATTATGCAACTATGTAATAGCTATTATTGTAATATTCCTATTTATCAATAATATCTATATAGAGGTAGAGGGGGCTACCTAGGCTTGAAGTGGAAGTTCTAATTTTTCCCTCAACATGGTATTTGAGCCTCCTCCCTCTTATTCCTCGCCATGTTGAGCCTTCAGCAAGTTGTCCATCTATTTGCTCTCCACAATCTTCTTGTATCGCCCATGTCCAATACCACTTTTGACCCCCTGCCTACGTGCTCCTCCGTATTATGACACCCTCTAGCACTGCTTGACCTCCACTAGTACACTCCAACCCACTTATCCTTCACTTGTGCATGACCGTCTGCCCTTCTCCATGTCAGTTTATTTTTGCCTTCATGCGCTGCTTGACACCTTTGCTTGTGCATGATTGTGCATGCATCTTTATATTGGTCCACCTCTCCCCTTGTATGTGCTTCTTCTCCACCCACGTGTATTTGTCCAATGTATGCTTCGTGCAGCGCAGGCCTCACACATCCATGTGAACTCCAATGCCATTTTTTTGTCAGATTTTCGATTTGCCTTGTGCACCTCCGCCAATGCATTGGATCACCGTTGCTAGTCCTCTCTTTAAATCAGTAACTAAAGGAGCATTTGGATTTTCATGGTCCATGATGCCTCCCTTGCCCCAGCCGCCCATGCACATCCATTCGTCCACCTCCACATGTGCCTGCACTTCTCTAAATGCATCTTCACATAGCATAAAATAGGGTCAACTGAGTGCATGTGAGGTGGTTGATCTGGATTTATGATCTTTGTGCATGTATTATTTCATGGATGAGTTTCCCTCTTTCCGTGCAAGTTCATTTTGCATGTGCGTCATCGTCTCAACAAGCCTCGTGTGAGTTCATTCAACTCATTATTATTAATGGCTGAGCCCCTACGTGTGTATCATTACGTGCATGTCAAGCTGACTTGCCTTCTTTCTCTGTGTCATTCGTGGATCTTAAGCCAATGTGCCCTACTTCTCTGCATGTGTCATTCTATGGATCTTATCTCTCTGTGAGTGCGCAATTCTATGGATTATTTAAGATAAATTTGTACTCTTCTCTTTGCATGTCATTACATGGACATTTCAAGACGGATAAATTCTGTCTTCTCACCACATGTTATTCAAGAATTTTTATGTCATTCTCATTCTGCGCACTTCTCTAGTTTCTCCTCCAGATGAGTATCATGGGTTGTATTAGTTGAATATATTTGCAACAAATTGATTTTTATATTTGAATCAATTCGAGGGAAGCAATATGGATTACTATGCAAATATAGAATAGGTAAGAGGTTTATTGTAATATTCCTATTTATCAATAATATTTATGTAAACGAAGGGGCTACCTAGGGTTCCTTGAGAAGGAAATTCTAATTTTTTCTCTCAACAAATGTGCCAGGGTGAGTATTCATAATTATTCACTAAGATAGGGAACTTTAAAATTAGTATGTACATCCATGTCAGTAGTCCATGGATTCAAAGTTTCAAACCTTTCCAACCCTAAGAGGCTGGATGCACTGTGCAGCATTGTAGAAAGTGAAGTTAATCGTGTTTTAGTCATTGTTTCATAAGGTCAAAAATGTATCATTTATGAATCCTAAGCAAAATTGGAAGGTTAATCAAGTATCTTAAGTAGGACTAAGCAAGTACATTTTCACATTTTCTTTGGAAGGTTAATCAAGTAACTTAAGTAGAAATAACTCTGTAAATTTTCTCTTGCTTCATGTACTTCATGTTTTTGTAAATGATTGGTACTTGGGAATTTGAAATATTAAAGAAAGATTGTATTTGGTTTAGTAGCTATTGATTCTTTTGAGGCTGCATTTACTAGGATGAAACTATAGGAGGGGGAGGGAAAGTAACAGAAATAGTACTGTATCCCTTCATTCTCCCTGTGCAGTCCTTTTTCTCTCCATCCCTTCCCCTCATATCTTTCTACCAAGTAATCCCTGCCTACAGGAAAGAGTGAAAGACATGGATTGCATTATATGGTGTAATGTTATCAATATATTTTAACATGATTAGGAATTAGTGTAGTGCCTGGTGGATGAACTGTATAAAACGTGAATAGTGTAATCATGTACAAATATATATAAATTCTGCAAGTGAATCTCCGTTTACTGTCAATCTGCTTACCTTTAGGAGTTTTTTCACTGATCGTGTAGTGTTTCCCTCTAGTTGTGTATGCACTTTAATACCAAATTGGTGTCTGTTTTCCTGTTTGATTTGTCTGGGCAGGCAACAGATAGAGCTATATTGGTCCTGGTTTTACTGGCATTTGCAGTAGCTTTTCTGCCTATTAAGTTTTTACTCATAATGGCATTCCTTGAAATATTTACTCGGAATTCACCTCCACGAAGGGCGAGCTCTGAGAAATTTATGAGAAGATTTAGAGAATGGTGGTTCAGCATACCTGCAGCTCCTTTTCTTCTTGATGGAAATGATAAGAAAAAGAAGTGAACATATTGTCCATGACCATTGTTCATAATGTAGTTATCTGCATATCACCTGTGAAGAATCCAGCTGTCCCAGCTCTGTAGGTCTCTACTGTGGCTTCATGCCAAAATATCTGTTTGAATGCTAGAATATACTCTGTTTTCCCTCCTTTTTTATTTTACCTTTTATAGGTAAGTAGAATCATTGCTTTGTGATGAGTATATGAAGATTGTAGACAATGTTCTTTGAATTAAACTCCTCTTTGTTCTATCATATTCTTCATGATGAAGATGGTAGACAATGTTCTATGAATTAAACTCTTTGTTCTATCATATCCTTCATATAAAAAAGGACTTTGAATACTTCTCTAGGTTTGAGGTTCTTATACATAAGAGTTTGTTTTTTTGTATTGACAATATTCTGTAATTTTTTACAATGCTTCTAGCACTGAAACTACAATTGCCATGGAACCTTGTTCTCCTTCTAGCAGATAAGAGAATTGTTTTTCAATTAGCGGAAGTTATCATCTCTTCGGCAAGCTCAATTGCCTTGAACAATGCAAGCTTAATTCTGCTGTAAAGAAGAGTTGAGAAATTGTTTTCTCGCAGTTGTATCTCATGCTTTTATTATTATATGACGATGCAGTTTTTATCTCTTTAGCTAGCTGGCTTGAACAATGCAAGCTTAAATCTTCCGTAAAGAATTGAGAAATTGTTTGCTGTCTGTTGTAATAAATGCTATATTTTGATATAATGTTGGGTAATGATTAATCATGTTGCCTATGTTTAAGGTCAGGCATATATTTATACAAGTCAAGGAGGATCAGCAGGATTGCAGGTGGGTATTAACATAAAAAGTATTATATAGGATTTAGTCTATTAAGTAAATATAAACAAGGAATAAGTGGAGAGAATTAATCTACAAAATTAGGTAACATGAGAAACGATTAATTTCTCACGTACCATCTTCAAACATTCTTAAATTGTCTTTGCAGGAGTGTTCAGTTGATTAGAGAATGGTAGATTTGTTATAATAGGGTAGAGATTAATTTTCAGTTGTCACATATCTTTGGAAAAAAATTTCTCTTATCTGCTAATTATTTGACAGTTATAAGTTGATTCTATAATTTATCTCTTTTCATATAATTTGAAAATGAATTGTGAGAGACACATGATATGAGTGTAATCATCCTTTTATTATAAATGGTATCCGAAGCTTGGTCATAAGCATTGGCTCATCCTTACCGTTATGTGCTTTTGTGCTACCATCAACAATGCTACAATATGCTCTTTCAAAGCAACATGAAGCTTCTTAGTCTCTTTCTTTAATGAATTTTGATGATTAGAGTATGTTGCAGGCCCACCATGACTAGAGGGTTGTAATAGGTTATCTGCCTACATTGAATTTAGATAAATATTTAATAAATGAATCTATCAAATTTATTGTGTTAATGCTGAGTTATTCTTTGGAAAGAACATGTTACAGGATTTGATTGTAGTGTCTCAGCTAGGACCACTACGTTTCTATGAAAACTTGAGTGTAGTGTTAAATATGTAAAATTTCGTGTTGTAAGGTTTGATGGTAATTATCAGTAAGAATTGTTACATTTCCACAAGAACTTGAGTGTAGTGTTAAATATACAAGAGTTCTTATATTTTATAGATAAGAATAAATATTATAGAAAAACTAATATTTAAGATTTGGAACATAAAACATAGGAACACTTACTGGTAAAACAATGGAGGTAGTAGATACGATAATTAGCAAAAAGAATTAGTAATTTGAATGTGCAAGAGATAAAATGAGTAGGAGAGAAGATAAAGATGATAGAGAACTTAGGTTTTGAGTTATGACATACAAGAATGAGAAGCAAAAAATAAGGAAAATATTGTTATAGATAGTTTGTTAAAAAATGAAGTTGTAAGAGTAATTAAAAAGGGGATATGATTATAACTCTCAAAATAGCAGCGACAAAAGAAATTATTAACGTAATCAACATATATGCACCTCAAATAGGATTAGGTGAAGAAATCAAATTTAGATTTTGAGACGATCTAGATGATATATTAATTCTTTCAAAAGAAATGATTTTAATAGGATAAGATCTAAATGAGCATATGAGAATGAAAAATAAGGAATATGATAGGGTACATGAGAGTTATGAGTTTGAACAAGAAATGAAAAAGAGATAAATATATTGGATTTTATGATAGCATACAATCTTATATTAGCTAATATATATTTTTAAGAAAAAAGAAGAACATTTGGTCACGTTTAAAAATAGGAATAATAAATTACAAATTAACTTTTTTATGGTTAGGAGGAATGATACATAGATTTATAAAGATTGCAATGTCATATCTAGAGATTGTTTAACTACTCAACATAGGTTAATAGTGTTGGATATACTCTTTAAACATAATATCAATAGAAGGAAAAGATGCACGACTCCTACAATTAAGGGGTGGAAATTAAAGAATGAGGATATTTAAGGAGATGGTAGAAGTATAAGTATTAAGAGAAATATACGGTGACTCGAATATAACATGGGATAATATAGTATCAAAGTTGAAATAATAGCCAAGAATGTACTCAAGTGAGTCAAAGGAACATGCACTACCAAGTAAAAAATCTTGACAGTGGAATGAAAAAATATAGGAGAAAGTGAAGGAAAAAATGAACAGCCTATAAAATATTATATACCTGTAAGAACGAGGAAAATTTAAAAAAATATATATAATAGCTCAGAAAGAAGCTAAGAAAAAAAGTGAATAAAACTTTTGAATGCTTATATTAAAAGTTAGATACAAAAGAAGGAGAAAAAAATATTTATACAATAGCTAAAGTGAGAGAGTAAGATAAGAAATTTTATCCAAATAAGATATATTAAAGATAAATATAATAAGGTGCTAGCTTAGGTGACCAACTTAATTTCGATAATTTAAGTAGGTCAAATGAATATATAAATTTAAATTTTTATCATAGAATTCAAATAATAGAAGTAGAACAAACTTTAAATAAGATACAAAATAGAAAAGTAGTTAGACTAGCTAATATTTCGATAGAGATATGAAAGTGTTTAGGGAAACAAGCTATTGAATGACTTACAAAGTTATTTAACTTGATATTGAAAATAAAAAAATATTTGATCAATGGAAAAAATAAGTATTCTAGTTTTCTTATATAAAAACAAAGAAGACATATAAAATTATACAAATTATAGGGGTATTAAACTAATGAGACATATCATGAAACTTTAAGAAAAATAATAGAAAAAATTAAGAAGACCACGATGTTCGAAAATCAATTTAGATTCATACTTGGAAGGTTGACAATAGAAGTTATACATTTTCTCAGGCAACTAATTGAAAATATCGAGAATAAAAATAAGATTTACACATGATATTCATTGATCTAGAAAAATCTTACGATAGCGTCTTAAAATAAATTATATAGATAATTCTAGAAAAGAGAGATCTTATCATAGTATATATTGAACTAATTAAAGATACTTGGTGACAAAAGTCAAGACTTCAAATGGATTAATTGTAGCATTTCCTATAAAAATAGGACTACATCAAGGCTCATCTCTAAATCCATATCTTTTTATACTAATCATTGATGATCTCACAAGACACATCCAAGACACGGTACTGTGATGCATATTATCTACAGATGATATTATTTTATTAGATGAGACTGTGAAAACATAAATGCTAAATTCGAATCTTGGTGGGAAATGCTGGAAGCAAAAGGTTTTAGGTTTAGTAGAATAAAGATAGAATATATGTAATTTAAGTTTAGCAATATTAGACATAATGAA
>JBBMJZ010000945.1:0-12132 GCA_037833815.1 Zingiber zerumbet | reverse complement strand
TAGATGAAGAATGTAAGCAACAAATAGTAGAGTTCTTGGGATCAGACCTTTGCCCTTTTACCTCTCCTTGCTAACCCTGTTTATATTCTTCATTGGCGGCCTTTTGCCTTCTATGTGTTAATGAGTGATCTTTATGATTTCGATGGCTTTTGACCGTCTCCTGTATTAATGATCATTTAATGGCTTTTGACCTTCTCTTGTATTGTATTAATGATCATATGATGGCTTTTGACCTTCTCTTGTATTGTATTAATGATTATTTGATGGCTTTTGACATTCTCTTCTCTTGTATTAATGATCATCTAATGGCTTTCACACCTTCCTGTGTTATGGTAATAGTTTGTTGTCTTTAATGTATTGATGATAGGTGATTCGAGTTATATTAATTATGCATAATAATGTGGGGGCTTCTGGTTACATTGGTTTGAGATCAGGAGAAAAGGATATCACAAGCATTATATAATCAGCCGGAAAACCAGATATATGACTTTGGTGTTTACTAGTCGGGTGACCCAAGGCCTACACCTTTGCCGTATCTGGTCCTTCGAATGAGGTACACCCTTGCGTGTCTGACTCATGCGAAGTCAAACATGGCCAGTCGGGAGTGTTAGCCGGAGTAGCCTCACAAACCCTGCCCCAATCGACATGGTTTGAGCCAATCTTACCCAACTAAGCTATCCTTGAGTTGAATTTATCTTCCACGTAAGCAGATATCTTGACCCTTGTGGAGAACACGTGAAGGCTCTACCATTCCTCCATATCACAAGTCTTACAATCTTTACAAATCATTTTATTCTTCTTTCTAACCATAAAAAAGTCAATTTGTGACTTATTATTCTCACTTTTGTATGTGACCAAATTTTCTTTTCTTTTTTAAAAAAACATCTTAACTATTATAAGATTATATGCTATCGTAAAATTCAATATAGTTTTTCCTTAATTTCTTATTCCAAACTCACGACCCTATGGGACCCTATCATATTTCTCATTTTGCACCACTATATGACCATTAGATTTCCTAGAATCCTATTAAAATCATTTCGTTTTGCGGAATATTTTGTAATACCTCATCTAAGTCATCCTAAAGCATAGATTTGGTTTCTTCGTCTAACATGTGTGTTAATTGTATTAATAGTTTCTTTCATCACCACTATCTTGAGAATTATAATCGTATCCCTCTTTCTAGTTACTCCTACTATTACATCCTTAGTGAACAATCTGCAACAATACCTACTTCATTTCTTATTTTACTCACGTGTCATAACTTAAACTCGAGTTCTCTATCATTTATACCTTCTCACCTACAAATTTTGACGCTTGTATACATAAAATATTAATTCTTATTTTAAACATCATATTTATTACCTTCATTGTTTTACTAGTGAGTGTTCCTATATTCCATATTCTAAATCTTAAACAATTAATTTTCCTATAATATTTATTTTTATCTAACCTATGATGTGAGAATTATTACATATTTAATTCTACATCCAAGTTCTCATGGAAATGTAGCAGTAGTTTGATGGATCTATTCATTGAACATTTGCCTAAAATTCAACGTTGACTGAGAACCTAGCATAACCCTTACCCTTTTTCATCTCAACTTAGGTCTAACATCGACGGGTTTATATATATATAACATCTAAACATACATCTTATTTCTAAAACATGGCAATTACTTAGTAGTACTCCAAATCAACAATAAGAGGTTTGGAGCCAACAACCACTTCCATTTCATATTAACTATCAAGTTCCATAATGGGGGCAACATCGAGGTGTGTGGGGTGGCAACCTCCTAGTCAAGTGATGTGCTGATGCAAAGCCCGATGAAGGAATTAGAGAGGAGGCCCTTGGTGTCAAGGCCAATGAGTAAGTAAGAGAAGACGTGTAGCTTGCAATCCCACTTGCAAGATGGCCCACATATGATGGAGCATGGCATCAAGCGTCTTGTTCAGTTGCAGCTTAACGTAGTGATCACAACTACATAAGCTCCAACATATGCAAACCAACTAAGGTCGTCATCGCTACCACCATGGAACAAAGGATGTATGTTTCCTATGGTTGGTTGAGAAAGATGGAGAAGAGGAAGAGGACAAAGGAAATAGGCTCCAGTGGCATCCATAAGGGCGAAAAGGAGGTAAGCCTTAGAAAGGAGGATATTCAAGGTATATCCTTTGGGTATGTGGTGCCTTGTGTCTTTTGTGTAATTAAAATATAAGGAATACCATAGGATAAAAACTCAAACACCCTTTAAAAATGTTGTCAAAAAATACTGTGAAAATTAAATAATACCAAATATTAATATTGAATATTAAAACATAATTTTAAAACGGTTGTACAATTCCTATGATGATATTTTACCATTTAAATTTGTGATGTTTAAATAATATTTTGTTAACGAATATCAATTTATTATTTATATGTTAATAATATAATAAATCATATTAAAATTTTAAAAACTAGAAAAATATTTAATATATAAAAATCAATCATTGAGATAATATTTAAATAATTAAAGAATATCATTATATTATTATAAATTATATTAAAATAACAAAACAACTCAAACATATTAGAATCATTATTCTATTGAATGAATAAATGATATTGTTTATATGTTATGAAATCTTGAAATATATATTAATAATAAAATTGTTAATGAATATATGTGCTAGAAACATTGTGTTATCTACAAATAAAATTTTTTATTATAATATAGTATTTACTATATTATAATGAATATAATAAAATAATAATGATAATATATTATATTGATAAAAATATATAAAAAAGGATGAAATATATGATTTATTTGAAATTTTAATTGTTAATATATTCTAAGTATTTATATCATCATTATTATTATTTTATTTAAAGTAAAAGTTCTTTCTAGTTGTACTTTTATCAACAATTGTAAAATTACTTTATTTTGAGAATTATTTTGAGATGTAGGTTACTAAATAAGCAAACACTAAGCAACTTTTATAATTTACATGATGCAAAGTGCATTCACTAAATGCATTTTAAGTGTAGATACAATGTTAAATCCATTCTTAACCCTAATGCCCTCTTTACTTAGAAGCGAGGACGGAAGGAATGATGGATTATACAAGAACCGAGACATCTTTCTTCATTACCTATTATAAAAGTAATCGTTCACGCACAATTTTTTATCATTTTTTTGTCCACCTAAATACGGGCATTTCCTTACTGCAATAACTCTAGTGACTAAGAATCTGCAAACTGACAACGGCCATAAGCTCGGGGTGGGTCGAGAATTGCTTGAGGACATTGTAAACTCATGGGCAAGCCGCAAATCACTCACAGCCAGGTCGCAAATGGTCTACTGCAATCTCGAGCTTATGGCCAAGCCCCCACATGCTCATGGTGTGGATGTGAATCAAAGCTATCGAAGATGCACCCCTTACCTTTCTCCTTTCTCCTTTCCCCTTTCCCCTTTCCCCCTTCTTTCCATCTTTCTCTTTCCTTTCCATTCTTTTTTTCCTTTTCCACTATGGTTTTTTTTCGCACCTTAAATTCCTTTCCCTCCTCTATCCGCATTTCATCCTTCTTTATCTTCCCTTTCCATTCTTTTCTCTTCCTTTTCCGGTGTGAATTTTTTCCCTCACCTTTAATTTCTTTCCTTCCTCTATCTGCACCTCGGGGGTAAAGAAAGCCTAAATATTAAACAAATGGGGAGAAATTAATTTTACTAATTCGTAAAATTACAGATAATTCACAATGATATCAGTAACTATCCAAACAATAATTTGGTGTCTTCAGTGAGAAATATTAGACAATAGGTGAAATTGGGATTCTAGAACAGAAATGCACATTGTAAAGCAGAATGCATCAACGAAGTCTATTTTAGCATAATGTTATAAAGCAGTTAACATAAAAGGTTGAAAAGGAAAAGGGAAAGGAACTGCGAGCATACCCCACATGAATCACAACCGACTCCTACATGAATATCACGCATGTCTTGAGTAAACCAGGAATCCATGGTTTCAGATGGTATCTTTGCTTTCAGATTCTGTGTTTGAACGGCATCTACAGTCCGTAAAGGTAAAAACATGAGAAATATATAGGAAAAGAATCATGGAAATATTTACGAATCCTCAAAGGCAACCTAATCCAATTGTAGACAAGATATTTAGGAAGCATAGTAGAGAGCAATAGGAAGAAAAAAAAACGTCCAAAGATGAGAAAGAGGGTTTGAACTAAATTAAGGGAAAGGAAAAGAAAAGAGCGAAGGGAAGGTAACAATTTGGCTTGCATAAGAATGCTGTAGGAGGAAGAGGGAGAAGTTAGAGTGGGAAGAAATCAAAATTCTATCAGCTTTCAACCATAGGAGTCTTACGCATTACAAAGGATGCATATGGAAATACAACTCACTAGTGAAGAGACTAATTACCTTACACTAATTACTGAAAGATTCTCTACAATGTAATCATATTTCAGGTGTAAGAGAAAGTTACGTTTTAAATTTTTGTTGGATTGTTTAAAAAATCAGGAGAATGAAAACTTGTGCTTATGTTAGCCTCTGCTTTACATGATTAATTACCCTCAATATCAGGGTAATCAGAAGACAATTTCCCTCAGATTTAGCATGGATATAGATAGAAAAACTTACTTGGTGATGGAATAACAGCTAGAGATTGAGTTTTCTTAAGATGCACTTGTTCTCTTCTCACGGCATATTCTGTTGGGAATGCTTCTTCTAGGAAATGATGCAGATCCAAGCACACATTTGGAAACTCGCCAGGATGAAGACTTTCACAAATTTGACATCGAAGAGGATCCCCACTTAAGCCATATAGGCAAGTCTCACAATATACTACAAGAACGATGCAAAGATTATAGATAAATTATCATAGAAATGTTGTGCCTAATCCCTACTTAGTAACTCACCATGTCCACAATTAAGAACCATAGGTTTATATATCATTACTTCGCACAATGAACATAATACATCATCTACAGAAATGCTCCTTTTCATGGTCTTCTCAGGAGAAAGCTTTAGCAAGTCAGTGTGTCTGCTATCATCGACATATTCACTAGAACCCACCCTGCCTTCAAATAGGAAAAAAAAAATCAATTATGGAGTAAAGAAAGACCAATAGTAAGATAAGCTATAACCCTTACCAGAATTTAGTTTCTTCTCACATAACTGATCCACCAACTGGGGTGAAAAGATGTCTGCACTTTTTTCTTCCTCTAAAATACAGGACAAGGTAAAGTAAACAGTCAATTCACATAAAGAGAACAATCAAAGAATTTAGCTTAACATTTTCACAGACTAAGTTTAATTGTTTTAGGTGTTCACCAAACACTTCCATTTCCCTCCTCTTGTAGGCCTCAGGTTCAAGTTTTAACAGCAAGTAATGGAGCAACTGGCAAATATTTGGGAAATGATAGTAAGGCTGCCTGCAAATAGGGCAATATGATGCTCGGAACCCATGCATGGCTTTGTTCACACACCAAAAACAAGAAGTATGTCCACATGCTGCATTACAGAAAAATGAGTAATAGAATATTTGTACTTGTAATAGAGAATGGAAAAGGTGACAACTTACCAAGCACAACTGGTTTGTAGAGCAGATCCCTGCAATATCAGATATTGAAATTTGTAACTGAGAAACTAAAAGAACTAAAATAGCACCTCAAGAAAAGTATTTAAGTTCAACATGAATTAATAATCTGGTGAATCTCACACAGTAGGGAATAATATTCTAAAAGAATCCATATATAATCATAAAGAAAATTGCTTTGTGCGGGTAAACTGATTCTAAAGGCTCTAAGGTAGTCAGTATATCGTGTTCACCAACATCCCAGTGTAAACGTGCATGTAAAAACAACTTATTATCATAAATGAATGAAATTTTCCAAGAGAACATATAAAAGGACAGCCCGGTGCACGAAACTCCCATCATGCAGGATCCCGGGGAAGGATCCATCGTACGCAACCTTACCCTGCTTTTTTTTGCAAGAAGCTGTTTCCAGGATTTGAACCCGTGACATTTTGGCCACGAAGCAACAACTTTACTATTGCACCAAGACTCCCCTTCTTCCACGAGAACATATGATGTGGTGAAATTCCCAGTTAACGCATTTCAACGGAATCCTTGATTGTTTGATTTCTAGACACCCCCAACCACCACAACGGTGGGTGTATTGAAGGATACCGCACAATAGATGACACCTCTATAATTTTTTTCCCCCTTTTCGTTGCTCTCCATCTCATCTTCTGCATCAGTCACAATCATGCACGAACTTGCATACGAGAAAACCTTCTGACATCATCAGATCATTCATAACGAAATTTCTCTCTACTGGTAAAACCTTCTTCAGAAAAATCAACATTGCTTCCTTCAAGACGATGCAATCTCGAGAGATAGCTAATCCGGAGGAACCCTTGAATTACGATGTGGCTTCTACGCGAAGGCAATACGTCAAAATCACTAAAAAAACACTGAAGATACACGATCAAAGACAATAAATCCAGTCGTTCGAACAGAAAACCCCCCAAACGAAAGAAGACGCGAAGAAGCGAACGAGAATAATCTGGCAAAAATGGAGAGGAGAAAGATCACTCACAGGCAAACGCAGCACTCAAAGCGAGAGCCAGAACCGCTTTCCGCGGGATCGGCCACCGCCGGGGAAGAGGCGGTGTTGGGCCCCTCGCCGTTGGCCATTGCTTCTAACGCGACGAGAGTCGTCGTCTGATGAAGGGAAGGCGTGCGCTGCGTCCGTTGCGTACAGATCGATCGTTATCTGAACCCGAGGTATTCGTCGAAGGTGGCATCGCGCAGCTTTATCTTAATTTTCCACAAATTTGTAAATGGTAAAGGGGCGTTTGGTTCAAATTTATTAGTAATGGGTTTAATTATGGCCCAATAGGAATAAGAATCTAAAATGAATATGATTATAGTTAATAATATTTATTTCGAATCAATATTAATAATATGAATCAAATAAATTTTTAATTTTATCCTTATTTTTTAATATATTAAAAAATATTTTAAAAAATAATTTCTTTATTATTTTAAATAACATACCTATTAAAATTATCACTAAAGCTATTTTAGCATTTTTCATGTTAATTATTTAGGTATTCGACATCTTCTATTATTAATTAATTTATTATTATTATTTAGTATTTATTTATTAATATTGTCCCCTAAATTTGAAATAAAAACACTCTAAATTTAAAACGTATTTGATTTGATGCATTTCTAATTTATTTTTTAAATTTTTATTTTTTTTATTTGATGCACTTCTGAATTCAAATGAATTTTATAGCTAGAAAATCCAAATCAGAATCTCTTTGATAGTTTCAGATTCATCGTAAGAGAGTACTTGTCTTCAATTTCGTCCTCATTTCTCCCACTCAATTGAGCCAGTCGAAGCACACCCAGTATGCTCTCACCGTCAAGAATAGGTCTGGCCTTCTTACAACTTCATTAGTGTCAACCACTTAATTTATACCAATATTTCCTTGTTCTTCCATCTCACATTATCTATATTACCTGTATTGCGAGTCCTGCCTAGAGCATAATCGAGTTGATTAATGGATTTGTAACAATAAATAAGAATTGATTCCCAACAAAGCCAACATAAAATATTCGGATTTACTTCTCCACAGATATTGCAATAGTTCTCGCAGATAATACGCTACCTAATATTCTCAGGTTAAAACAAGCATAAGCTGCTCAAATTCCAAATAAAAGCATGATAAAGAGAGCAAATAAAAGGATTTCAATAAACCATACGTAAAAATGTTGTTTCAAGAAAGATGATAAACTCAAAATAACATTTTGCAATTTTCCAAGCGCCTACATGCTTAAGATTTATTTTCATTTTGTCTGAAATATAGAATCCAATTTAATAAGATTATCAGAACTAGTCAATCAACTTCATGGTTAACAGGGATTGATGGGTTAGCATCTCAAACTGTTAATGTTTAATGCACCAAATAACGAATGAACTCGGACTAAACCAAAGATGACAACAAAACAAGTGTTGAAAAAATTAAGCACTAGCGGATAAACAAACGCAAGTATTTCTCAAGTTGAAATGCAGTGAAAATCTGAGACTAACAATTGCCACAGTATTTAAAAGTGAGATTCTATTTTACAACTGTAACAATGGGAAGAGTTTGATTGATATCTCTCTTATTCAGGTCTTGTTTGACACAGGAAAGATGAAGTTGGAATTTCAAAATCAGGATTAGCACTAGGTATTTTGTTGCCTTCTTCAAGGACTTGCTGCAAGGAAACAAAGCTTCTGTTCAAATCATGTCACTAAGGAACAAACAATGTCATAAAAACTTCAATTTCCTAAGCTAACACAGAGGATTGATGCTGTATGAATTGGAAATTGTATAAAAAATAGTCAATCATTCCCAAAGAAGGTTAGGATGGATAGATAAGATAATCTGGCGGTAACAAAGATTACTTCAAATGAAAATATTCTTGATCATGCAGAAAAATTATGAGTTTATACCACCACTCAGCTGTGTAACTTCGCCAGCATATACAGTTAAGTTCTTACACAATTACCAATATACTAATAACCAAATAGCCAAAAAAAAAAAAACCTTCATTTATTTGAATTGTCTCCAAACCATCTATCTAAAAAATGGAATAAAGTCAACACATCAAGTAATATATTCAAAATATTACCAAAAACAACATTAGTAATAAAGCTATCCATAACCATTTTAAACATTATCTACTTGTTTAACACAAAATGAAATGTTTCAATGCAAAACCAACTATGAGATTTAATCAAAATATAAACCTACCCATAAAATATTAACCTCAATAATTGAGGATAACAATGTCAAAATTAGGATCTTAATAGACTATAGTTATATTAAAGTGAGCACATATTCCCTCACTTTAGTGGAATCTAAACTGAATAACAAATCAGCATTTAAAGGATCTTGGCAAATAACTTTAGAAGCCTTGTACTGGACCACTGAACCCATGTTTTTCTAGCAGTTCAAGAACTTGTGGTATTCTTGAAGTTGTATCTTGCATCCAAACTGACATTGTGCCAAGGTGACCATCAAGACTCTTCATAAAACCCTGAACTTCATCATTAAATTCCTTGTATTCAGTTTCATCATTCTTCATAGGTGAAAACTTGGTCTTCTTTGAAGTTTTATGAACTTGTTGAGGGAATTTTTTTTAGCAGAATGTGCACTGGAATAATTAGATGGCAACGACTCTGTGGTAGATAAAATTTTAATTTCAATGTTGGAATCACTCTTGTCTATCACAGGTAAAGTAACATCAGCATTTTCTAAATTCTACTCAACAACAAGTGGATCTTCAGCTACATCCCCTGTTGCTCGATCCTTGCCATACACAATATCCAAATCCGTAAAGTAAGGGAATGAGACGTTATACAAGCCCTTAGCATCTTTGTGAGTTTGTAAAAAAAACATAAAACAATAGATACAACATAATCACAAATCATAACCTGTAAAATATGTATTCCATTCTACTCATCAAATAAATTAATCAAAATATCATCTAATGGACATTATTCATAAAATCACAAAATAAAACACGGATTAGCATACCTTACTCCATTCGATATACCATGTAATTTCGCAAGCAATCTTTTTCTTTCAACATCATTTCAGGAACAACCACTTTGCTTGCACATTTCATTAATAGCATGGTACCTTCCCTTCAAGAACTTGATCCTAGAGTCAATGTGCTTCACTTTGATTGTCAACTGGGGCAACTTTTGCACCATCAACCTTTTTATCTCGTTCATATAATTGTTATTAAAACCACCATCTGTTTTCCATAAAGGATCAGTGGTCATATCTTGTAAACATCTAATTAAGACCTAACTTTCCTCCTCGGTCCAAAAACGCTTGTTCTTGCCTCTTCTATTTTCCACATCAGTCTCTTGGTGTTGAGTAGTTCTTTAATTTGTAGCTAAGAGATGTGACTACCCATTATTAGTACACTATTTTTGATTTATGAAAATCATTTCAACTTACAACTTTCTTATCCATTAGTCGCACACTTCATTAGAATTATTGATTATGATATGGAAATATGAATCCTTACTTATAGTCTTTGGAAGTTGGAACATTCTTCAAGTTGAAAAGACACTCTATTTTACTACTCGAATGTTTTTATCCAAGTTTATAGAAAAAAAAGATCACAAATGTACAAGTATCAAGGAAAAGGTTTTGACATTTATTACCTAATGACTACAAGGAACTACTGGAAATGTGAAAATGTGAGACTATTTGCTCTTTTTGCCTCATTTTATCTTGCCTAATTCTTCTTCTTCTTCACACATATTTTCAGTTGGGTATTCCACATAAAATCAATCAGAGTTGCATTTCCCCCTATATATCACACACATTTGAATCTAAATTAATTGTAAGTTAGAAAGCAATAAAAAACTTGAAAGATCACATTATAATAAATACAATAAACACCACTGCAAACATTGTAATTCCCTCCTTTTCAAAAGTACAGGAAATCATATATTGAAATTGACCAAAATACTACATGACAGTTACTTCATCGGACACTTTTCTATTTTCGTGGCTATCTAGAGAACTCTTTTAATGTATACATCAAGCTCCCGGGCTTAGTGTAGAGATATGTGTATAATATCTTTGGCATAATCATAGAGATTGATTCTCAGGAACTAACGACCTAGGATTTACTTCACCATGCGTTTAATATCTGTATATCTATATTTACCTCTCTTTATATTCATGAGACCGACATTAGAAAACCGTTAATATAGTGAATCTATTTTTTTTTTTTACCTTATACATCAATGTCAATTGAAAATTAGAAAACAATAAATAACTCTGCATAATAAAACCAAATGCAAACTACCACAAAAAAAACTAAATGGTAGCAAAAGGCAGGATAGAAGAGAAATAAAAAAATTGTCTGATTTATGTCTTTTTTTCACCATACAACACCCACACTTCGACAAATGTGGTTACAAGCCACAACTGTCGATCATTGGCCTCTCGAAGTTATTTCCAGTGCCAGACGGCCACGGACGTTGATCACTAGCTACCCGACATGGTTGTCGGCGCTTGCGACTCACATTTTTGCTAGAATTGGAGGACTGAGTCTCGAATCGTCCATCAACCAGAAATGGAGACAAACTCCATGGGTGTTCACTGCTGCACTCGGGGCCTAATGACAATCGCAGATCACAACTGCTCCTGACAACGGTGGCAATCATGACTTAGTCGTGATTTCAATCGGCAAAGATAGAATGTGATGGAGACAAACTCTGTCAGAGAGACCTCTGACGGCGAACAGGGCCAAGAGGAATATTATCTTCATCGCAGAAGAATTTCAACACGAAGGTGATTTTCATGCACTTATAATCTAATACACTGATACTTAGATTCTAAAGCATGAATCATAGAAACAAAATCTGTAAATTGTAAACACTTATTGTGGGTTGACGACAGCAGATCACGTGTTCTTCGTGCTAGTTGTCAGAAGAGCGACCACAAGATTGAACCACCCTTGCTAGTTCCTAAACCAAATCCCTCTTATTGATGAATGTTCCACTTCACTAGAGGTTTTACCAGGATACACAGCCTTCGAGAACAAACCTTTCACATAACACCTCATCCTTTATCTTCAACTTGGATGCATATTTATAGGAGAAGAGGGGAGTTGGCATCAGATGACCACTCTCTTACAGTTGTTGCACACATTGTCATCTCTTTCTAACATCTCTCACTTGTCCAAGTCAAGTCACAATGACCATATAAGGATCATCTAGTCACAAAAACTATGTTAGAACATTCAATTCATACTTAAGGAAAAATAGTGTCAGGACACTCCGGTGAGCTAGGGGGGTAATTAGCTCGAATCACTTCTTCAATGATTTGTTGCAACAGATAATCAAAGCAAAAACTCTACAATACTAACGCCCTTGATTTTACTTGGTATCTGTTAGTTAGAGCCCTAGAGCCAATCATTTGATGATTGTTATATGGACTCGTTGTATCATATTCTTATGTATATATAAAGGAATTTGTTTTGGTTATTATACTTACTTGTATTGGTGCCAAATAACTAAGTATAATAGCGTCCTTGAGTAGAAGGTTCT
>JBBMJZ010000939.1:0-12132 GCA_037833815.1 Zingiber zerumbet | reverse complement strand
CCTTGATCCCCCCCCCCCCCCCCCCCCATTCTCACGTGCGACTCGATCCAACATCACAAAATTTTAGTACATAAATTGTAAACTAAAAAGTTACCGACAAGAAGAAAGAATGAATCGAATTCCTTAACCATCAAATATTGGAGCAACTTTTCAGGATTATCGGTGCCTTCTCGAATCAACGCACAAGAACGAAAGTTATAGCAGATGATGTATAAAGTTGCTGGTCTAATGCTACTTTTATAGCCCTGTCCAGGCACCTGGATCACTTCCAGGGTGCCTGGACTGTGTTGACGTGGCAAGCTCTCGTCGAAACTTTATCAGCGAATTTTATCCACCTCCGGACGATCGAACCCCCTCCAGGCGCCTGGATCGTTAGCGCGGGCTCAACCAGTCAATATGCTCTAACTCAGCTTCTGGATGAACTTTTCTAGTTTGAGCGCGTAAACCAACTCCGAGCACTCGGACCACCCTGGTGTCTGGCCAAGCACCCCGTCTAGGCAAAACTAGTTCAGGTGCCTGGACAACCCTTTTTTAGCCTTCTCTTTCTTGCAAAAAGGAGTTAGTCCAGGCATAGAAATTATCCTACAAAACAAAATTAGTACAATAAGGTAGTAGCATTAATTAGATCCTGTCTCGTCGAGATCTAGATCTAGTCAATGTCTCAGCTTAGATTTCTCAAATGGGCCTAAGCTGGACCAACGCTTATTGCTCCCTCTATCAGAAATGTATCCTCACTGGACCACTCCTCCAATTGCTTAACTTTTACTTACCAACTGTAGTTGTTTGACTTCTCTTTGACCCACCAAGTCTTTCAGCTAGTTGTCAGGTCCCCATATTCAACTGGACTTCGGCCGATTGCCAGGTCCCAGGGACTCAATCGGACTTTCCACTAAATATCAGGTCTCGCAAACCTATCTGAATTTCACACCAGCTATCGGGTCTCACAGACCTAGTTAGATTTCAACCAGGTGGCAGGTCCTCTAAACTCGTCAAATCCTGCACACTTAGTAAAGTAATTAAATTATAAATACTCTAACTTTAATCCAATTATCATTTATCAAAATCTAAATTAAATTATTAATACAAATTATACCACCATATAAGTGGTTCTCAAGGTCTATAGACCCGATGGATTCATTGATATGTTGAGTCGAAAATTAACTGTAATTTCTTTACCAAAGATATCCTCCGAGAAGGGAGTGTCTTGGCAAGCTCCCCTCTCTTTCTCATCTCCACCAGCCTTGCAACTCGAACTCTTCCGGGAGTCTCACGAGGTGAGGCGAGGCGAGGCGAGGCGAGGCGGTTTGCGAGCAGTCGATCCTCGAGACTGCTCTTCGGTCAATGACTCAAGGGGCATCATTGGGCCTCTCTCCTTATAGGAGGATTTCCATTCTGCATGACTTCTATATGCATTTCTCATCTTTAAATTTAAATTCTCTAGCACCAAAATGATGCGGCTGAGATCGAAATTTGAAATCAACGAGGATTCCTTCTCAAGGTGATTGGTGTCAGGTCGGCTTTATCAAGTCGATTTTGTCTAGTTTCCCACCTAACGAGGCAACTTCGTGTCTAATCGATCATTTATCAGGTCGACTTCATATTGAGTCGGCCACTTAAACAAGTTGACTCTTGGCTAGATCGGTCAATGAAGATGAGTGTTCATCGGGAAGGAAGGTGAAGCTACCACGTCAATGGCTACAAAAAGTACCACGTCAATCGGATCTAGTCCAACCTTCTCAGATATAATTATCTAAATTTTTATCGATTAATAAATATTTCGATTTAAATTTATTTAAATATTTAAATAAAAAATTTTAAAAAACCATTAATTAAACCTATTTATGTATCAAACTTTCTTTTAATTTTGAATTTAAATACACATTTTAAATTTTTTTTATCAAGAACCACTTAATCCATTTGTTAAACATGTTCTACAAACTACACTTACTCGTCCAATAAAAAAATTAATACGGTAAGCAAAAAAATTTATTTAAAAAATTTAATAAATTAAATAATAAAATTTCCTTATATCATGATATTTGAAGATATTGTTAGTAAACTCATTCACTGATAACTTCTGATTCAAAAATATTTATTAACGTATCTAGTAAACAAAACAATCATTTTCTACTTCCGAACCTTTCTCAAATAACACACAGCAAACAACAGCGAGAGGAATATGTATATCCTTTAGTTCCAAAGAGAAAACTATTAATCCACATAAATATTAAATCTAGCAATAAAATAGCTGTCATTTTTCACTAAAAAAAAAGAAACAAAAAAGGAATGGTAGGAATCAAACCTAATAGTCCATCGCTAACAACTAGTAATGAAATATAATAACTACCTTCAAATTGCTTTTTGAATTGGTTGGTCCCTTGAGATCCTGAAAGATGATAGCGCCAAGGGAACTGCAAAATCCATTCAATCAATTAGAATTAGTGTTTTCTTCCTCCTCTCCGGTCGCATAAAAATCTTTGACCATTAATATCTCGCCGCATAATTTTTTAGGCACTTGCTCCAAATCCTTCCCCTCTTGCCATGCTTGCCCCACCACCACTCCTGGTCCAGCATGCCGTAGATAAATAACCAAATGATCATTGAACGGCCATGGGTGCTCCGCTGAGAAACATCGTTAAGGGAGGAGAAATAGCTTTATCGAACTTAGCAGAATTTCAAGTTCAAATTGCAAATTAGAAGAAAAAAGAAAGGCAGATTTCATTCATGTGATTAGCATATAGCGAGCAAGTATGAGATGCATATAAAAGGAAAAGGGAGATCGAGAAAAATAGTGTAAACTAATGGTGGAACAGAGAGGAAACAAAAGGAGTCACGTTGTCCACCAACTATCCATCTTGTTTATTCTGTCAGCACGGAGAAAAGTAATCTAAACTAATGAACAGAAAAGTCATATTGTCTTGCTTCCATTCATTTCTAGCTGCTATGTTTATTCTGACAGAAACTAAAAACAAGTGGTCACTCACTTTATGTTTTAATTACTAAAGGTTCAAATGTTATCTCCTTTCACTTATATTTGAACTGAAATAAAAAGTAAAATTCTGACAAGATTGGATTGATTCATCATGTGACAATTTTATTTCTTTTTTTCTTTCCTTTCATTCCTAATTTTGTCTAAGTAGACAAAACTACTTCGCTAAAAGCCAGCATGACAATTTAGATCTCAGAGAGTTACATAATGCCACATGAGGTGTGACATAAGCTTATGATCAGTTTACCTGGTTTTGGGAAGCGCGGAGGGATTATCAAGGGATCCAAAAGCCCATCTCCAAAGTCGTAGGCTATGTCACATGGCTGTTCTGTTGACATCACTTCCATGACTCCTCTCACTTTGAAGTACAGAGGAGCACGAAATTTCTTCAATCCAAATGAGAAAAGCGCACCTGAAGCG
This sequence comes from Zingiber zerumbet, assembly GCA_037833815.1. Lineage (NCBI taxonomy): Eukaryota > Viridiplantae > Streptophyta > Magnoliopsida > Zingiberales > Zingiberaceae > Zingiber > Zingiber zerumbet. The sequence continues at coordinate 8,723 of JBBMJZ010000939.1, read as the reverse complement.
CAAAAAGACACATAGGTTAGTGTAGATAGCAAAGCAACTTTGTCTTTCCAAGTTACCAATTGGCTTTTCTGTCAATTAATTCCATGGATAGCAGAGGTGGGCAAAACACCAAACCATTGGATATCTGGCCAAGCCGATCTGACTCAAACTCGGATTATTTTAGTATTGGATCAGATCATGAGTCAAAGTGTATTTGGATCTTGGTGGTTGTGTACATATATGTAGCTTAAAATACCAATTAATATGACCAGGCCTAAATTAATTAATCACTAATTATCCATTTCTTAAAGGAGTTAAGTTACTTCATGAACTTTGTTTAAGAGTTCTATGTTGTTGTCTTGAAGACTCTACTGCATTGTTTATATTATGTTTATATTTTACAGGTTTGAATCTATAATTATATTGCATTAAGTAGGTCTTATATATATTATTTTGGATTTTAAACTTGTAATTTTTAAATTTAACTTCGGTTGCATTAGTGAATCTTTATATGGAAATTAGTAAGTGCTTTGATGGTGAACTAAAAATCAAGAACCAATCTAACCTGATCTGACCCGACTCAAGTTAGGTTGAACCTACAATGCATAGGTTTGTATATGGTTTCGGATTAATTTTCCTTGATCCTAAAAACTTAAGTTGGATTAAATTTGGGTCAAAAGCCGATCAAACCTGAGCCACATTCACCCCTAATGGATATCTAAGAAAGCAATAGAATTTAAGAGCAGTGATAAACAATTTAACTGCAATATGCGTTAAAAAACATTGAAAGGTGGGCTGGTTGTCCTTCCCATCAATGTGTTCAAACTGGATATCAATCCCGGTCCCGATGATATAATCTGTGAAAGCTAGCCATTTAACTCTACTCGGGATGGCTTTGTTATTTGCAGATTTACCGAAAAAGCTTATAATCACTTGACAATCTGTGCTGATGATAAGACTTTCTTTGTCCAAATAATAAATCTTCAGTGATTCCAGGGAATTCATAACAGCCGTTATTTCAGCATCAATGGTGGATTTAGGAGGGTTAAACTTTCCACTGGCATAAGCGCAAACTCGTTCAGTAGACCTTGGATCAAATTTGCTTTGCTTCCATTTGCATATACCGCGTCATCCGTCCATGCATCCATCTACTTCCAAGATGATGAAACTTTTTTCAGGAGGTATTTCTAAATCTGGTAGGCATTGAATTAAGCTCTTGATTTGCTTGATAAGGACCCAATCTTGGTTATTTAGACGTTTATCCCCATTTGGCCTAATCTTCGCGTATAATGGGCTTAAAAGTTTGCACGGTCGACAAGATCCTGACTTGCTGAGCAGCGTTAAACCAGTAATCTCTTGTTGCGTGGAAAAATATACAAGAGATGCAAGCTAATAGAAATAAGGAGAAAGGATGAGAACTCACAGATTCTATTAAGTTGCAAGACCCTTTACAAAAGCTAAGACCCTTTACAGAAGCTTCCCAAGTGGAGCTCAAGTATTGCTTGAATGCTCTGCAAGGGAAAGGTCTTCCTTATATAGGTCAGTAGAGATGCTGGGTGCTCATGGGGCCCCCATCATCACGTGCTCTTATTGCCTTGAGATAAGAAAGCATCTTCTTTTGAGTCATTCGGATTGCTTTACAACTTGCAATCCATTATTGATGTACTAGACAGGGAACATAAACTAGTGGATTAGGTACAAGATTCTTTACGGTTCCGCCACTTCCGCAAAGTCTTTACAAATGGAAGGAGTCCATTCTTCTGGTCACGTCTTGTACTAGCCGCACAGCTGTTTCCAGTTGTTCGTCCATTTGCTTGGTGGCTGGATACTAGTCACCCCACCAGTTGTCAGACGTACTCCTTCGCTGGCATTCCTGTCTTTTCATGGAGTGTAGCAGCTGAAGCTACTGAAGTGCTTTGTGTGCTTCTGCCGCTACTTTCCATTGTAGTTCATGTAGTTGTCCCCGATCCTTTGATCATCGTCGATGTTGATGGGGAACTGCCTTCTTGATTGGAGTAATTGCTGATACTGCCATACGAGGCAGCCAAATTGTTGAGAACTGGACCATCATCACTTGGGCCTCCGGACTAGGTTTTTCCTTTAACTCCAGGAGGGCTAGTGCAACGAGCTCCAGTTTGCTGAGGATTTCACCTGGCCATTCTGAAATAATAAGGGAATTTATTAGTCGAGATAACACGTCAACTAACTGATTATCCTTCCCATCAATGTGTTCAAACTGGATATCAATCCCAGTCCCGGTGATATAATCTGTGAAAGCTAGCCATTTAACTCGGGATAGCTTTGTTATTTGCAGGTTTACCGAAAAGCTTATAATCGCTTGACAATATGTTCTGATGATAAGACTTTCTTTATCCAAATAATAAATCTTCAGTGATTCCAGGGAATTCATAATAACTGTTATTTCAGCATCAATGATGGATTTAGGGGGGTTAAACTTTCCACTGACATAAGCGCAAACTCGTTCAGTAGACCTTCGATCAAATTTGCTTTGCTTTCATTTGCATATACCACCCCATTCGTCCATGCATCCATCTACTTCCAAGACAATGAAACTTTTTTCTGGAGGTATTTCTAAATCTGGCAGGCATTGAATTAGGCCCTTGATTTGCTTGATAAGGGCCCAATCTTGGTTATTTAAATGTTTATCCCCATTTGGGCTAGTCTTCGCGTATAATGGGCTTAAAAGTTTGCCCGAGTTAGGAATATAATTTCGGACGTAATTGAGGAGCCCAAGCCATGACCTCATCCCTTTAGTTGATTTTAGTTCTTCGTCCTTAAAGTCTGCAATTTTGGAGATAATATGAGGTTGTAACTTAATTTTGCTATTACCCATAATAGCCCCTAGGAATTCAATTTCTGAAACCGCTATCTTCATTTTTGTTAGGCTAAGGATCAAGTCATTCTTCCTGCAGATCTCCAGCATGGCCCTTAAATGCTTTGCATGATCTTTCTTAGTCGGTGAGAATACTAAAATATCATCTATATAAATTGCTATAAAATCTTCAGTCCCTTGAAAGCAATTGAATTAGAATAGTTGCAATGGAGATGGATGGTAAATTATTAATAGTGGTAAGGTTTTTATAGAATGTTACCACATTGCCTTCTATCCTTACTCCACCATGCATTGCTCTGATGAAATTGCAACAAATTATCATTTGGATGTTGTCCCCTAGAGTCATGGGAAAACTATAAGTGTAGGGGATCCTGAATACATTTTCGCCAATGTACATCCTTCCTGGGTGCATCTTCATGTTTGATGTTTGCTGGGAGTTTATGCCACTGAAATTGACTACGAATGTGTTTTCTTCTAGGGCTTCCTTTGGAGCTAACCCTTGATCTACGCAGCAGGTGGTAGCTCCTGTATCCAGTATTGCCTTAAAGGGGAATTTAGGAATACCTGGTATGTCGACTTCTACGGTCAGGTTGTACAGCATATTCTTGACAAGACGAGGGCCTTTTGCTTCTTGTGCTGCAACCTTATAGGTTGATTTTTCCAGTAGCATATTAGCAGCTTCCTCAGTTTCATTTTCCTCCTTGTTATCAAGCTGCCTTAAGTCTTCTCCTAGGTCCCTCTCCAATTGTAGTTCATCATATAAAGATTTATAGTATAGTACCTCCTTTTGCAGCCGCTCAATTTCTCCTTCGCACCATGAAATATAATATTGTTGCTCCTGGATTAATTTCTTCGGAAAAAATGGGGCCGAAGTTGATGGAGCGACAGGTACTTGCTTGTTAAGATAATATGGTCCACATAAGTTGCAAGCCGTCATCTAGCAACTGGGGCAATGTATTCTTGCCCTTCGTAGGGTTGCCCTTCTACAAAATGTGCAGTCAATAGGTTGAGGCGGTGTGATAATTTCGTTGAGATGCCACTCATGCAAGCAATTTAGCTTTTCATCAGTTATTCTGATTTGCTGGTGATATCCTCCGTCCACCTTACCAAGCATAAAAATAGAATTTGTTAAGTGTAGGGTTTGGATTGAGCTCTGAAGTTCCTCGTTATCTTCTTCGTCTTCTGAGATGCTAAAGATAGCATCACTCTATTCTTCCCCTTCCTGAACTGATAGTATTTCGCAATCTTCAGGGAGATCTAATTGCTCAAAGATGGCTACTCTATTGCGGCGTTCATTGGGGCATTCCTGAGCAAAGTGGCCTTCCTGCACGCATAAATAAGACTTCCACTTTTTATTTCGGATCAAGTGTTTTCTCTTCTCAATCCTTGCGTGTGACTCACGAGGTTTTCCCTTATAAGTCTTTGAGCATCTTACACCAAATTTCTTCTAGTGGCCCTTATTATAGTATCCTGGGATTGAGATTTGACTGCAAAAGGATAAATTTTTAAAGGCCCTTTGACTGCAAAAGGATAAATTTTTAAAGGCCCTTTTGAATGCTACGTCCTTGCATTCTTGTTCCAAGAACTTATATGTGAATAAAATCCTGGCTAATACCCCAACTGTTAAGCCTAGGTATTTTTCGTCAAAGGCCACCTTAATTTTATTGCCTAGTTCTCCTGGCATTTTGAACCAAAATTTTTCGGATAGTTTTGGTCCGGCATACAATCGTCCGGTCTTCGTTGTCGGCTTCATATAATCATTCATGTATTGAATGATGTTTTTCACATTATCGCAGTATAGCTTTTCGAGATCTCTATAGGCGGAATCTTGGATTACCGTTGATCCTTGTGCAGGATCTTCGGCAGAGAAAACCCTTCTCATTTGAGATAATATGATCTGGGTTCCTTCTCTTCCTTCCCCAGTGTTAATAAGAGATTCATATTCTGTAGAGTATGTCATTCTCCATTGGATCCAAGTAATCTTCTCAACTTCTCCAAGGAGGTTTTCCATATATTTCATTTTGTCCCGGGGATCAATAAATGCTTGGCTAGCTATATGGTTTTTTGTGATAGATTCCCATCTGGAAAATACATCATGAAATAGTCCCAATTGTTCGGGGATGACGAATATAGCTCCTCCTTGTTGTTGTGCTGAGGGGAGGTTCCACATTTCATTGTTAAGTCCATCCTTAAATTTTACTCTTGGGGTGTTGTTCATGGATTGGTTGTAATCGGCTTAGGCCTAGATCCGCCCTAGCAGGAGGATAGCCGGGGGGGCCCATTGCAACATCCTCTGGTGGCCTGTAGGGAGAGATCACCGTGCTTGTAGAATAGATTTGTTGCGGTTGCAACGGCTGTGCAGATTGTGTCAGTTGATTATCTGTCTCCATTATTCTTCTTAATCTTGGGTTAGTTCATCTCGAAACCAGATGCAATAAGTTGAGATGGTTTCTTCCCACCACCTTCCAGCGCGAATGGGTTAAGCCATTCGTCTTCAGAGGAGTCCTGATAGGAATCCCAAATTGGAAAAGCCATTCGCCTTCAGAGGTGTCCTGATAGGAATCCCAAATTGTTTCCAATGGCTCGGGGGATTCAATAGGCGTAGTAAGATTTGTCAAGTATTGGATGTGGCTGAGGAAATCATCCTCCATATCAGTAGCATCATTAGAAAGGTACATGGACCGGGTTACAGAGGCCCATGGGCTTGTAGTCCCTGCATGGTTTTCTATAGACGTTCCTGCAGGAGTATGGTATCCTCGAGACAGACGGAGACAACATGTTTTTCTGTTGGCAAAAGCTTGGTAAAAATAGACAATATGTTAGGTTGGTTATCAATTACCTCATCTTCCCATGATGGCTCAGGTAGCTTTAGATTCGGGAGAGGATCCGGAATTGTATAATTGACGTAATAATCAAATTTACCACTGGTTCCCCTAAGGTATCCCATCGTCCTTGAGATGTTGGATTTCCTTCTTCCATGATTAGGCTTGTCTGGATGACTCTAGGAAGTTGAACCAAAACACATACTGCTTTTTTCGGTTTTGTTGAGACTGTTGACTTTGTAAATATCAGGCATAAGGATTTTCTCAAAAATAATTTGCGCAAAGCAATCTCCTTGGTTGATTTGAATGGTAAAGTCTGTATGATTAAAAATCATAACCAGAATTTCACCCCGATAAGCACAGTCAATAACTCCGGCGCCAATATCAAGACCAAATTTCCATGCGGTGCTTGATCGTGCTGCTATACGGCCATAGGATCCCCAGGGAATTTCCAGGCTGATCTAGTATGCACCAAACCTCGTCCTCTGGGCTCTATTATGCATGCTTTGCTGGCCGTTAGATCGAAACCTGTAGCACCAGAAGTTTTTCGTTGTGGAATAACTACATTAGGAGATAATTTTCTTACCAATATAAAGGGGTGTTCATCCATTGCAGTCATATGTTCTTCATTATATAATGACTCATGCTTATTTTCATATGCTTAATCGCGGGCGCCTTGTTTATTAAGACAGCTAGAGTGTGGAAAGATTCCTCAATCACTCTAAGTTTCTTCATCTTTGTTATTAAATTGAATAGTCCTTGTTGATGTTACAGTAGTATAGTTGTCAAAGCTTAAGGAGATACGGTCGTCTATGAGATTCCTGCTTAATATCTCTGTTGGCTGCATAGGAAAATTTATTTGTGTAGGCCGAATGATCCAATTTAACCCTCGTAAGTGAGAGGTAGAATACCTTCGTCCTGGTAATGCTCGGACGCCGTGGCTAGTAAGGTAATCCGTGACTCCTTGGACCTTGTAGGCGAAGCCTACATTAGGAGTATTTGAGAGTCGTCCGACGAGTCCTCTGATGATTAAGAGATTTGCTTCACCATGACTCCATTGCTCATATCCTCTGTAAGGATGGATACCTGGATGTTTCTGAAAATTACCTCGCGATGCTACAGTGCATCCCTTAATAGATGCACAAACGCATGCATCAGTTAAAGGATGCATGCGTCCACTTTTGCCACGACAATGCAATCATTGAGTTGTCATATCAATGGTCAAAGAGGGGATCAAACATTAACAACATTGAGTTGTCACGTCGATGGTGGAAGAGGAAATAAAAAACAAAATAGTCCAACGATTAATCGATGCACCTTAGCATGCATCGATTAATCGTTGCATGCGTTCAATTCTTGACATGGCAACTCCATGACTGAGTTGTCACGTCAACTGAGTGGTGGAGTGGGACGAAATAAAGCATCTCACGTTGCTACAGTACATCATTTAATGGATGCACTGTAGCATGCATCATCTAGATGATGCATGCGTTCGATTCTATACATGACAACTCCATAACAATAAGTTGTCGCGTCATTGGTGGAGGAGGGAATCAAAACAAAAAAAGAAAAAAAAACCAAAAATTAATTGAGGGAGGGAAGCAGGGAATCAAATACTGAATGCACTCAGTGAATTCATTATGCTACAGTGCCTCCATCTTTGAATTATCACGTCGATGGTGGAAGAATCTTTTTCCCTACTACTCAATCACTTTATTTACATGCGTCACTTTATTTGCATGCGCCACTTTATTTTATGCTCGGGATGTACCATTTTGTTTTGTCTTTGATTACCCTGACCCCAGACCTTATCACTATCTATTTTATGCCCGGGACATACCCGTTGATTTAAATGTTATCAGATAGACATTAAGAACACGGTTTGTTATCAAATGATTCTCTCATGACGTGACAACTCATTGATAGAAAGACATATAAAGTTTTTATTTCTTATAAGATTGATGTGACATCGATCATACAAAAACTCCACGAATATGAAGACATTAACTTCGTAGAGTACTGTCCCATCTTCGTGAGTTAACGTGACAACTCCGCCATCGACTAGTCACGTCGATGGTGGAAGAGGGAATTACGGGCAAAAGAAAACACCTCACCCTTTTTCCTATATATTTAAAGTGGTTGTCCGCAATTAATGTACCGCATAATACCATTCGATTTCACGATTAAATATGCCAAATCATCTTAATCACTGCAAATGACAAGACTTACCTTTGATAATTTCACGTAACATAGCATAACATAACCTAATACAGCATAGCACACTACCATTTAACAAGATTTACCAACACTTAGCATAAACTGTCATAGCATATCTTAGCAAACCATAACATAACATAACACAGCATAGCACACTACCATTTAACAAGAGTTATCAACACTTAGCATAACCTGCCATAGCATAGCTTAGCAAACCATAACATAACATAACATAGCAGCCTTAACTTTCCTTGTGTCATAACACTTGATTTACGGCTGATCATATATGCGCTTAGCCAGGTTGATGCACTCGAGGACGTGCGGAATTTCGACGTTTGGATCATGTTGGACGATAATAGAACTACCAGTCAGTTACAGTGCCCCATCCGAACTCAGTGTCATCTTCCCTCGGACTTGGACAAGTTTCCCCAAGTCAACTGATGCGGTCTGCCTGCGAGCGATCTCTGCCGCCACACCGAGGTCATTACCGTGTGCGGGCTGTGGTTGGAGGAAAAGGATGCAAGGAATGCAGCCGCTGCCATCGTCCACAAGGATGGTCAGAGTCTTGTCGGTCCGCTCCACACTGACCACGAACCCCACAATCTCAACCCGCGCCACCGGCCTACCTCTCCGGATGAATGACGGAGGAGTTGGGGTGGGTGTGGATGGAAAGCGACAGGAAATCTGATGCCAAGAGTTTGAAATATACGGTTGGGTCAACGGTGGTCATTTTGATAGTGGGATGAGCGTGACGAAGACGAAGAAAAAGAAGAAGAAGAAAGGGAGAGACAAGGCATAGAGGGTGATGGTGTTAAGGGCTTTAACTGGGGGGGGGGGGGGGGTTCTTACTC
>JBBMJZ010000925.1:0-12133 GCA_037833815.1 Zingiber zerumbet | reverse complement strand
AATTTAAAAATTACAATTGTACTATCCTCCCCCTATACTTAATCTTTACTACTCTCCTTTTTTATCACATTAAAAGTGGGGTATGTTAAACATATAACTTGGATGGTCTAAAAAAATCTAATGGAAAAAAAATAAGAAAATTTTGGTAAATTTTTTTAAAAAGTTTGCATTTTGATCACTAGTTCATAAAAAATTTCAAAAGATTGTTTAAAAAAAACATAAATAGATTTTAATGATTAGACCATTTGTAAATTAATTTTTCTAACAAAAAAATTGAAGCATTAGTTGAATGCTTCAGAGTAGTCAATTAAATATTCAATTCAGTAATTGGCTTCCAGACTATGGCGAGACACTAGGTCTTCTTGATTATTAGATCATCAACCACTTCTAGACAAAGCCTGTTAAAGAATCTAAACATTTAATCTTCTTTTTGAAAAGCCCTAAGTCCAAAAAAATAGTTAACCTAAATATGATTTTGGAACCTAATACAGGTTCCTATCTACTAGATTCATTAAAAATTTGAGAGGTACAAAGTTCACTAACTAATCAAACAACTAAAAGTTTCAAACAATCAAACAAGCTTGAATTGAGAGCTCGATAACATCTAAACGAATCAAGTTTGAACTAAGCTCCAGCTAAGCTTGAATTGAGAGCTCGATTATATTTAAACAAGTCAAGCTTAAATCAAACTTCAAACAAGCTCAAGCTCATAAAAAATAAACAAAACCAAGCTTGAACAATCATTTCAAAAGCTTGGTGCATTTTAAGCTCGGCTTGGCTTGGCTATGTTACCTTATCAAAGAAGCTTAAACACCCCAAAACTCGACTCGGCTCGATTTGATTATAGCCATACGGGTAATTATTATTTTGAAAGTGCCAACTAATTTGGTGCCTCATCCTGAATTATTAATTTTCCTTTTAAGTTTTTGTATAATTAAGGTTAATTTTAGTTAAGATTTAATAATTAATTATAATTTAAGTTTAATTTTTTAATTTTAATTAATTAAGTTGGTTAAATTAAACTTTTTTAAAGAAGTGTACTTAAGATTTAAGTTTTATTTTAATTTTAAATTTATTAAACTATTTAAATTATCTTTTTTAAAAGATTATATTTGATATTTAAGTTTTTATTAATTCTTAATTTCGAATGGGTTATTTTATTTGAATTATGTTTCTTTAAACGTTTATTTAATTTTTAATTTGTTAGATTTGATTTTGATTTTATGTTTAATTTTATCCTTATATTTTCTTTATCTTTTAAGTTATATTATTAGTTGAATTAGTTAGATTAATTTTATCTATAGATTTATCTTTAAGATTTAATTTTTTTATTTATTAAATTATTTTCATTTTAGATAGAAATTTATAGATTAACATTATCTAGATTACCCAATCTTTTATTAAGGTATTTATTAATTTTATCTAGATCTATTTTGTCATTTTTAAGTTTTAAATTTGAATTTATCTTAATGTTTGAATTAATTAATTTATTTAAATTGATTTCGTCATTGTTCTGTTTGATCAAGCCAAGTTTGATGCTAATTTAGTTAAAGTCCTGATTGACTTGATCAGAATCTAGATTATTTTATAATTCTAAATTTTTAATTAAATTTGAATCATGTTGAGCTTGTTTAGAAACAGTGAAGATGGCAAACTAGGAATGTGACTGTTGGGGTTGCAAGGTTGCAAATATAGTCCCACATTAAAAACACATGGAAAAGATCATGGGTTTATAAGAGAAATATATCTCCATTGGTATGAGACATTTTGGATAGAGTCCAAGAGCAAAACCATGAGGACTTAGACCCAAAGTGGACAATATCATGTCATTGTAGAGATATCTAAATTCTTTTCGATCCATCAATTGATATCAGAGCTCAGACTGCCACAAGGACTAACCGCCGACTATGCACAAGAGTCATGGTCTAATAGAACCATGTGAGTGAAATATTGACCTCAAACGAAGAAGTGGGGGCTCCCGTGTCCGAATCAAGAGAATCAGGCACTAGGTAGAAAGTTCTAGTTGCGGCTAGGCAAGGAAGTCCTAGTAGGTCGGGTGGACTTAGGGGTAGGAAGACCTAGTGGGTTGAGGGGGGGATTGTTGGGGTTGCAAGGTTGCAGTATGAGACTTTTTATGTATAGCCCAATAGCAAAATCATGAGGGCTTAGGCCTAAAGTGGACAATATCATGTCATTATGGATATATATAAATTCTTTTCGATCCAACAGTGGCTTCGTAGTTGACGCAACGAAGACTCCACATAGACCTAGAACACAAAAAGGTCAGTGCTAGGCCGGGAAGGGGTTCCCGGCGTTAGCCGTCAGACGCTCAAGTTAGTCTCCGGTGATCTCAAGAAATGGAGAACTATAACTGTGAGATGTAGAAAACGAAGTTGCGCATACCTTTCCCTATAGATGAAAACTCCCTTTTATAGTGTCACTGTAGTGTTAGTACATGGTCCCCTCGGGATGGACTAGTGGCTAGTGCATGGGGTGTTGCCACAATGAGGTCTGGGAGTCAAATCCTAGCTAGTAGCCAGGTTCCTGCCCTCCCCTATGTCCGGGCTAGTAGCCCCCGTGATTTACCTCCTCCGTGTTGACCTAGGAACGAGTTGACAGAGGCGCTGGAGGCAAGCGAATCGCCTTTTGCCACAACTGTAGTGTTAGTGCATACATCTTAAAGTGTAGGTACATCTTCCTAGGTGTCCTAAAAGGAGACAAGCCAAAAAGTGTCCCTGACATCATTTCTTAAGCATCTATACAATCCTATGATATGATAGCTTGGAAGTTTCTAAAGTATGATTTTTTGCTAGATATGCCCTGCTGTCAACAGCACAAACTCCCAAAGGGATATGATAAGATATTTAGTGGGGCCGTATGCAACCGACCGGAGTACGTTCAGCCAGGTTGCCCCGCTCGGTAGTGTCCTTCGGAGTTGTCATCTCGTCTCTTTCCTTACTTTTTGTTCACCGTCGATTATCTCAGTTTGACTAGACGTGGAGTTCGGCCAACGAAGCCAACTGCTGCTTAGCTTTCTTTGCGGTCGGAGGACTTTCTTTGCAGTCGGAGGGCTATTTTACCCGGCCAGGAGCTGCCCAACTTGCTTGTCTTCTACACTTGTGTCGTCCGCTCGACCATACTTGGTCTGCTAGGACGACTTGGGCACCTTGCTTGACTTTATCTTCCACGTGACCCGGTTTTCATTACTTTGACCCATCTTCAGTGGGACCCCTCATTATTACCGGATCACATGCAAATCTAGATTATCGTGCACCATACTCAAGATAATTTCATATTGATCTAAACTATCATACAGATTATTTAAACTACTATTGATAGAGGTATAAAGTAAATTATACTAACTTTAAGCGCACCCCCTAATTCAATAGGCTTCTCCGTTGGATTTGAACCGAGTCTAAATTCACTTTTGATTTGCTCCTCTAGCTTTAACGGCTCCTCATGAAGCTTGATCAATTGGATCTAAAGCTAATATGCATTCTCGAACTTTTTGAATCTGCATAAAATATTATTAGGTAAAATAGTACAAATTAACTCAGTTCCCTTTTTATTCAACTTTGAGTCCCGACAAGCATTTTTTAATATCAGCAAATAGTCAATATTTTTACTTCTAAGAAACACTCCATTTCTCGCCTTCAGTAGTTGAAATCTTGATCGTATAGTGGTGGTTCGTTGACATTTCGTTCGAGCATTTCTTTGTTCACCATTTTTCAACACTGAAAAAGAACTCAAGAAGATTCCAAGACTATGTCTTAGGGTAAATATTGTGGGGAGATAAGAAAATAACGGTGTTTCACCAATTTTGAGAATAATAATAATAATAATAAATATCATGACAAATTTTGTCAAACGAATATTTTCACCAATTCTAACTAATGGTGAAAAATAAAAATAAAAAAAAGTATAAGAATATTTTTTTAATTAAAAATGAGATACGTATTTCTAAAGCAAAGGAACCCCCTGCATGATTGGTGGTTTCACAAATTTAGCACGGTCTTGCTCTGATACCACTTGTTGATCGTGAGTACACGAAAGGAGGGTGAATCATGTGTTTTTAAAAATATAGTTATTTTACAAATTTAAAGTAAAATCACAGCAAAAAATTTAAACTAAAAAGAATACAAGAAAAAACTCGGTCAGTTTTAGCTCGTGTATTGCTATCGTTCTGCCGGAGATGATCAGATGACTTGAAAAAGTAGCTCGGTGGTAGAGAGACTTCTTTGAAGCAGCAGCAGAAAGCTTGAGCAATTGTAACGCCAAACAGACGCACATAAGCTTGTAAAATGAGGTGTGTTGAAGGGCTAGTCGAGATGCTCTTTTATAGAGTGTGGAAGACGTTTTCCATAGCGCTAAAGGCACCTTCCATAGGCAAAAATTTATCTCGACAAACACTGCTCCTTATCATTAACGAAGTCTAATTTTATATGATAGAAAGCGCCTTCCAAGCCTTCGAAGGAGCCAGGAGTTAGAGAGTCAGTATATGGGAGTCAAGAATCGGCAACTGATAGCCGAGAGTCGATAGTTGAGAGCCAGGAGTCAAGAGTCAGGTGTTAATAGTCGGGAGTCCATAGCAAATAGTTGGGAGTCGAGAAGTTTGTCTTCCCTAATTTTGACTATTATCGTGACAAAACTTTTAACCTTTTCAGTCAATTATGATAGAGCATCTTAATTTTAAAAAATATCAAAATAATATTTTAATATATTTTTCATCAGTAGTTTTGTTCAAAAGAATTTAATCTACATATTCAAAATATGAAAAGTAAGAAAAGAGTTTTGCTTTTTTTTAATAAAATGAGTTTATTAAATTAGTCATATGAGGCTAACTAGGTGGTGCTTTACCACGGAAAGAGTGTTTGACTACATTTAATCTTAAATTCTCTTTGAGCTTTTTTTTTAATTAGATTGCGAGTTAAGGTAGATTAATTCAGCATAAATTTCATTGACAGAGTGAATAAAATCCCTCTCTAAAGTCATTTTCACTTTGTGCAAATTCTCTGCGTTTCGATAGAATTATAACTTAGCCACAATCCATACTTCATTGTGAGTTTGAGAACCTAAAACAAACATGGTGAGTCAAATCGTCAAAATAGTTTAGGTATGAAATGGAAAAAAAAAGGTGAAAAAAATATTTTAGATAGATAAGTGTACCAAACAAAATAAAAGAAAATACGCAAATTGAGATTTTATTAGATGGATAATGGAATTTACCAGTTTGATTTCATCGAGTTGCCTCATTAAAAAATAATTGAAAATCTACCTCCACTTCCCATGGTAACGCTAATCCACCCTCCACTTATTGTCAAAGAAACATTTAAAACTGAATAATCTTGGTGAGTTATTCCCTTTTACATAGGGGTAAAAGATGAATACATTCACCTCGAACACCTTCATCAATTTATCCTAGGACCAACACGGAGGAAGTAACGGCTACTAACCTTTAGAATAATAACTAACACATAAAAAAGACATTTACCTTGGTTTTACCGAGATTCGAACCTCAGACCTCGACATCGACTTTAATGCTAACACCGACACAGACTTTAACAAATAATCTATAATTGTATGAACACGTAAATCTAACTAATAAATGTATATAAGATGCACTAGATTCTTAAATGTGTAAGTCTTTAAAAAAATAAAAATAATTTTATAACTTTATATATTTAATTTTTATTACCCTCACTTTCCTCCCAAACACAGTAACACATGTTATATTAATAAACTTTCTCTCCCTCCCAAATAAGAATAATATAAATACTTTACTTTCCCTCCCGTTAATGAACCTTTCCTCATCCCATCCAAACATAAGGCTAGAATGTGTTGGGTCATTCTAGAGGGGCGGCTATGGTGACAGCACCACCTTTTGCCACCAGCTAGTACACCCTCCACCACGTACGCCATGCCCACTTAAGGTGATGTTTACACACATTGAAGAAAAATATTTAAGAGTATAAATTTTACAGAATACATTTGAACAACATAAATTCAGAAGAAAAGGCACCAAAAAGAAATAAAAACTTGTATAACTTCCACATCAAATTTGGCACAGATAAAGTTACTGAGAGATCATATGTATACGCGTTCAGATATCATCCTCAGTACTCGTAAGTGCATTCAAATCACTAGCAGTCATTCAACGCAATACGCAAATGCGTTATAAAGCTGTGGCTATAAACTTTGACAGAATGGCAATCAGTTCATATGTAGTTTGTTTTTTTTTTTACTTCATGGAACAGCAGCTGCCTTATTATTTTGAAATCTCCTTGTTCGTGTTAAGGCAACACAAATCATGTAGCAATGTCCTCGACCTCAGAATAGAACACAAAACTTGGGAAAGTTGTAGTTATGTCCCTGCACATTCAACATGCATCAGGTTATGAGCAGGTACGATTGAAGTGCTTTTGCACGTGTACTAATAATCAAAATAGCATACTGATTATGTGGCTTAAGTCTCTCACAGAAGGTTATTGGTTGCTACAAAAAGAATCCTTTCAGTCAAAGTTTCTCTAATGCAATAACTGTGAAATTTAGGGCTTGTTTCATCTAATTTCTCACATAAAACAGAAATGCTTTACAAATTAGGTGACAACATGAAAAATATTCTAAACTATGGAAAAAGATCAATAGTTTAATCTTTATCATTTTAATAACTTTGGTATTTGTGCCAAACTGTGCAAGAAATACAAAGTTCTTGCTGCACAAGGCATCCTCAGCTACAATACGTACAATTTTTCCAACAGCAGAATGACTTGCCTGAGATATGGAAGGGTCATAATCTTCATCAATGATGGATTACAAGAAACAAAAGTTTCCCATTCGGTTTTATCTATTTTTCCATCCTGATTTGCATCAGCTTCTTGGAATGTCTGTTCAAGAAAAATTAGGAAGCATTGAAGCATTTGCTAGCTTCTCATAGTTATGAAAACAGAAGTGAATACAAACCTTATCTAGGATCGACTCCACAACCTCATCAGCTAATCTCATCTCAGATTCAGATAGCAGAGCAATAAGCATCTGCTTCACCTGCAAGTTGGATGAAATAGTAAGGACCATGTATCCATATGCCATAAATAAAGCACCACCCAATACTCAGATAATGCTTTCATCAATCAGATTAGTAATAGAGTGCATGGAGCTTAATTAGAGCTTCCTTAGGCAAAGTTAGCATTTGCTTCAGATCTTGCCTGTCATGATTCCGCAAGTTACAGAATAAGGAAATGGACATGAAGCGAGGAAAAGAAAACGGTTCATAATATCAAGATCAGATTCATAGGTTTTCATCTTAATCTTGATTTGTGACTGCAGGGTATGCTCTTAAAAACTTGTATAGCAAGTAACAGAGACATTTCCTTTGAACTAATTTCTTAGAGTGGGGAAGAAAAACTCTTCCACATCCCAGCCCTGACTCACTTGAGAAGCAAATCAATTTCGGAGTAGGTAATAAAATATAAAATCAGATATATGTTTAGGGTGGATGGATTGGAGCAAGAAAGTTCTACCTTATTCCCACCCTGCTCTGCATATGCACTTTACATTTATTTATCCAATCCTGCCCTATTTATGTTTCGGGTGGCGTGGGGTGGGGTGGGGAAGCCTCAATCAAGTCAGGTCAGAACTGTTCCTTATGGGAGAAGATCAAATTGTCATCGCTAAATGTTTACTATCTTCAAGCCATATATATTCGCAACTTCAATAAAATGTACTGACATGGTTCTTTTTTCTCAAATAGTTTCCTCTCCATGTTCTCAATGGTTCACTTATAGGAAAAATAAAAATAAGATGTGTTACTCTTATGTTATATGCATGATGAACAAAAAAACACAATAACAGTATATTGCAAAGGTAACTTACATGACTCAAACCCATAGAAAATAGATAAATTCAGGCAGTTAAGAACTGAATTGAAGTTCAAATGTAAAGAGTTGAGTTTATAAGGCCTTCTAAACGGACACATCCAGCATCTTCTAACTGCTCATAATCAACATTA
Source organism: Zingiber zerumbet (assembly GCA_037833815.1). NCBI lineage: Eukaryota > Viridiplantae > Streptophyta > Magnoliopsida > Zingiberales > Zingiberaceae > Zingiber > Zingiber zerumbet. The sequence continues at coordinate 4,128 of JBBMJZ010000925.1, read as the reverse complement.
GCCATTCAAAGAATATCAAGGTACCTCTTTCCTTTCAATGAAACCTGTACCATCCAAATCATAAAGCTTGAAGGAAACTGTAGAATCAAATGGAGTTTGCAATAAGGTTCTTAGTCAGTCTAAAGTTCCCAAAGAAAACCATAAATACTTACAATCAACTTTATCTTCATGTGGGGCATTCGGATGAAAAACATTCAGACCTTGAACAAAATCTTCAAAATCAATAACACCTTTTTGCTTGACGTCAAATAGATCAAAGATCTGCAACGGGGCTTATAATTGATAACTAGCAAAATAGTATCTAGATATAAAGAACAACAGTGATTTAACTAATTTATAGCATCTTTTTATTAATTAGACGTCTAAAACCAAGAAATCAAAATAACTAGGAAGTGGCATGTTGCAAGTCCTGTGAGAACATCATGGAGGCACCCTTTGTTACCAGCATCTACACTGTAGTGGCATGTTGTCACAACCAACAATGAAGTGGCATGCCCCCAAAAAAGATTTTTATATTCTGAAATTTTGAGGCCATTGTGAATATGCTTCGAAGGAGAATAAGGCATCAGAATTTTTTACAATCCATGTTCTTAATCCGACCAAAATATGATTTCATTATTTAGAATGTTGACCTCTCAAACTGATATGTACAACCTTTCTCTAGTCTTCGTAAACCTTGTTATTCCTCAACTCATGGTGGCCGATGAGAGAAGCTTGAGGGGGAAGAAGTTAGTATTAGTGATCACAATATTATATTGCTACAAATTCACATGACAAATAATGCAAAAATGTTGAAAAAAGATTAACAGTATGAACAAGGAGCTCTCCATAACATTGTACCCTGTTTGCGAAAAGATTTTCCCTCTTTCCTGTCTTAAATAATGCAAGTTGGAACTCTTCCTGCATAAATTAAAACACATGCAAATCAAGACACTACAACAACAACAGCCAAGCCTTATCAAGACACTCTAAATGAAAAATAAGAGTTTTATTGCTTTACAAGGGAAACTTCACCAGATCACCATTAAGTAGTCAACATACACAAAGTGATTAGCAAGACAAACGAACACTAATTGAACATATAATCAAGATAGGGTATGCAAAACATGAACTCTACTGAAAATAAATATATAGCAAATTTACTAGGAAATAACAGAAAATCAGCAAAATCATCAACTAACCTAAGCAAAGTTTAAATATGATTGTTTGACATCCATAATAGCTAAGAGAAAATTATGAATATCTCAAGTTGAACTTGAATTGATAAAGCTACAATAAAAGGAAATTCTAGATATTGAAAAGCATCAGCTTAGCTTGCTCAAATATCATCAGATGGAGTGAGAAAATGGTCACATTGATCAAAATACAGGAAGTGTCAGCTGTGAACATAGCCAATATTGGTAGGTCAAACCAAATAAAATCTACAAATCAAGTGCATTAGTAACTAGCTAATTATATGTATTGAAGTAAAGAATCCCATCTGGGGCTCTCGGCAATCAATACAAAGCCAGAAAGCTATGAAACACACAAGTCTTCTATCCAAATAGTCACGTATTGTTTGCTGTAGGCAAAAAATGTAAAACTCAACCATTTACTCTCCAATAACTATAGAAGCTAGGTTACATATTTGCAAGAGGTACATGAATGATCCTGTCCAACCCTAGCATCATAATTTCACCTGTAATCAGCATCTAATCAAAAGCACTAGTTTTGAGCATTATGTTTCAGAAAGAAAGAAAAATTGGTGACCATGGCAACAAAAAGGAAGACCATAAATCCTATATAGTCATTCAAGAGAACATGAAATGATAAAATCATTTATGACCGGTATCAAGAAAATTTATTAAAATAACCAATGCAACAACAACAATGAAGCCTTTATCCCACTTAGTGGGGTTGGCGATAAAAATAACAAATCATCAAAGAAAATAAAGCTCAAGAACAAATAGCAAATTTTTGTTTACCTTGTTGATTAATCCATCATCTATCACAGAACTGCTAATGCTCTTGAACAGTTCAAACAATGCTTCAACTTCACTGACAGTGACTGTAATTATATAATATATATATATATATAAGTACTGCCACAATTTATCTTCCATCAAAAAACTAACAGAAGTGGATTACAACAAAAATGACATCTAGAAATCACCAAATGCATTATCTGTCACATGAGTATCAAACCAGTAAGAGAAATAACAGATTAGATCACAATATGCTTCACCCATATATTCACTAACATGCTGTCTGAGAAGCCAGAAGAACGGGGTCCTCATATCCTGGGAATTGCCTTCGACCCTTTGACTGTAAACAGCCCATTTAAAACAGCTACAAACCGCCCCGGGCCTTGAATTCACGGCACGCAACCATCTGCATGATCCAGCCAATTAGCCTGAAATCAGAAAATAAGAGGAAAAAAATTACAATCATCAATTAACAGAAAAAGAAAACCAAACCAACTATCTCCTAGGTCTTCACAGCTACATCAGCTAACCCTGGATTAATAAAGCAGAAGCCTTTTTCCGGGACCAAATAGAGGAATCAAGGTACCAATAGCTGAAGCTCAAAACTTTAACTTCTACCATAGGAAAACAACCTATTTTTTGATCATCTAAGTATACAAAATTATAAATACCAAAAGGGACAAAACAAGGATAAAAAATAAAAAATAAAATACCAAACAACAGTTTCAAAACTCGATACGGCCAAAATAAATAAACAATTTTGAGCAATAAATTCTCAAAACAAAATCGAAACCTTCCTTAACCGATCCCCTGATAAAATTCGGATGCAGCGCCGACCTGATGGGTTTCCATGAGGACCTCGATGGAGGAAGCAACGAGATCAAGGGAAGAAGAGAGGGAGATCGAGGCGAAACAAACACATGCGACGGAAGGAAATCTGTGTCCCCTTTTCTCTTCTACGAGAGTGCCTTCGCCTGTTTGGAATTTGGATTCTCCAGACGGGATCGCTGATTGGATGATCGGTATAAATCGCCTTGGAGAGCCTTCCGTTATTCGTCGCTATTCGGGGCGGATTTGGAACTTTGCATTGTAACGTCCCGCCGGCGTTGGTAGGTCGGTGACGGGGTGGTTTTCGTGGCTTCTATTTTATTTTATTGACATCAAGTCACTGTAGCAAAAAGATTTTATCGACTGGATGGCTAATTAATAAAAAAAAAATTATATGGAGAAAAAATAAAATATTTAGACAATTGCTCTTTATTTTTTTTTTAAAAAAATAACTAATAAAAGTTAACTTAAAAGTCAAACTCTAAGAATATATTCTATATTAGTTTGTTTAGATTAATCCTGCATAATATATATAATATTTATTAGTTTTGTTATCGGCATCTTAGTTTTAGAAAATCAAAGTTTTTGGATAAAATTTCTATTTATTATAATAGTTTACTAAAATAAAAATATTTTAAAGATAAAAAAAATAGGATAGATATTATTTTGATATTTTTCTAGACCAAAAGTTTTTATTATGAAAAAATAAAGTAATTTTTTAAGTATGTATTTTTCTCCCTGAATTAATTAAGATATGCCTGTGAGTCAAAATTGGTGTGCACGATAAGTTTAAAATAGTTAAGACGGAGTGGATATCACTTTGATTTTGAACTAATTAATTAATTACGATTAAGTTTGTTCTATAATTCTATAGGTCGGGATTATTTTTTGGGGTTTGGGCTTCTATAACACTCTGTCTCACTTTATTCATATTCTATTTTATTGATCGAATGAATCATATTAGATCATGTGTTATGGTCCGTCTGATAGTAAATGGGACACAGATCTCATCACGAGAGAAGGGGGAGAGATTTGAAATCCTATTTGAAAGGAAGTGAGTTAAAAAAAGGGAAGGTAAAAATATGTAAGATTTAATATTTTTTATCCATGAAATAAATATAATCTGGACAGTAAACCTAGGAAGAAATCATAATCAATTGTAGTTAAATTATCATCATAATTTAGTCATAATTTTATATAGTCTACCCTTGATCTATACAAATATGAATTAGGGCGGTAATTGAGGCGAGCTGAGCTCCAGCTCGAGTTCAAGAAAACTGCATAGGCTCGAGCTTGAGCTCGAGTTGAGCTCAAGTCAAGCTTGAGCCGGCTCGAG
>JBBMJZ010000917.1:0-12133 GCA_037833815.1 Zingiber zerumbet | reverse complement strand
TTAAGTTTCGTTTGCAATCCAAGTTTAACTTCTAAAGAACACATGGGTTGCTAGGAAAAGTTCTGTGCTTGTACAAATTTTTGTATAGGGGAAACAGAATGAAATTTCTAGTAGAAACTAACAATTCCTGCCAATGCCACTAGTGTGAATCTTTCGAAGACTCAATGGCCCTCTTCTAAGGAAGAATGAGACCACATGGATCAGATTCCTTATGTATATGCTATGGGTCTATCATGTGTGTCATGCTTTATACTTGCCCATATGTCTCATATGTATTAAGCATGACCAGCAGATACCAGTCAGATCCAGGTGAAGGTCACTGGACAATAGTCAAGAATATTCTTAAGTACTTGAGAAGGACTTAAGATTATTTCTTGATTTTTGGTGGAAAAGAAGAGCTTTTTATAAAGGGTTACACTGATGCTAGCTTCCAAACTAACAAGGATGATTCTAGATCGCAGTTAGGGTATGTATTTTATTTAAATGGTAGTGTTGGGTATTAGATACTACAACGGTTCCATCTCATTTGAGAGATTGTCGATATATGAGATGTGAGGATATGTATAGTATCGACCAATGCTAACATTGTGGATCCATTGACCAAGGCTTTGGCATAGAGGAAGCATGATGGGCATACTAGGTCACTGGGTATTAGATATTTCAGTGATCGGCACTAGAGCTAATGGGAGATTATTATTATTAGCCCTAGTACCAATTATGAGATGATTGTAAAGAGCTCCTTTTGTATCATATTTTATTATTAATAAAGGAAAAGTTAGTTATTATATTTACTTTAATTTAGTGCTGAATGAATAAGTATAATAATGTCATAGAGTAGGAGGTTCTAATCTACAACATATCAATTGGTTGAATTGATAGTGAGATATTGTAGATATACATAGAACACTAATCTTAACTATTCCTAGTCAAACATTAATATGCAAGGATAATATTAATGCATTGAGACTAGCATGTAGGTCAACGGATGAATTAATTTCATAAGTCATGGATATGAGATATCAAGTTGCCACAAGAGTATATATTAGAGAATATATACTAAATGACCCGCCAAGAGAATGTTTCATAGATCGTTATATGAGTATCATAATCATTCTCATGTGATTATTAGTATGAATAGTCATTAGACTTGAAGTCAGTATGGTTCCCTACATAAAGAGTTGTATACTTTAATATCAACAAACATCACCCGTAACAGGGTGAACCATAAAGTCGATCACTGGGTATGCAATAAGTTATATGGAGGGATATGAGTGATGTAGATGGGAACTATCACTTCCATAAAACAAAAGCGATATTTGTGGGGTCCTTGATTAGTAGGACACAAGAATGCATGATCATACTTAAATTAGTCAATATATAATATTGAGCTTATTTGATTGAGTGTGTCTACTTAGAGATCAAGAAACACAAAGATTGATAAAAGGATGGCATAGTTTATGCCTCATTGATCAATCTAGATATCAAAGATAGAAGGATTTAGTCATATAAGATAATAGACACGAAAAGGTTAGGTAGGATCTCGACATTCTCGTCACTTGGGTAGCAATGATGCTTTGCTAGATGCCACTCATTGTTTATGTATCTAAAATAGTTTTAAAGATGTTGCAACGTTACGAGAACCTATTGAGTCACACACAAAGAACAAGTCAATGGAGATGGATTCATATGATGGATCATTGATTTAATTCAAATTCAAATTAGAGTCATTGAGTTAGACTCAATTGGATCTGACTATTGGATTGAGTCCAATTCAAATTAGACTCATTGAGTCAATTAGATTGATGATTAATGAGTTGGACTCATTAAGTGATTTCATGAATTTGAATTCATGAAGAAAGAGGAGTGTACAATTTGAATTACTCATCCATTGGATGCATTGGATGAAGAGTGAACAATTTGAATTGCTCATGCATTGGATGCATTGGATTCATTGAATGAAGACAAATATTAATATCAATTAAGGCAATTGACATTAAGGCATAAAGCAATTTCATGAATCTAAAAAAGGGGTTTTTAGATTCATTTTCATGATGAGTTTTTGGTGTTCTTTCTCTTCTTCCTCCTCTCTTCACTTGGCCAAAAATTCCAAGAAGGGTTGCTAGCACAACCTTTGGTAGTTTCAGTCTCTATTTTGTAAGTTTATGAGACAAATGAGGCTTGTTCATATGAATACCATAGAGGCACGACCACTTGATCACTTTAAGATCCGCATCTAAAGAAACATTGTTGTTTGGATTGCAAAGGGCATGCAACAAAGGTATAACCCTCTCATGTAAACTTATTATGTGGTTTTCCTTCGTATGGATCTTCTGGGAGAAACTAGATATTTTCCATTGTGCTTTCGCGTGTTTAGCACCCTAGTTCCTTACAACTTACACCTTAGAGATCTCAAATCTCTCATGCCTTGCCTATCCTTGATATAGGTGCCTAAGATGTTCAACCATATCATAAGTATCCATATTCTCATGTTGCTTCTAAAGCTCAGTGTTCATTGTGGCAAGCATAAGACATGACACATCTAATGTATCATCTTGATGCTTCTTATCACTACAACAAAGACGTTAAAAGACAACACCCCAAAGACAACGGTTTTAAGATAAACTGTTGCGAATTTGATCAAAGACAACGGTTTTTGACAAACCCGTTGTCTTTGAACTCCCCATTAAATATAAAAGACAACGATTTTGTGAAAGTTGTTGTCATTGAGTGACTTTTTTATAAAACAACAACACTTTTTACAACGGTTTTCTAAACCGTTGTCTTTAAGCGCGTTTTTAGGGGCTACGACAACAGTTTTGATAAAACCGTTGTCTTTGGCTTTATTCGTTTCGTCATTTCCCCCTCGCAGTTTTGCTTTCCCTCTCTCCGAAAATCTTTTCGGCGCCTTGTTTTCCCCTTTGCGCTCCCAAACCTAAGTCATTTTTCTTTCCCTCTTCTCATGCAATCTCTTCACGCCGTCGACCGCTGGATCTTCCTCCACGACGAAGCGAGCACCTCCCATGGCTCGCTTTCTTCTTCCTGTCGGAATCGAATGGTTGCATCCGACCAAACAAACCCCTACCCTTTCCCACCCTCTGCCCAGAGGAATCTTCCCTTCTCGTCGTGTAAAACTTGCTCCTTTCTTCGATCTTGTCGCCCTTCTCTCTACAAGAGCAGATTTGAGGGGGTTATGGCTGGCAGCTTTAGAGTTCTACCGCTGCTAATCCTTTACTCTCTCTTCTAGGGGATTCTTGGAGAGGAGCACCAACCCAATCGCCTCACGGAGAGGATTTCAGGTGAGTTTTGAATTAAAATTTTTATTTTTTTTGTTTCTATTTATTTTGGGGATAATAGCTCTTGTTTGAGATCAGATCTGAACTTGGAGGCATTCGATTCAAGGGTTGCCTTTCTCCTTGTTTATCTACTTTTATTTTTTTCCTCCTTCCCTGAAACCAAGTTGGTTACTTCTACTCTTCCTGTGAGATGTGACTTCATGTTCTTTTTCTTTTGTTTTCCGTTAAGTTGAGACTGCAGAGACAATTTTTTTACTGATTAGCTTGATCTCAAATTAGAGTTTTTAGAGCTGCTTCATCATCAAGTTGGTAGAACTATAAAGTTTTTTTCTTACTGATGCCAACTTAGTTATACCTTTCCTTTCCTTACGAGAAACGAATTTGGTTATTTTTTTTTAATTTGACTCGAGTTCTACTCTTTGTATAAGATGTGAGTTTATGATGGTTTTCCTCTTTTTCCTGGAAATAAAATTACAGATGCAAATTTGACTGACTAGCTGCTTGATCTCAAATTATAAAATTTGTGGTGTTTCTTAATTCATCAATTTGGTAGTGCTATCACAATGTGGATATGGAGAATGTTTGTGGTTTTTTGCTTCTACCACAATGTGGTTTAATAAGAAATTATAGAGTTTGTTTTTGCTTAATTCATCATTTAGTAGCACTTTTTTGTGGTTTTTTTTGCTTCTATCTCTTCTATCTTGTTTAAGAGGGGCTTGATATGGAGTTCTTAATGTGAATATACTCTTAGTAATTTTAAATTGTCTCCCAAAAAATTCTTCTTGATCATGATCCATGGATTCATTATGTTTGTGAACATTTTACCTAATTACTATGAAAACCTTTTGCTATGACAGCCATCTTGGGGCTCTTTTTAGTAGATTTCCCAAAGGGCCAACACTTGAGTTTGGGTTCTTCCAATAGAGAGAAGCAGAAGTCTCAAGTGGATTATTCATATATTTTTGAGTTGTGCCTCAAGGAAATTTTGACAAAAACTCATGTCATTTTAACAAGAAATTCATATCAGAGGCAAGAGTTCGTAGGTGGACTGCTCATGTGCAAGTTGAAATGGACCATTAAGGAGATTTTGATAGAAATTCCTTGATTGCTAAAATTACATTTTGGCTAGAAGATCATATCAGAGCTTCCTAGGAATCTCAAATGGTTTTGAATTGAAAACAAATCATCTTTGGAATTGTTTTTTCCCCAAAGTGAGTTATTTTGAGTCATCAAGATTTCAAATCAAAATTATTCTTTTGAGATTCCTAGAAAGCTTCTAGTATAATTTCCTAGTAAAGAATGACATGATTTCATTGATTAAAGAGTTCTTGCCAAAATATCCTTGATCTTCCATTTTAACTGGAAAACACATGAACATTGTACTTGAGACTTCTACAAAACCTCTCGTATAATTTTCTTGTCAAGATGGCATGATTTGTGTCATCAAGAAGCTTTCCTTAAAATGACTTTGATGATCTATTTCAACTTGAAAACACCTAAACAACTCACCTCTAATATGACTTTCTTGCTAAAATTAGATGATTTAGTTCATCAAGTAGAATTTTGAAGATATTCCTTGATGTCCCATTTTAATTAAAAGAAAATCTGGGTATATCTATCACCCTTACCAATTTACTAGTATAAATGGATGAGTTTTCACCATTACGATAATTAAAAGAGATAGAAAGATTTTTGTTTGCTAAATCACAGTTGTTTCCAATATATGGAGAGAGCTGCATGATTTGAGCAAAATAAAGTATCACGTGCCTTTTGGGAAAAATCAAAATTTAAAGCATTGTTTGGGAAATCTCTTTATTTTTCTTGTTTAGGGATTGATCTAGGATATACTTGGTATCAAGATTTGCAAATTTGAATTATTATATGAAAGGAGTTTGCAACTGGAAAAGCATATGCATTTCTGTCCAATCTCAACTTTTTAAAGTGTGGTTATCACACTCAAATTATAGCTAATATCTTAATTTGATGTAAATCTGGATAAAATCATCAGGTTATGGAAAACATTAAGATAGAAATATGTAGGTATTGAAGGTTATGTCGAGGTTTATGGTTTGAGCATTATTGCACTGCAATTTCACTGTCAGCGCATTCCTGTTAGAGGGGCATGGTATGGCAACTGTAACCTTGATGTTCTAATACAATTTGATATAATCCACACTTAGAAACAGCTGTGGAATCAAGATAAAATTCATGCTCAAGATTGAAGAAGCCCTTAATTTCTTATTGGCCTAATTATTTATCCTTCCTTCTCTTGAGAATCTTAGGTTGAAAGTGCATTCCATCATAATCTCTGATACTTGGATTCCCCATTTACTCATTGATACCTATGGATGCTGATAATCATGGACCACCACTCGGAGTGGAAATTTGACAATGTATCAATCATTTGTTTAAATTTTCATTAGTAACTGTTTTGTGCACTTAAGTGCATAGATCTACGCCCATTTCAGATACTCATACTAGAGCAACTTAGACTATAACAATGGCTGAAAGTGAAAGTGCCTTGTGTTATGTATGCTCCCGCTTTTATCAACTTTACATCATTGACAAAGCAACAACCTTAGATTTAGTAGGTATTTTGATTAATGCTTAAAGGGCAAACTTTCAACGTATTGTTTTAGCTTGGAATACAAGCATATGTCATTGTTTTTCACTTCTAAATAAGATCTACCTTTTAGACCCCAAGTGATAACTAAAATTACTCTTGGACAATATTCATGGCCAAACATATATCACTATTAGATTGCTAAGTGTCTTTACTGCAGGGAGTGCGGGCGATGTTCTAGAGGATGATCCTGTTGGCAGGTTGAAAGTGTTTGTGTATGAGCTACCTAGCAAGTACAACAAAAAGATTCTCCAAAAGGATCCCAGATGCCTCAATCACATGTTTGCTGCTGAGATATACATGCATCGTTTTCTGCTCTCAAGCGCTGTCAGAACTTCTAATCCCGAAGAAGCTGATTGGTTTTATACCCCTGTTTATACAACTTGTGACCTAACTCCTAATGGACTTCCATTACCCTTCAAATCACCACGGATGATGAGAAGTGCAATAGAGTTGATATCCACTACTTGGCCTTACTGGAACAGAACTGAAGGGGCTGACCATTTCTTTATTACACCACACGATTTTGGTGCATGTTTTCACTACCAGGTGAGTTTTCTATGGTTGCCGTAGTGAAAGTTCTCTTTTTGCGAACTTTCTTTTACTATTTCAAATTACCTTCTTGTAATCATCAAATCTGATACTATAGGAAGAAAAAGCTATTGAACGAGGAATTTTACACTTGCTTAAGCGTGCCACACTGGTTCAGACCTTTGGGCAACGAAATCATGTTTGCTTGAAGGATGGCTCAATTGTTATTCCTCCATATGCCCCTCCACAGAAAATGCAGGCTCATTTGATTCCTCCTGACACTCCTCGTTCCATCTTTGTTTATTTTCGAGGCTTATTTTATGATGTAGGGAACGATCCAGAGGGCGGATACTATGCAAGGTGAGTTTTAACTACCGACAAGTTTAGTTCACTCATTTCTTTATGTAAAGCTTAAGATTACTGATGTTCAATGGCATACCTTACTGCTTTGTGTTGGAATAGAGGTGCCCGGGCATCAGTATGGGAGAACTTCAAGAACAACCCACTTTTTGACATCTCTACGGAACATCCTACCACTTATTACGAAGATATGCAGCGAGCAGTATTCTGCTTGTGCCCCTTAGGTTGGGCGCCATGGAGTCCTCGATTGGTGGAAGCAGTAGTGTTTGGCTGCATACCGGTAGTGATAGCAGATGATATAGTGCTTCCATTTGCAGACGCTATACCATGGGAGGAAATTGGTGTGTTTGTGGCTGAGGAGGATGTGCCAAAACTGGACACCATCCTAACCTCAATACCGATAGAGGTAATTCTGAGAAAACAGCGTCTCCTCGCCAACCCTTCGATGAAACAGGCGATGTTGTTCCCACAACCAGCCCAATCTCGCGACGCGTTCCATCAGATACTGAATGGACTGGCTCGGAAGCTGCCACACGAGGAATCTGTTTATCTTAAATCAGGTCAGAAAATTCTGAACTGGACTGCTGGTCCAAAAGGAGACCTGAAGCCTTGGTAGAAAGCCTCAGGCTTTGGCTTTGCTTAAAGGTGCCTCTTTTATTGCTGTTGTTTCAGCTACATCTGCTTTATACTTTGTTGTTCATACTTTCTTTGAAAGTTACCTTTCTGTTCTTGCCAAGACACCGCTCAATTTGTTTGTTTTTTTTTCCTTTTAGCTGGTTGGATACTTGATACTATTATTCGATTTATAGTAAATATAATTTTGATTAAGAAATTTTAACCTCGTAGGAAACCTCGTCTAGACCAAGTAGAGTCGAAGGCGACTATTTGGCTCTTTCCGAGTGAGAAAACATTGACAATGGCTATAGATCTACAAAGGAACAACAGCATTAAGAATGCATATGATTGAGCCAAAAACTTATCACTCTAAAACATCCTATTCCTGCTACTTGAAAAACTTAGCACTCTAGAAAAAAGTTGAAAATTTTACATGCCAGTATCTAATTCATAGTTATAACTTATTGGCTATTTTGCCAAGAGCATCAGCTAGTTTGTCGAAGACGATGAGCAGACCGTTTGTTTGATCTTTCCTCTCGTCTCGATCCAATTGGAAATTGAGATTTTGAACTTCTAGTTGTGCCGTCAGCATTCTACTGTTCTGGTCTAAAATTTTGATCAGTCTAGTCTGCAGATCATTGTCTTCGTCTCCTTCTGGTGATATTCGTCTCCGCTTATGGCCTTCATGCGACAGGGAGCCCTTCTCAGGGTTCTGAGCATGCTGTTTGTCCGTTGCCATAGCTGCGTAAAGTTAAACTGTTAACCAAAATCTAGATGAAAATAGAAGCTTCAAACAGCTAGATTTAAGAAACAGTTATAATGATCTAAAACCACTTAATCCTTCTTAAAGTTAAACTAGTTAACCAAAATCTAGATGAAAATAGAAGCTTCAAACAGCTAGATTTAAGAAACAGTTATACTGATATAAAACCACTTAATCCTTCTTGCCTATTTTTTACTTCGATACAGTATCAAAATTGTATACGTAGCCATGTACGGGTAAAGCAAGCTTCGATACAATAGAACCCTTTCAATCCCTTCCAAACCATGTTTGCAAATAGATTTAACATCTCAGCTTGGTTGTAAATGCAGTATGTTCATGCAAAGGATCATTTTAACTTGGTGACTTTGATGACACTGAATTGGGATGATCTTTTATGGTGTCAAAAAAACTGGAAAAGAACCAACTGAATACTAGAAGATGATAAAGATAAATACAAAGAAGGAACATTCTGACAGCTCTATCTCTGGGAATTAAGATTATCCTGTCGACCTATCAATTGCTTTGAATAAGAACCGAAAAATGTTAAAAAAAGAAGAAGAACATGATTCGATTAACAAAGGGATGAGAATCATCATCAAGTTTTTCCCAGCCATTTGGAGTCGGATATATGAATTAGATAAATTTTGATGGTAACTACCAAACCTAACAGAACCCTAAAGTGTTTTCATGTTTTGAGAAATGGGATGAGAATACAAATTAGAAAAAGGAAGTTGAATTTCAATCAAATTTAGAAGTATTAGGTATGAGTATATTTACAGACAGACTTTGGGTTGCGTTACTAAATGGAAATTAGGTTCTTCTCCAACTTCCTAACTCAGCTTGTGTGATACTCCGATAATTCCCACTTCTGTTGGTGATATCTATCCTTTCCCTACCACCAATACCAGAAATATCATTCTCTGCTTCATGATTGAATGAGAAAACTAATGATTTATGTCACTAGAGATATCGGATGAGTTTGAAGAAACAAATAAAATCGAATGATTTCAGTTCAATATCTTGGAAGAGCAAACAAAATATTCTATAATTTTCAGTAAGATAGATCAGAAACCATTACCTTCATCAGAATCAGTTCTCTCTTGTCCAGATGATTCGCAGTTCTTCTCTGTACAACATCAATTACACAAAACATTGGAGGAACAACAAAAAAAATCTATCGGAATCAAGCGATTTGGTACGTGAATCCTTAAAATTGAGTGATCGATCAAAAATCCGTTTACCGGAGATTGGCACAGCCGCTACAGGCTGCGGTGGCGGCGATGGATCATCTTCCTCCTCCTCTTCCTCCTCCTCCGAGAAGGGTCCATCCTGGGTCTCTGTCGGCCTGCTGTCGAGTGGCGGTGTCAGTCCGTCCCCTTTCTTACCGTCGTCCTCTTCCGCAGCCGGCTCAACCTCCGCTTCCGATTCCGGCAAGTCCACCCCGTCGAGGATATCGTACACCTCCCGGTGGAAAAACCCCGGCAGCTTCATCTCCCTCCGCAGATCATTCCTCATCGTCCAAAACGACTCCTTTCCCCTCGCCTCCCACACCTTTATCTTCTTGAAGTCGCCGGCGAGGTTGCTCCACCGCTTCCGGCACTGCACCGCACCTCGATTCACGCCTTGCCGCCGGCAGTAGGACGAGACCGACGCCCACTTAGGCTCCACCGTTCCCACCTCCCCGCCACCCCCTACGCCACCGCCGCCCCGCCCGCGCACCCTTCGGTGGCTCTCCACCGCGCGTTTCCCCTTGATCAGCACCAGTATCTCCGGCCTGGTCCACCGCGGCGAACGCCCCCCTCCCGGTCCTCCGCCGCCCTCGCCACTCTCGCGGCCGTTGGAAACCCCATCCCCGACGGCGTTCGCCATCGGCGCAACCCAACGGACGACACCCGCGACGATCCTGTAAAACCCACGTCAAACACTTAACCGTGCATTAACAGAATCAGGCGGGCGCCGTCATCGTGTACCCTCCTCCATGTAGGTTACAAGGAGACGACTTGATTAGGGCCTTAATTATCCTCTCCTCCCTCCAATCCCCGATCCCTATCCGTCTCACGGTGCGTTTAATTAAATTAAACAAAATTAAAATGAAGATTTTATATAAAGAAAGTCATATCTTAGACATTAAAATGGGCTTGGTCAAGACAATTAATTAAGGGAAAGGAAAAGGGATATCCCTTTCCTAGTGTGAGGTTGATAAGCCACTAGGCGTCCACCACCACCCTAAAACTCTTTAAGATTATTGTTGTATTCTCCTAATTCAACCTCCTCCTTTAGACCTTTACCCTTGTTTATATTCTATTAGAGATTGTGGTTTGTGGTCATAATTGGGTGTGATCATCATTTATAACCTTGTGCGGCTCTTGGTTAGGATTAAATCCTTTTCTCAGTTGATGTGTAAATTAAACTTATGTTTTTTATTATTATTTTTTAAGTTGGTTCGATATTTAATTTATGTAAACTAATTCAGGAGATGATTCATCCGATTTTATGAAAATTTTATATTGATCATCAAAATAAATTAGTCAAGCGAGTTCTCAATATTCTTAGATCAACTGTTTATTAAGAGAAATTCATCTATTAATTCATTGGAATTGATATTCGATTCTTAAATATATGCAGCTGTGCGGATTTTTTTTTAATGTGTAAGGTTACTCTTCCTCTTAGTAGGTATTGGTATAAATTTACATGGTCATTAACCCTAATTAACCAAGGAAAAACTATCGCGTCTTACCCAAACTACTGTAAATTAAATATTTATACATGTATATATGTCCAAAACCCAACAAATTGTATAAAGATAAAATGTAAACGAAAATATAAAAAAGAACTGAACCAGAAGTAAAATACAAAATCAGCAAGTCGGAAACTCTTAGCAACATCATATACAACTAACTAATAATGCAACAAAATACCATCTTTAACTTGTTAATTGGGAACAAATTACTTTGCGGGTATTCAGGTGGATGGGCATGGATTAAGTATCTTATGGAGAGGCTAAGGGATCTAATAACATTTTAAGAAATCCAATTTAATATATTTTTTTAAATAATTAATCGTTATTCTTTTTATGATCAACTTATCTCTTGGTCATTAGTAATGCAACTATGATAATAATAATTAAAATATGTACTTATGCAACACTGCGTAACAAATTTACTAAAAGAGTCTTGGATATACCTGAATGGAGAAGAGACGGGAGAGAAAAGAAGTTTTATTGAGAATGAAACTTTAGTTCAACATTAAAAATTTTAAGGTATATTAGTTGATTTATAATTATTTACATGTATTGATGAGTGAACAAATACATGAAGAGAGACTCTCTTTCACGCGTGGGTGCACATGGGGTGTAAATCCAGAGTCTGGATTGCACTAAAGCATGTTGGCTCGTGTGCAAGCACAACCTGCGTGCGCCGAATGCCGGACCTGTCAGGGGCAAAATGTGTCCCCTCCTCCTTTGTCGTACATCTCTTGCTCGGTAGAGTGCCCTCCTCCTTTATCGTGCATCTCTTGCTTGGTGGAGTACCCGTGATAGCAGCCAGATACCTCTCAGTTCACCGTGACTATCATTTGCTATTGAGCAAATCTGTTTCAAGAAAATTACGTCCATCGCAAGCCTCAGTCTGCTTCACCTGATCGGGCTGCTCTACTTTTATACCGCCCTGCCTTCTCGACTAGTCACTCGGCTTGATCTATTGCTCGATCACAATATTCAATCGGCCAATCTGTCCAGTCAATCACTCCGCATTGAGCATTTGGCAGAAACCTTGATTTAAATTAGGCTAATTTTCTAAAATCCTGACCGTGATCGTCAACTCACTAGCACGAACTCACGTGTACGGCCAAGGTGCATCTAAATTTTGACCACGGACAAACTCTTGCTACCACATACTCATATGAGTGATTGACTATTCTGGTATAAACTAAGCTAATAGTTATGAAATG
>JBBMJZ010000908.1:0-12133 GCA_037833815.1 Zingiber zerumbet | reverse complement strand
CACATATGTGTTCAAGCTTGTTTGTTTAGCTTAACGAGCTGTTCAAGTTTGTTTGTTTAATTAATCTTGTGCATATTAAACGAACATAAACAAGCTCTTACCAAGTTGAACATCAAGCTTGTTCACGAACGCTTGGTTCAATTATAGCCCTACCAGGTAGTAACATCCGATCGACCCCTAGACCTCTCGGTCATCGAACCATGCCGTCCCCATCTATGCTACGAAGGAGTGCATTCTGTGCTACGAAGGTTTAACTTTATTAAGTATGAGAAGGATCTGTACTCTAACTAATTCAAATTGAATAATATAAAAATATTAATATTTAAATTTAAGTTTAAAAATAGTGTGATATTTAAATTTATTTTGGAGTTAAAGATATTAATAGTTATCCGGAGTGAAACTATAATTATTTTTTAAAAAAAATGGAAACTTAAAAGGGTGTTCTTCTAAAATATAGGGGTGTCCTATCGAATATTTAAAATTGTGAAGGACTAGATGAGAAAACCGATCTAGGTTTCTCCTCCGCCGCCTCATCGCTTGTTACGACCCAATTCTCCTCCTGTTGCTCCGCTTCGGACGTCGGCGCCGGCGATCGATGAATTCGATCTTCTCAATCACTTTACTCTGGCCTCGGATATCGAAACTCATTCTTTCTCAGGGTTCCTACGCTCACGTCTGCTAGGGCCGCTGTCACTCCCTGTTCGCGACTGGAGAGGCGCGACCCTCTCCTCCTCTCTGGCGCCGACACTGCGCCGAGTTACAGTCTAGTAGGTCATCCTTCCTCTAGTTTCTTCCAATTGAGAAACTAGATTACAACACTAAACTCTAGTTCAATGTTGTTCTTTTAGCTTTCAGGATAACTGTGGTCGATAAAGACTTCTGCTTGCGTTCCAGGTCCCCATCGAGCACATCCTACTTCATGCTCTCTTTTTTTCAGTACATTATGTGCGTTTGATGGTCTTTAGATGAAAGCTTGCTTTGGTGTAGGGAATCAATATTCTTAATTCTATCTCCTGTGAATATGCTTTGCATTTAGATGATACAGTTTAGCAATCTTGAATCTTAAACTATACGTGTTGCATTATCTGGAATTATGTTGAAATTTTCCCTGTTTGTTTAGTGTCCCGCACTTGAGAAAATCCTGGTTTCACCACTGTCTGCTTCAATTCTTTTGGTGCTAAATGGTCCTTCTCTATTGTTTCTATTTGTTGCAGGGTGGCAGTATGTCGTTTCCTCAGGTGACTGCCATTTCTTGTAGCTCGGTTGATGTTTCGTTTCTTCTTGTCTCCCAAGTTGTTTTGGGTGACCAAACATTAAGACAGTTAGATTATGTTTGGTAGGATAGGAGGGAATACAGTGGATAGAAATGAGAATGGACGGTCCATTTGGTTCATTCAACTGGTTTGCTGAAGCCACCAGGCCTGTTGCATAAAATGTCTGATTTGCTCATCTTATTTATCTCCATTACAAAATTTGAAATGACAAGTGATATTATATTGCATAGAGATGGATTGAAGCATTCCACCTCTTAAACTATGGAATAGATCATTCATGGAATGATCACCCCCGCATTGTCCATGAAAACATTGGAATAGAATTATAGACAGAAGGAACCATCCTCATTCCATTCTTCCATCCTACCAAACATGGTCAACCTTCAGGAGATATGCTTTGTGGTCTTAGGAATTTGATTTGCACATTTTAGATCCTTTTGCCGTGTACCATCAACCATGTTGTCATACTTTATGCCTACTTACTCAGGTAATAGATAGGTTACTTATTGACCATACCTATTTAGTGCTCACTACTACATCCTTGAATGCAAGGGGCTGAGCAATTTTTTGATAAGATACAACCACATCTTGTGCCATTTTGTTCTCATTTTTCAAATCAGAAACACATTTTCAGAAATTGTTTTGATTGACTTGGCATGTAAGGTTCCTATGTTATATAACCAATTACTTGCAAAGTGTAGAAACTTTTTTGGAAACAGACATTAGATCTTCTATTTATCATGATAAAGATTAATGAATCTGTAAGAAACCTGTTCTCTTTGTAGGTATCACCCAAGATGTCCGCCCGAACTGCTCACATCCAGCTTGTTCGTTTCCATCCTGAGGTGTATGAGCCATGTGATGACTCGTTTGCTTTGGTTGATGCACTCTTAGCAGACAGGAAACATCTGATAGAGCAACGGCCAAGACTATGCATGGAGGTGGGTTGTGGTAGTGGCTATGTAATCTCTTCTCTGGCCATCATGCTCAGTGAACTTGGCAATGGAGTTAATTACTTCGCTACAGACATTAACCAAGATGCAGCTGAAGCAACCCGGGCAACGCTGGAAGCTCATGGATTGCATGCTGAAATTGTTGTTACTGATATTGCTTCTGGTCTTCAAAAAAACCTTGCCGGCATGGTTGATGTGGTTGTTGTAAATCCTCCCTATGTGCCAACTTCTGAAGAAGAGGTTGGTTGCAAGGGGATCACTGCTTCATGGGCTGGAGGAGATAGCGGTCGCAGTGTCATCGACAGGATCCTTCCTGTTGCTGACGAACTTTTATCTGAGAAAGGTTGGTTATATATGGTCACCCTAACCGCAAATAACCCATCGCAGATATGCCGCTTGATGAAACAAAAGGGGTATGCATCACGTATTATTGTGCAGAGGTCCACCGAAGAAGAAAGCCTTCACGTCATCAAATTTTGGCGGGATGTTGTTCCTGATCGAAGCAAAGCTTCCGATTCTTGGTTCTCCCAATTTCCTCTTAAATCCTTCTGGCAAAATAGTGAAAGTAATGACTGAGTTTGCTTTGAGGGGAAAACACTCTTGACAGAATTGTTAACTCAGAGCACTTTACTACTTCAGCTCTCACTGATACAGCCCTCCGAATAGATTCGAAGGTTATATACCTGTTATGAATTTAGTAGCCTTTCACAAGAATTTCAGGCAAATTGTCTATGAATTGCCAACTTAAACACTACTAGATTTGAAGATCATTACCTGTCATTAATCACCTGCTTATCGTTTTTGCTGATGCTTACCTACCGACTTATCGTTTTTGCCGGTGCTTACCGACTGGTCTTGTAGTGTTTCACTAGAGCTTACAGGTAAACTGTCTTGAAAATGGTCTTTGCAATGATTTGTGAGCCTGTTTAAGAAGACATAACAGTGTGGTATTTGATTCACTGGACTTTCTCCAGTGTTTGATTCTCAGCTCTGTTTGAGCATACTCTGTTTGTTTTTCTTTTCTAATATTTGATGAAATGTTAAAGTCTTGTTCAAATGGATTTTTTTTAACTAGATTAATATACTCATATTAATTAAACTCTTTTTAAAAAAAATATTTAGAAAAATTTTAAAATAAATCTTTTAGAATTAATTTACATGTTTATTTGTTATTAAGTATTTGTAAATTTAGATCATATAATATTACTATTAATATATGTGGATCATATAATAGACCTTTTCATTTGATTAGAATGACACGGGGTCAGAATCGTTCGACTCACTGATCCAAGAGAGCCGACGCGGTAGCGAGTGCCGAGTCAAGATACCGATCCGGGTCAAGTTCTCAGTTCGCTCCCTATCCACAGCGAACTCGCCCTACGCCCTGCTCCGAGTCAACGCGCGAGGACGAGGCGAGGTGACGAGCGGTGAGACGACGACGCCGCCGGAACGTGAAGATGAAGCCCCCGCCGGGGTGGCAGGGACCTCTCTAGAACTTCGGCGGTGCTCGATCTGCACTCTTTTTGCTAATTCCAAACTGTCGGGTCTCCGAGTCCCATTTCTCGTCTAGCCTTTATTCACTTCGGACTCTGCTTTCTGTTTGCTAGGGTTCGTTCGTTGGATTTGTTGCTAAATAGTTATTTTTGAACTTCCCATGAAATATTTTTATTTGAAAAAGTTATTTTTGGTTTCTTCTTTACCTTCGTGGAGCTCGAGCAAGAAGGTAATTGCTGACTGGACCTGGAGTTTAAATACATTTCCACTTGCATATCCTACTGTTGTTCAGTAAGACCAGTGGTTACAGCTCTATAGTTTGTGCTCTAATCTTTCATGGTGATTTTGCCTGATTGGGAAAAAGAAACAACTTCAATTTCATAAGTGGAACAGTATTCAATGCTCTGCAAGGGAGGATTTGAATGGATGTTTTCAGTAACAAACCTGAATATCTGAATTGCTGCCCAATTAACTGCAGCTGCTTCTGGCATCTCCTATTGTTTACTTCATGTAAAATTGAGAACATACATTTATGTAATGAGAGAAAATTTTTTGGTAGCAGTTAAGATTTAGGAAGGGTTAGTGTTGGCCCATTTCAGATTTGAACTTGTTTTGGTTATCAATGTATATATTACTAGAGGGAGTTAAACAAGCATTTAGCATTGTAGCAGTTCATAGGAGTAGGTATCCTGGAGTCCATCTGCATTTGTATTCTTGAGATTAATGTTCAAGAAACTAGTTTATTCCATAATGTTGCCAAATGCTTCCTAGATGGTTGCTGCCTAGAGTACAGATGTGAGTGGAATTGTAGCAAAAATGATTGTTCAGGTCATGGTCTACCTACTTCAAGTTTGACCATTATTTGTAGGGGTGTAAACGAGTCAAGTTGCTCGTGAGCTATTCAAGTCTTGTTTCGAAAAAAAAATCGTTCAAGTACGTTCGGTTAAGTTAACGAGCCGAGTTCGAGCCTGATTTCAAGCTTGAAAACATTATTGAGTCAAGCTCAAGCTTAACAGAATTTGGTTCGTGAGCTCGCGAACATGTACGTTTAGAGACTTGCAAATGTGTTCATTAAGAGACTCATGAACATATTCGTTAAAAGACTTGTTTATGTACATATTACATGAAGTATAATATTATAAATTAACGAGCCAAGTTCGAACTAAGCTCGTTTAACTTTTAAACAAGTCGTTTTCAAACCAGAGTTCGAACTAAGCTCGTTTAACTTTTAAACGAGTGATTTTCGAACCGAGCTCAAGCCGTTAGTGAACTATATAATTTCATTACGAGCCGAGCTCGAGCTTAAGAATTAAAGCTTGAATCAAACTCTAGCCGAGCTCAAGCTTAGATAAAACGAACTGAGCTTGAGCTCAAGGCTCCTACTGTTCACTCGGATTGGTTCGATTACACCCCTGATTATTTGTCAACAAACTGGAAAGGTTGCACCAAGCATACTAAGTTGCCCTCTGCTTAGAAAAGCACCAAGAATACTAAGAGGATACAGTACTTGCACTTGGTTAATGTTTATTACAGCACAGTGACCAGAAAATTAACAGCATAATTCATATCAACAAGGTTTTTACTTTCCCTCTAGCAAAGCAATGCAGTGAGTTGGTGATTGTTGATTCACACTCTATATTTGA
The DNA here is from genome assembly GCA_037833815.1 of Zingiber zerumbet. Classification (NCBI taxonomy): domain Eukaryota; kingdom Viridiplantae; phylum Streptophyta; class Magnoliopsida; order Zingiberales; family Zingiberaceae; genus Zingiber; species Zingiber zerumbet. Next base: position 6,769 of record JBBMJZ010000908.1, on the reverse strand, counting down.
TTTGTGTTTATTAAGCATGGCAGCAGCGGTGATTTTACAGTGACCAGGTTGTTCTGAATCAACTGCCATGGGGTACTCTAGCTATGGGCAGAATTCAGAAACGATACTTGGACCTGATGTTGGAATTATTCTTGTGGCTAATGTTATACATTTGAGTTTAGGAGAATATCAAGTTTGACCATAATGTTATTTAGCTTTTGAATGCATACGAATGCATCTGAGACTATTAAATTTGCAAGTTAACAATTCAATAATTTTCTTAATCAAGTAAAAATTATCAAGAGGATGGTTAGTTATTCAACGTGTTGTGTTTGCAGATCTTTGCATCTCCTACTTTTTATGCCATTTAACATGATGAGTCTGCAGTTCTTTGATTTTTTGATTGTCAGATACTTGCCAATTAAACATTTGTTTTGAAAATCATGTTGCAGCTAACACTGAACATTTCAGTGATCATTAGACATCAAACAATTGTGCACTATGTATCATTACCATTCAAGTAGCAGACAATTGATTGTAGTCTAATGCTTTTTTTTTCCATATGATTTGAAATAAAAATATTTTTGCAGATAGCACTAATGCTGTATTTTTTTATGCTTACAGAAGAAATTGCTGCTGCTGCTGCTGTTTTCTCTTTCAAATTTCAAAAAGTCAGTTCTAGCAGAGTTACTGAATAATAGTCTGATTTCTAACTTCCTGTGGAAGGTCCTCAATGCTACGTGATGTGTTGCGGATATATTGATGTGCATTAGCAAAACTACCTTGTGGATGTGTAAAAATGAAAGCTTCATGCCTATCAGTAGTATGTTAAAGTTCTAGAAAAGTTCATGTTCTTTATGCAAATCTGGATTACTGGTGCATGCATTGGAGTATTCCAGAACTAAGTTGTGTTTGCTGCATCCAAAGGACACACAGAAATGCCTTCATTATCATAGGTAAGGTAAAGATCTGATTCCCGTACATTGTAAGACTTGCATAAATATAGAAAAACCAGAAATGTTGTAATCAATAACACTTTCTTTGCTTCCTCTGATGCCAGGACATTGATCTACTTTGTGCTTTCCTAAGAAGGCTGAATCAGAAGTTTCTAAAATGGTTGAAGAAATTGCTTCCCTTCGATCATCAGGCTTCACTGACCCTGGTTGGGAACATGGGTCTGCGCAAGATGATAGAAGGAAAAAAGTTATGTGCAACTACTGTGGAAAAGTAGTTAGTGGAGGAATCTATCGTTTGAAACAACATTTGGCTAGAATATCAGGTGAAGTTACATACTGCAAGAAGGCTCCTGAAGATGTATTCATTAAAATGAAAGAAAACTTAGAGGGCTATAAGTCGTACAGAAAAAGACAATTAGAAGACAAAGTACAGTCTTCTTTTGATTTACACATGAAGCATGAGGATGAAGAGGACCAAGGTTATATGCAGAAGGGAAGGGAAACTAGAAAATCTAGAAGCTTAGTAACAAGTATTGCACCTCTTAAATCATTGGGTTATATTGATCCTGGATGGGAACATGGTATTGCACTGGATGAAAAGAAAAAGAAAGTGAAATGCAATTATTGTGGAAAAATAGTTAGCGGTGGGATAAATCGTTTTAAACAGCATTTAGCCAAAATTCCAGGGGAAGTTGCATACTGTAAGATGGCACCGGAGGAAGTATATCTTAAGATGAAAGATAATATGAAATGGCATCGTACCGGAAAGAGGCAAAAACCTGAAACCAAGGAAATTGCAGCTCTGTATATAGATTCTGAGAATGAGGATGAGCGTGCAAATGACAGGATCAGCATAATCCATACAGTTGATGATCAAGATGTTTCTACCACTAAAACCATAAAGACAAGATCCAGGAAGAGGTCTTCTGGAAATGGTATAAGTGATGAAGAAATACAGCCGAAACAGATGGCTCCCGATCCTTTGCTTTTGAACGCACAAAACATTTGCTACCCACTATCCTACAAGCTATCAAAACAAAAAAGAAGCTCCAACAAAAGAGTTCGTAAAGAAGTTCTTTCTGCAATTTGCAGATTTTTCTACTATGCTGCAATACCTTTTAATGTTGCTGACTCTCCATACTTCCATAAGATGCTGGAATTAGTTAGTCGACAAGGAAATGGATTTAGCAGCCCCACAAGCAGACTAATTTCAGGTCGAGCTCTCCAAGATGAAATTCAAAATACAAAAGAATATCTTGCAGAGATTAAGGCTTCTTGGGCTACTACTGGTTGCAGTATTATGGCAGATAGTTGGAAGGATGTGCAGGGAAAGACAACAATCTCCTTCCTTGTATCTTGCCCGAGAGGAATGTATTTCATGTCCTCTGTCGATGCTTCTGACTCAATAAAAGATGTTAAATTCCTTTTTAAATTACTGGACAAGGTGGTAGAGGAGGTTGGCGAGGGGAGTGTGGTACAGGTACTAAATTCTTCTACTGCATTTAATTCCTGAAATAGACAGAAACCTCTTTCTAATGTCTTTAAGATTTGTTTCTCTGCTGAGCTATGATTCGTGATTCATGCTTTAGATATAAACGTTTACAGGTAATTACAGAAAATACCGCATGCTATAAAGCTGCTGGAAAGCTGCTAGAAGAGAAGAGAAAAACTATATTTTGGACACCTTGTGCTTCTTACTGCCTCGATCAAATTCTAGAGGATTTTACAAAGATAAAATGGGTTAGAGAGTGCCTTGAGAAAGGCCAAAAGATTACCAGGCTCATTTACAACCACACTTGGCTGTTACATTTAATGAAAAAAGAATACACAGCTGGGAAGGAACTTCTTAGACCCTCTATTACAAAGTTCGCTACGAGCTTTCTTACTTTGCAATCATTGCTCGACCAGCGGACTGCTCTAGAAAGAATGTTACACTCTGCCAAATGGATTAGTTCCCAAGTAGCCAAATCAGATGAGGGAAAGGAAGTAGAGAAGATCATCTCTACCTCTAAGTTTTGGAAGAAAATGCAATATGTATGTAAGTCTGTCAGCCCTGTTGTCCAGTTGCTTATCAGAGTTGGGTCTAGTGATAGCTTCTCCATGCCATCGGTCTATAATGACATCTTCCGAGCAAAGCTTGCTATTAGATCAGTTCATGCTGATGACGAAGAGAAGTATGGCCCATTTTGGGGTGCTATTGATAGCCATTGGAATTCTTCATTTCATCACCCTCTCTATGTTGCAGCATATTTCCTTAATCCATCGTGTCGGTACCGTCCAGATTTCATGGCGGTAACGTATAACAATGTCGATCTAATTCCTCACTTTAAGATACTCTTTTGATTCTGTATTCTTGACCATTTGCAGATTCCAGAGGTTATCCGTGGCTTAAATGAATGCATAACACGGTTGGAACCAGACACTGGGAAGAGAATTTCTGCTACTGCACAGGTACTTGAGTTCTGCTTTGATATAATTGTAACCCTTCTTTATTAAAGAAAACCTCTCTCTAATCCTTACTGATTTTTTTTTTTCTCCATATAATGTTCTTCGTCGCAGATCTCTGACTTTGTTTATTCAAAAGCTGATTTCGGGACCGACTTGGCTTTAAGCACAAGAATGGACCTAGACCCAGGTATTCTACTATTCTTTCAGCATCTACTAGTTCACTGTTGACAATATCTTACTATCTTTAGGTATAAACTGGTTCTTTTTTTTTTTTGGTTTTTTTTATAGCTGCTTGGTGGCAACAACACGGCATAAACTGCCTTGAGCTACAACATATCGCCATTCGCATATTAAGCCAATCTTGTACGTCCGTCGGTTGCGAGCACAACTGGAGCACATTTGATACCATTCAAAGTATAAGGCACAGCCAGTTTGCTCAAAAGAAGCTGAATGATTTTGCCTTTGTCCACTACAACTTACGCCTCAGGGAGCACGAGAGGCGAACTAAAAGATCAATCGATGACTCTGTATCCCTCGACGGTGTCTTCCTTGAAGATCTCTTGGATAACTGGATTGTGGATGTCGATCAACCAGCTTCGCATGAATATGAGGTATGCCGCTATCTTCCTGTATCACTAGTGCTTTTGTATCCCTTGACCAACTTCTTTTACGATGTTCATAGGATGTTCTTTATCATGAGGTGGAAGAAATGAGTCAGAATGAAAACATCAATGGAGAGCCAAATATTGCAGAACTATTCCAGACATCAAGTGCTCTTCCTGCTGGAGATGGAGTTGCATCAGATGAAGATGATGCTGGCCTTGATTTCCTTGAGGACAATTTGAATGATTAGTGTGTAGCAACCACATAATTGTAAAAAAAATGGTAGATGGTAGATGAACATTGAAGAACATAATTAGCAAATAGGGTTATTGGGAATTACTGAACAGCAAGTCCAATAATGTAGTTTCATGAAATATATGAATTGATTGGAAAGAGTACCACATTAGTCGTTTTGAAATTTTCTTTTCTAAGGTTATTGGGGGAACATGAGAAAGGTAGCGTAGCAACTAATAAAACAAACCATCTAAAAATGTTTATTTAAACGTCGCCTGAGAGATTCGAACTCTCGCGGGGAAACCCCATGTACTTAGCAGGCACACGCCTTAACCACTCGGCCAAAGCGACGGTTGTTGATTCGTAGCTTTACAATTTTCCTAGATAATATTCATAACTAATATTTAAAGATATTAATACTCGAGAACAATTATAATGAATATATATATATATATATTCTCACGCAAGTGCATCGCCTAAGCATGTCGCCCATGCTAACAAATTCGTGTATATATATATATTTTTGGCAATGCTAGGTCCACAAATAGATAATCAAAATATCTAAGATTCTCTTAGTTGTAAAGCATTTTATGGGATTGGTCCAAAAATATTGACTTTCTAGATTATCTACATCAAAATTAGTTGGATATATTTTCTAAATTTACTTGATGAATAAAATATGAGATTTATATAATTTCCTCCCTAATTCTACTTGGTTAATTATGCATCCAACATGTTGTTGGCTTTAGTTTTTAGGCAAAATTGAAGAACCTAAGTCATCATCCAGCCATCACTTTTCATCTGTTTCCAACCTAACAACATTGAAGAAGGCCCACAAAATTGTTTTGCTTCATAAATGTGAGTACGATGTGTGTCATTGAAAGTCATATGTGCAATTGATTACTTGAGCTTCTTGTCTTCCTGATTGGTCGGTCAATATATCTTCCTTTTTTTAATAGAAAGATTTTTTACTTTATTAATTTTTTAATATTTTTTATTTAATTATAATAAAATTATCATCCTCTATTTTTTTTTAAAAAAAATTAATTTATATATTTTATATTTAACTGGTATAGATCTCGATGAATGCTTTATTTTTTTATTTTAAATGTATGTGAATATAATAAATATCTTTAAAATAAAAAAAAGTAAAATAAATTTGAAGGACAATAATATTGCTAGTTGTGCTAGGTAAAAAAGCTTGTGACTCATTTGCCCCATAATTGCGTTCGTATTAAATACGTAGTCAATTATTTTAAAATTTGTAGTCGGTGAGAAAGAGATAGGACTCACCTCACATAATTAATATATATATAAAAAAAATTACATTTCAAACCTCATACTTTACTTTATCTCCTTCCAAGTATATTCTTTAGAATTTTCAAATTCTCATTCACTTCCAACGACCAGCAACGAACGACGCGTTCAAAATAGGAAAAGGGAATTTTCAAACTATCGATAGCTTCTCTCAGGAGTATCCTCACAATTACTTAGTTCTACTAATTTACGATATCATAAATTTAGAAGTGCAAACGACTTTTATCCGTAACATCTTAGATTTTTTATTTTAACGGAAGAAACATGGTAAATTATTCATTAAGAAAAATTCATCCATTAATAATAGTAACATGCCTAGAAAAATACAAAACGAGTGATTCGAGAACAAAATGATAACAAAAATTGAAGATGAAAAAATAGAAGTATTTTAGTCATATTGAAACACAGCTAAATTAAGAGGACTGAAATGAAATTTCTCCCCAAGGTTTCCTCCGACTTTTCGTCCTGCAGAGAAAAGGGTTAGAAAACAGAACAAAGTCAAGACCGCAGTCAGACTATCAATGGGAAAGCATGAATGAGCGAAGACCAATCCACAGATCGCTTCTCTTTTAATCGACAAAAATCTCTACTTTTTTCGAGAGCAATCAGATCCAATTCCTCCGCTGCTCCTTCCGCTGTTCTAATTTCGGAGATTCCATTCATCGTATTTATTTGAAGGAGGAGAAGAAGCTGAAGAATCCCATTCATACTTTGTTCAGCTCAAATAGATGAGAACAAGAAGAAGAAGAAGAGGAGATCATATCGATTCACGGGAAACTTGAAAGAAGTGAAGAAGCACAAGTCAAAACGCTTCTTTGATCACCTTCTTTGTCTTCTTCTTCCTCTGATCTTGTCGTTTTTTCCTTCTCCTCTTCCACGACGCGTCCACACGTTTCCTCCTCGTCTTATTTATTTCTCCTCTGGGCGAGTTGTTGAATGGTAGCTTCCATGGCGTGCTTTAGCTTCCTTAGGAGGAGGAAGAGATCCGTCGGAGGCGGCGTGGCGCCGCCGTCGGGGTCCTACGACAGCGCCAGGACCGGCACCAGCAGCATTACCAGCGGCGGAAGCAGCGCCGCCTCCGGCGGCCGCGGCAAGCAGCACTCGGCGGTGTCGTCGACGGCGTCGCAGAGGAGCATACCGGACCTGTACGAGGAACGGGCGCACAAGCCCCGGGCTTTCGACTTCGATGAGCTCCGGAGCGCCACCAACGACTTCAGCAGGATGAACAAGAT